>CM076610.1:46588006-46893809 GCA_038502775.1 Hippodamia convergens
GGGACCTTCAAACCTATCTAAACCATTATATTAGCATTGAGTATAAATATAAATTAATACTCAATAATATTAGTCATCATTGATATCGTCAACACAACTTTTAAATTTGAGAATTAGGTTCATACCATGACTTATACCATAGAATTCATATCAACAAGATCCAGAAAAATTGTAATATGTTGAAAATGCAAAGGTGCAATGATGTCAAATGGGTCAGAGTCTCTACATAATGGTTTTTCTTCTGGCATTTTGACTCAATTGTTGATGGAGTTTGATTTGAACCGTTCTTAAAAAAGTGATCTTTTTTGAAAATCCATGATCTAGGGTGAAAACTATTTCATACTAGCTCAAACCCGCGGCTCAACTCGCTTAATATTTCAATTTGAAACGGTACTGATAGGTCCGCAACCCCCACATTCATAACCTCGTATCGAAGGAGAGACAGGCACGTGACTACGTGACAAAGCTATCTCGCGTACATTGAATAATTTCTTGCTCAAATTCGCATTCGTTCAACCTTCGATAACTTTTGAAGTATCTATTAGAAAACTATGCTGTAAAAAGTATTTTCCATCGGGAATTAATGCCGTAGATAACAATAACATTCATTTTTATATGAATTCATTCCATGCCAGTCGGGAGCCTTATTCAAATTGAACATTATTTTAAATTGATCTAAAAATGTTGAAAATGGTTATCGTGGGTTGTCCTCTGCAGTTATTTATGTCGTCGTGGACTTTTTTAAACAACTTTCTGAGCACTACAAAATTGTTGCTGACCATGTTTCTCTATCTTTCACCTAGACGTAAAAGCCTGAAAAAATCGGGTTAGTTACCAACTTTTTCATGAAAACTCGATATACAGGAATGAACCCTACATGAAAACCTCCCAAAATAAATTCTCTACATCATAGTGAAAGTGTCATCAAAATCGGTCATCTCGTTCCTGATTACAAAGAGGACAAGCACATGGACATTCACATTCCTAATATTAGTAAGAATAAAAGTATAGATTGTCACTCAAAGAACTAGTAATTCAGAAATGTTGATCAAAATCTGTTCAATTGAAGCATTACCTAGTTTTTTCCTCGAAAAGTTTTTCATATTCGTACAGATAAAAATATATAGATCAGATCAACAAAAAAACGAAAATCACATTCACCATATATCTTGCGGAACAAAACGGTCATATCATTTCTATACGGCATGATGGAATTCTGCAAAACAATGGTACCTAATCTATCACTCTCCCCCTTCTTCTGTATTCTGTAAATCGAACGGAATGGCGAGAATGCCAAATGTGATAAGCCATAAAAAGGGGGCGCGAAATGGCGGCAAATGCACATAGAAAAAAGAACGCAAACATAAAATGGCCACGGGGATATCAGGGACTAGGAGCCGACCACGAAATTGCGTATTTTTACAACAGAGGTCTCGTTTGACGTAACGTCCCCGAATATCCCAGAGTTTTTTATATGCAGGCTTCCTTTATTGAATTCTCGCGAAGAGTGCTGGGTCAGGACGGTTAATGCCAGGAATTTGCATCTACACTTCCGACTTGTTTATTTGAGGCTGCGTTCGGACTGGACCTTGATGCAACTACGGTTTGTCGGGTCCGATTGGAATTCGGGGATTGTTACACTGGTGATAAAAATAGGTGTTGTTTCTCCAGAGTCCTACGAAAACTTATGTTCTTTCGTTCTCCGGAAGGTAAAATATCCGGTTCAGGTTTGGACAGGTATGGAATCTGATATAGTGATCACTGTTCCCGAAAATACCAGTAAATATCATATATTCAAAAATTATTGACATGTTTTTTTATGTCCATTTATATTTTGTAGTTTACAGAATTTGGTATCGTTATCTATTCGTATTAAACGAAAAATATTCAACTTAAATCCATAGTCTCGAGAGGGAAATCCATATATCATATATTCAAAAATTATTTGCATGTTTTTTCTATGTCCATTCATATGAAATAACTCTATTTTGTAGTTTGCACAAGTTGATATCGTTATCTAATCGGATTAAACGATAAATATTCAACTTAAATCCATCGTTCTTTTGAGGGAAATCCACTAGGTTTACCAGTCGTAAAAGTAATTATTTTGGGAAAAATCAGCCTCCTATTTTAGCAACATGTAGCCTGACCTACTAGAAGATTAATTAGTCAAAGTCAATATCACAAAATCGGTTCATCTGAATCATTGAATAGTTATTTATGATACAAGTGAAGAAAGCATTGATATTCTCACAAGACTTCAAAATTCAGAATCGAGTGTTAAAATGAGCCTTCTGTACGAGTATCATACATTATTTTCTCTCATTCGTTGAATTTTTATCGAAATTAATGAAATGTTGCCGTAAATGTCGTTGAGTGATTTTCACATTGAAAAATATTGATTAACGCAACTGTTCTCTATCTCATAAATATGTCAGATCTTAAATAAAACCGTTACAGGAGGCCAACATGTCATCAATAAATGTTACTGAAAACAGTGCTAGAATGAAATATCCTATCATCTTTTAGTTCTACGAGATGAAACAAAATGAACGGGTTTGAGACATAATTAAAGAAAAAATATACAGGGTGTTTCATTGGTAAATGAACATACGGTAACCTGAGCTAGAACTACCCTAGGCGTGTCCAAAAAACCCACATATATTAGGTTTAATCAATTCCATAACCGAGATACAGAGTGGTTCATGTATTCACCAAAAATTTCAATTGCTAATAACTTTTGAACCAACCGGTATATTTGTTCCATACTTCTTCCGATCTGAGATTTAACATCTTTTATATTGGAATTTGATTGACATATTTGAAAAGAGCAAAAAACTTTCTATGGGGTTCAGTAGATTTCATTGTCCCCTCGATCAAAGAAAGGGTTAGGGAAAGATCCAATTGAATGTTACAATTCCAATTTCTTCTTAGAAAACTAGGTTATTGTAATCAAATTGAAACAATTTTTTCTCGAACTGATTAAATATTTTTGAGATCATTACTTTCCCAATCTTTGAATAGGCAGAGGATTTTTTTAGACTCATCTAAAGGTTTTGATTGCGTTAACATAGATATACTACTGAGGAAACTGAATAGATATGGTTTGAGAAATAAACAACTGAAATTTCTTGAAAACTACTTGAAAAGGAGAATTGAAAGAAGAATTCAAATGGTTAAGGTAAATATACGAGGACAAGAGTATACATAAACTAGACTTGAAATCAAAAGGGGTATACCTCATGGTAGTATTCTGGGCCCACTTTTGTTTTTAATTTGAATTAATGATCTTTTCAATCTGGTACTCTATGGTGACAATTCTAAATACTCCGTTGAGCTCATCACATTCGCTGATGACACGAACATCCTGCTAACCTCGCCTTCCCTGGAATTCACCATAGATAGGACAAACTGGACTTTGAAAAAAGTTGAAAGATGGTGTATATCTTGGATTATATCTGGACAAACATTTGAGGTGGAATGATCACCTAGAATAATTGATCAAGCGCTTTAACTCAGTCATTTATACTCTTAATGTTCTAAAAACGAAGCTCGTCCTCGCAACACTGAAATTAATTTATTTTGCCAATTTCCAGTCTCTTCTTTCATATGGAATTATTTTTTGGTAAAGCGGCTCGTGAGTGGAAGTTGTTTTCGAAAGACAGAAAGCTATGTTGAGGACTATGCTTTATCTGGGTTACAGAACATCGTGCAGAAGACACTTCAGGCATCACAACATTCTAACTCTACATGGTCTTTTTATAAATAGAGTACTTTTGTTTATGAACCAACATAGTAATTATTTTGAAGATTTCAGAATAAGAAGCAACACAAGACATACACAACCATTTTTGTATCCACTACATTCCTTAACGTTAACAGAAATGTCACCTCTCTACATGGCAATAAAACTGTACAATATTCTACCCAAAAATTACCAACTTATTAGGAATCCTTTAATTTTCTAGAAGAAATTGCATGGCTTATTGATAGAATGTGAACCATATTCAGTGAAAGAGTTTACAATATTTTGTGTATCATCTAATGAATCAGGATTGTTTTTTATATTTTTCGTTTTCTTTGACGGATTCAATTTTGTTTCTATGTAAACATTATATGAATTAAATGCTATTAATAATAAAAACTGTTCTTTACTCATGAAATATCATCAATAGACCCTCGACCTAGTTCCTTCAGGTAAAATTGGAATCTAATTTCTGAAATAGAAAGTTGATCCACGGATCCGACAAAAATATCCAGCATCCAGAAACGATCCATTGAATGGGATAGTTTGGTTTTTTTGAGTGAGCTCCCATCAGATACATTTTTATCGACCAAATATCAGGAAACACTTCGTGTCCGACGAATTTCAGAAATCGGAAACCAGTGTTGAATCCAGACAATGTTTTCCAGAGTGATATTCCTATATCAATCGGTATAGTGAAAAATTTATTTTGACCTTCACGCCTAGCCGACGAAGTCCTTCTGTCAAATACATAAATATACCTCTATGTATTTGTAAATAAATAAAACAAATTCAGATAAGTCATTCTATAGATAGTAGTGCTAACATTGGCAATTTAGCCCATGATACATTCTGAGCTCCATAATAATTAATCAATGGTTTCAATATTGCTTTGTTCGTTTGCTTCATATTAAGTTTCTGGCCCAGTCTCTTAGTTCTTTTCAGCATTGGCTCAACTCCAGTTGTTTCATGAAGTAGTCGATTAGTTGGGTTGTGCAAGGGATTCTTAGGATGTCTCATTTCCGTAATTTTTCTAATGTATTTTCTCTCGTCTACTACAAGCTTCTTGAGGGTTATTTCTGTTGAGTTAAGGAACATTGTGTGTCTTCATTCCAGCAGTGATGCTCATGCGTACTTATAGGTGAGCGATCTAAAATGATCCGATCTTGTGACAACTGTTTCACTCTTTGCGTTTTTTTATATAACTTTTATATAACGATGCACAACTTACTGTCAATAATTATACTAAAATATTTGCACATGTTTCTAAGTGTAATTGTGTTCTTCCCAATTTTGATATTTGGAGAGATGTTTTTTATTTCGTGGTTGAAAATAATGAGTTTTGACTTATTCGGTTTGGGCAACATTGTTCTTCTTTCATCCATGGTACAATGAAATCAGTTAGTTTATGCAAGTGTAGAATACATTGAAGTGGGTAGGCATTTTGGTCTATTTCATTTTGCATTTATGTATCTGTTGTGTATATATAGTTATGTCTTGGCAATACAATAAGTATGATTGGGGACACGAGAGACCTATGAGAAAGGCTTTGTTAAGGCATGAAGGGATCTGATTAGAAATTTTATATTTTGGTATGGTCTGATTTATTGTTTGGGATGTTTTCCCGTTCATTGATGAAGTATTCGGTAATAGCTCAGCTAATGGAGATCATAAGGGGATGAAAGATAGAGCAATAAACGGGCCTCTCAATAGAGATGTTGGAGAAATCAATGATGATATAGTTTCTGCACTTGTAGGTGAGTACAGAATTTACTATTGCCATGGCTCAATAAAAGATCAACCTGAAGGAGCAGTCGAAGTCATAAAACAATTTTTTAATGGTGCCAACATTTCAGACTTGACACCACATGAACTGAAATTGAAGAAACATACGTTACAAATGTTGTTGACAAATTGAGACTTGTCAGAAGGACTATGTACCTGTACCTACTGTAAGAATCGTTGTATCAAGTCTGTGCAATCACGTCATGAAGGCAAAATTAATATTGATGAACAACGTGGCAAAGAAGAATATTTTATATAACAAGGATAATCCCTCCCTAACTTGCAAAAAGACAACGGGGATGCACCATGCAGAGTCACCAATTCCCCGTGGGATTTGCATATTATATTTTTGAAACATAGATGAATTCAAAATAGTATTCATTTCAATGATTGCTATTTTGAATTCATCTATGTTTCAAAAATGTTCTCGATGTGCCTTCGTAAAGGCAAAGAATTTTCTTTTTCTTGCATATTATATGTCGCTCTTTCGGAGTCAAGCGACCAACTTCGTGAAACGTCAATCTTTCGAATGAAAATCCTCAGCATACCCGGAATATAGTGTGGAAAGTGTTTGCTCAAACCCTCAAGGAGCGTTAATGCATCACTGAAATATGTACCTGGGTATAAACCTATGACCCACACTCGAATTTTTTTTTTTAATATCCAAATTATATTTAATTTATTATTTTGTCGGGAAGATCGTTTTTCTCATTTGATTATTATGTAATTTATATGCAAAATTTAATTTTCGAAAAACCTGTTCTAACAAGAAGAAAAACCGCAAAATGAGGATCCTTTTGCATATATCCCCTAGCACCTCCGCCATTTTGTTTCACACCCAAAAACTATTTTGCTTTATTTCAGGTCCTTTAGGGTCAAAGTTGATAATGAAGGATGAACTCTCCCACGAATACAAAAGTTTAGAACTCTGTTGAATGAATCCTGGAATAATTGCTACAAGTTCGCACAGTATTTAGGATGGAAATAATTGTGATCTGTATAGACAAAGATCGACAACCACATCAATGTATAACATGTTGCTGTGACAAAGTTCCTGAAATTTAGGTTCATTTTCAATTACACTGAGGTCTCCTTGACAAGAACACTACTTTGAACTCTCAGAAGGTATTACAAGAATGCTTTTCATGTTCCTCAGATTCGATGATAAGTTTTAATTGGGGCTGTTCGCTCTTCTCCCTAGCGAAATGTGACCGTTACTGGCTCGAAACCCGCCTCCATGCAATCAATATTCTCTATTGAAATACTTCAATACAAATTGTGAAATGATTGAAGTTGATGAAGTGATCTATTCCTATTCAAAGCAAATATTCTCATGGAAAAATCATTTAGACAACCCAGAATCAGGAAGAATAGTAACAGGCATTATAATTATTAAGAAACGTACCTACTTGTATTTCAATTGGAGACTGAAATGAGAAATGCAATGCGAACTTTTATTTTTATATGCCTGAATCATCTCTCGACGCGAGTAGGTATGTTTCGTCCATATAGGGCCTGTTCTCATGATTAATATCAAGCTGAAACGAAAAAATGTAATGCAAAATTCCTATTTCAACATAAATCGTTCAACTCAGTGGCGGCTCATCAGGGACGGCAGGGTCGGCTAAATATTAAGTGTCCTGTCCAAATTAATTCAACTTCTGTCAATTCGCCATCATTGATTCATAATGATAATAATTGAATTCACAATACTTATGTAAAAAATTATAAAAGATCAATGTTGCTGAAAACATTTTTTTTTTCGTAATTCTTACATTTCATAGACGCGAATGCCGAAAATAATAGTACTCATCAATTTCCTTGTATTTCGAGAAACTTTCTGCTAAGAGAAAAATTCTGAGCAATAGCTCATTGTTGTCTCAATACATCGCAGGTACGGCAAATCTATTTATGCCGTACTGGGGATGCGTCGATTAGTAAACATCGGAAAGGGATACCTCGATTGCTTTCGTTTGTTTTGCAGGTTCAGTTGTTTTGATATTACACGATTCCCACCCTTATTTAGTCTTATAATGCCTTAGTGTTAGTGGCATAGTGTTTGTTCGACTCGTAACTTTGAGTGAGTTGATCATGATCATGATATTTCAGGTGAAAAAAATGGCCAAAATTCAGGTTAGAGAATTCTAACTTTCTTGTGAAAATTCGGATATTGTTAATTTCTTGATTGATGCGATGAGATGAGAATAGCTATTTTTGACAATGTGCCCGAAGATGCGAGAAATCAATCGAATAGGTTATCATCTCTGCCGACCCAAAATGAGCCGCCACTGGTTCAACTCGAGTTGAATTATAATCAAAAGGGCATGATGGCTGAAACAAACATCGAAAAATGAAAACTCGAATAATCGCGATATATCAAGTAGCATCCGATCGAGTTCATTGATAGATAGTAGATTGAATCATATTTGGAACTGCAACACTTTCTAGTAGAAAATCGATGAATCTGAATCCATGCTGGGGAGAGTGTGAGTGATATTTGGATATAGGCTACGATTTATGAAGCATTTCCCAATAATTTTTAGTCGACGGACCGACTCATTTGACCAATGAAATAAAAAAAAAATTGGTACAATCACCTCTTACTTTCAAATGGTTCATTAAAGCTGATAATATAACGGAATTTTGATATTACTGAGGATATATTATCTCCAGCCAACACTGTAACATTCAATTTGCTTCTCAAACAAGTTAAAAATTCATTATGAAAAATAATTGCGGCAGTTTTGTAACATATTTAAAGTGCAGAAAAACATGTGGTGCTTTCGTATTTCGCAGAGAGCTATGAGAAATATTCTGCTTCATCCTTATGGCCGAACTATTCTATTGTTTCATGTTACAAGCAGTAGAGCTGAGGAAAAGGGTGGAAATGGAAGAAAAAACTCATTGGATATATAGCAGAAAAAATCAAAAGTATTCACAATAGAAGTTGACGAAGTTGTGCGCCTACGAGGACATTTTGATGAATAGGGTAGCTGTTTTAATTGGAATCTGGGGAGCCTGTCGAAACTATAAATGAGCGGAGATGACCACAAAGATGTTGTTAAACATGATTTCCCAGCCATGAAGCCATGCTGCTCCTGACATATCTGATTCTTGATATAGAGAAATATTTTGTTGTATATAATTATTTCTAGGATTCTGGAGAAATTTGACAACAAAGCTATTGAGCGATAATTTTTGATCATGGCTTTATATCCAGACTTCAGTATAGGGATTATATTCACCACCTTCCATAGAGATGGATACACAGTCGTATTTACAATCATATTGAAGAGCATCGCCAAAGTCTTCGCCAACCTACCAATAGTATCCTTCACGAAACTGGGAATACCATCTGGCCCTGCTGTCATTTCACATTTTAGCTTTCTACTTGCATTTATAACATCAGCCTAAGTTATGAGGACAACATATACACAAGAAGTAACCAACTGGGAAACATCTGATGGACTTCTAACGGCTCCAGATACCTCAAATACCGAACTAAAATATTCGGCGAAGGCATTCACAATCTCTTGTGTACCCTCATAAAATCGCAAGTCATCCCGCATCTGAGCTGGAAAGCTAGAGGTACCCCCGTCTTGACTGAATGAACCTCCAGAAACTCTTTGAATCCTCGTGAATTCTCCGCTCTGACTCCTGGAGAAAACTGCGATACCCTGCTATTAACTTTGATTCAACTATCTTTCGCAAGGATCTCTATCTTCTATAATAAAAATCAGTTTGGAATTTCTTATAGTTTTTAAATTCCTTTTCTTTCAAATAAATATTATTGATTATATCAAGTGTGAACCATAATGGGACCTGACGCTTCTTAAATAATTTACAAGGGACACACTTATCAAAAATAGTATTCAGTGCAGCATAAAACCTGTCACACGCAACGTCCGGGTGATCAATCCCCAAGAAAATCGAATCCCAATCAGCTTCGAAAACCATGCGGTACAGTAGAGGAAAGTCAAGTCTTCTGAAATTATATTCTTTGTTGCTTCTACCTACATCGGATTGTAAAGAAACTCCAATTGGCCCCTCAATCCTGAAAGTGAAATGTATCGGCGGGTGGTGAGTGTCAACATCAACGACTCAGAAATCATCACTGCGAACATTACACTGTATGTTAGAAAATAGTAAGTCCAACATCCTTCCATTCGTATTAGTTATTGTATCGAACTGTTTCAACTCGAGTACATTGGAAAATGACCTGATTATCAAATTTTTGTAATCCATAGAATCTGAATCAATAAAGGATGGAGAATTGAAATCACCGACAATGATTAAGTTTGAAAAGAGTCTTCCGGGCTTATTGGCCGTGGTCCATTAGGAATAATTTCACCTAACGTTTCGCCTACAACTTCGGTAGGCATCTTCAGAGGATTCTCGGTCTAAGGTTGTACTTCGAACGCTGAATTTCTGACACTGACAGCGTTCGAAGTACAACCTTAGACCGAGAATCCTCTGAAGATGCCTACCGAAGTTGTAGGCGAAACGATAGGTGAAATTATTCCTAATGGACCACGGCCAATAAGCCCGGAAGACTCTTTTCAAACTTAATCATTGTCGGTGATTTCAATTCTCCATCTTACAACCGACTACATCAATACAAGGAACCATCCAACGCTGACAGATCAATTCGCTCCGACCTATACCTATCATGAACAGCCAATATAACTCCACCACCAGTTCTACGTCCACTAGCATGAAGATCACGATCATGCCGATAGACATTATAATGAAGAGGAAACCATTCCATCTCACCAACGCATTCTTGCAACCAAGTCTCAGTTAGAAGAATAATGTCAAAGTCACAACTATTAATCGCACACAAAAACTGATGAGTCTTCGAATTTAAACCACGGACATTCTGATAGTAACAGTAAAATGAATCACCGACGGCACACACCGAATGAAACGAAGTTCCACATTTTCACCGTTCCTCTTGCGGACCTCAACCTCAGACTTCACCTCATGGTAGTACTTCATCTGCCGGTGTGTCCTGTCCAATGAAAGCGATACATCGGAGTAATCAGAAGATGGCCTGAACTGTTTAGATTTCCTTAAAAAGTAATACCTGTTAGTCTAAGATCCCAGGGCCGCCAGACCTTACTTATTTTTGAAGTAACGAATTTTATAGTATAGACAGTCTTATATGTGTTAAATAGTGTGTGCATACTCGCTAGCTTGGCTATGCGGCCCGTTCGCAGGTAGCAGGTAGAAAAAGTGGACAAAAACATACCGAACTTTCCTTAAATTCGAAGAACTGATTTTTATATATGTCACGCAGAATATTATGAAAATTAAATATTTGATATTGCCAGACAGTTTCCGTAGGCCGTAATTCCTCCCAGACGCTTCAAATTCCAATAAAAAAATAACAGGTTAGAAACATTGTGTCATTTTGACAACTTTCGAAATCAAACCAAAAAATTTCTAGCTCCTCCAAGGATGGAGGTTTGGTCGTTGGGCCAGCAACCCAACACCAAAAAAGTTCACAATGTTGCTGAATTTCTCATTCAACAAGCCTCGGAATAGGACTGGTAGTATTCAACGACGTGAGTCGTTATATTCAAAATTGAAGACTTTAAATGTAAAAAAAGTTCATTTTTTTGATGAAATCTAAAGCGTCTGGGGAATATTCGGCCCACAGAAACGGTCTAGCAATATGAGATATTCCTTTATTTATAATATTTTGCGTTACATATATCAAAATTAGTGTTTCGAATTCAACAAAAGTGCTGAATCTGGCCATTTCGCAACAATGTTTCTATGTATATTCTGGGCTAAACAATATGCAATCTACAATACATATCATCAAGAAACAGCTTGATGCCGTATACCCAGTTCTCTTCATCAAGCCTTTCAATCCTTTTTATTTCTCCGTGTTGCTACTTCATTTTCGATCTCCAATCCAACTCTCACGTGACAAACAACTCCAGCAAAAATGATCTCCTGGTGCTCAATAGTCCCTGTACATTTCAAGTAATCATTCTCATTTTTAGTTCATTCACTCACGTCGTTGAATACTACCACTCCTATTCCGAGGCTTGTTGAATGAGAAATTCAGCAACATTGTGAACTTATTTGGTGTTGGGTTGCTGGCCCAACGACCAAACCTCCATCCTTGGAAGAGCTAGAAATTTTGTGGTTTGATTTCGAAAGTTGTCAAAATGACACAATGTTTCTAACCTGTCATTTTTTTATTGGAATTTGAAGCGTCTGGGAGGAATTACGGCCTACGGAAACTGTCTGGCAATATGAAATATTTATTTTTCATAATATTCTGCGTGACATATATAAAAATCAGTTCTTCGAATTTAAGGAAAGTTCGGTATGTTTTTGTCCACTTTTTCTACCTGCTACCTGCGAACGGGCCGCCTAGCCAAGCTAGCGAGTATGCACACACTATTTAACACATATAAGACTGTCTATACCATAAAATTCGTTACTTCAAAAATAAGTAAGGTCTGGCGGCCCTGGGATCTTACTCTATGTGCTCTATTTGTCATCCTGACCTCAATAGGGGGAGATTTAGGGACTGCCGGATTGAACTTCCCTAGACGATTCAAGTCGAGTTCGCGAACAGAGAAGTCTGGGTTGATATAGGTACCTACGATCGTGAATGCTAAAGGCAAAGGTGTATCCATTAAAATTGAAAATTGGTTTACAAATTCATTTTCTGATATTATTTGGTTTTTAACGTATACTGTTTTCGAAACTAACGTCTAACTACTAATGTATAATGTATAAGTAACTTAGGTTTTATGTAGGTTTCGGTAGGTTTATGATGTTATGACCTGCTTTTGCTCGATGAAGATTTCATGTGAGAATGTCTTAATCTCCAATGATATGATAAAAGTACTAATGGACGAACCTTTTGTTTGAATTTATCGTCACTAAAATTGCCATATAATGATCCAGAATCAGGACATTAGTTTTATAGTCTCATTCTTCTTCTTCCTCTTGAAATAGGACGGAGTCTTGTCATTTCTGTCATGTGTCTTCTTGTGACATTGATGTCCAGCTGTCATACCAACGTTTTGGGGGCCTATTAACTGGTCTTTTCGTTCCTAGACTTTGCGTTTTGATCCACTTCGAAAGTCGCTCTGGACCCATCCGATCTACGTGATCGTTTCATTAATTCGAAAAATTTGAATCATTAAGAAATTTCTCGCTCATCTTAGAAGTTTTGCTCGAACCATAACCGAGGACGTACTATTATTTGTTCGGCCGTTTTGAAGTTGGTCGAAAATTTCGTTGCATCTTAACGTGGATTCTAATTAATTCAGGGCAGCGTTTTAATTATTCGCTCAGAGATAAATTTTGAGAGACGATGGTAATAACAATCCTTTCATCAAACAAGGGGATGAATGCGTTTGTTTACTTTATATCTCACCCATTTCAAATCTCGATAATTGGCATCGTAATTTTAAAATCTCCTCCAGGCGTTTCGATTTTTCCAATCGTCTTCGAGGATTCTGTACTGTAAAATTCTCTGGAAATAACTCATTTAATCAGTCATTTCATAAATAATAAATATTAACCACCACAATTTTTGCAGCTGCCTGGAGCTGAATATCAAATTATTCGATTTTTCATTCGAGATACCCAAGAAAGGTTTGAATCTGTGTGAAGTTGGCCCACCCCTTCTGGATTTTAGAATTTTTTTTCTTGTGCTAGGTTTGTGCTTTTTGTGCCGTTGGCATTGTTTCTTAAATTCCATGTGGTTCTCGAGATATCTCAAGAACCGAAAAATTGGATTCCAATGACTGAAAAAAATTGTGCTATACATATATGTTCTGAGTTATGTCTTTCGAATTTTTCCGAAACTACCTCTAGTTTCCTGAAAAATCGAAATTTAAGGAAAAAAAATAGCCAAGCACTTTCGTTTATTCTTTTCATAAATGAACGGAAAAAATTTGTCTAAATTTGTGATATCTTGTGTCGTAAATATTTTCACGAAAATTTTTCAGATTTCCTGACAAATATCAAAAATCAAAAAAGAATCAGCTCAGCACTTTGTCTTTTTTTTCAAAGAAAACATACACAAAAAATTGTGCAAACTGTAGGCAAAATTGTGCCATTGAAGTTTTCACGAATTTAAATTGGAATCGTTATTTATGTTAAGTTTCCCCTGACTTTTTTCAAAGAAAAATATTAAAGAAAATTTAATGAAAATAATATATATTTTGAATAACAAGAATTTATAAACAAAACAATGAAGATTCTGATATAGAAATAACTAGAAAGAAATCAATGTTATGAAAACTTGAAACATTATTTAACAAAAATGCATTAAACTTTTCTAATTTTTTCCTTCACACATATCGACATATCAACTTATCGATGTCCAAGCTTCAGACTACTTCCTGTTCAAAGCTGGAGTAGGCTTAAAAGTATGATAGATGTGTTGGCGACATTGAATTCTTAAGATAATTTATGAATATCTTAAGCCGAGTCGTAAGCCGAATGAAACGATCATTTGGCGATGTTTAAAGAGAGTCCCGAAAAGCTTGACGGTATATTAAAAAACTGTTGAAAACAGGGTAGCACAGGGAGTGATTGAGGGATAATTCGAATTTCGAATGGAATTATTGGAAACCTCATATGTTTTTCTTATACCATTCAGGAATATTTCTCTATTTTTCGGGAGTTAGTATTGTATCTATCTCCATTGTTTTAGTTTTGTTCATTATATCATCAGAAAAATATAGCGATTCGGCAAGTTCAATAGAATGATATTATTGGGGCCCCCATTTGAAGCCCCTTTAGTGCCGATACCCTCTGATGCTGAATAATTGATTGTGCTTGTAAAAGGCATTTTATTTTTCTTTCTGGGGTTTCCTTTTGCAAGCTCCACTCAAATATTTTCTTTTCCGCTCTGACATTTTTTCTAATATCAGAAAAATTATAAAATATTCAAACTGCCGTTTCTGATTTGCGCATTCAATAATTTTTTTTTTAAGATTGAAATTGAAAAAATACGGGAGACGTTTCTTAACGGATAAATAAGCTACGCAATTAATTCTAGAACTAACCTTCAGTGAAATAATTGTAATCCTGAAACCAAAGGCACTAAAAAGGTCAGAATATTGAAGACTTTGTCTTTGGTTGTAAACAAACTCACAACGTGGTTTCGTATTCGAACACTTGTTACACATGTTTCCCTCACCACTAGAATCGAAATGGAAATAAAAAGATTTCATAATATTTTCCCATTCTTCATAAAAATATCCTGATTAGAGAATTGACAATAATATCTGTATAGGCCTCAAGCCACCTGAAGAACAACACGTCAAATAAGCCGCAGAGCCCCCCAATAAAACGATCATTTGGCGACGTTCGAAGAGAAATGCCGAAAAGCTTGACGCTATAAAAAACTTTTAAAAATAGGGTAGCACTGGGTGTGATTGAGTGATGTGTCGAATCGAAAAATGTAAACCTTGAATTTTTTTGAAATAATTTACGAATATTTCTCTATTTTTCGAGAATAATAACTGTACCTTCATTGTTTAGGTTTAGTTCGTTATATCATCAGAAAAATATTGCTAGTCGGCAAGTTCAATTGTTATTGGGGCCCCATTTGGAAGCTTTTCGTTTGGCTCGGGGGCCCCCTGAGTGCCGGGCCCTCCGTACTGCGGGGTCTGCGGGGCCCTCTGCTACGCCACTGGAAACCGCATATTATATTTGTATTTACTGGAGTGAAAAGTGAAGTCATCCACGATTTAATCATCACCACCTTGATTAATATTCCCCTGGAACAATCTGAGGGTGAAACCAGGATTTCGACGAATACTTTCTAGCCTGAAGCCGTGAAGACAATTTTTCCTGTGATCGACCCGGGCAGAATATAGTCCATCTACCTGCTGGGCGACGACCGTCGTTGGGGACATTTTCTGGTGATCGTCGGACTCTGCGCCGTTGGAATAAGGTCGTACTAAATTGTTCACTCCTTTCCTTTGCCATTTCTCCGAGCATTTTTCTGATAATACCTTCAGTTCGTGTTTAAATATCCGACATTGTTTTAGCATTTATATCAGTTCCGTTCTAGAATATCTGCTAGCGTAGAATGTAGTATTTGTATCCTTTCAATGAGGGTATTTCAGATTATTTATTTGAGGTTATTGTGGGACGATAGCATGTACAGTGAATTTTGAATCATTGATGTATTGAAAATTTATTCTGAAACATTGTTTCTTTTCTTAACATTACCTATCTCTAGCAATCTATCATCTGTTACTGTGAAATCTACATTATTTCGGATTATAATAAAATTGTTTTACTTCTTTATAACATTATAAGATCGTACATAATTCCATGGTAAATAAATATACGAGGGTCAGCAAATTTTTTTTATGTCTCTACATCCTCAGCCCAATCGGCTTTGACTTTTGTATTTTGTTTCGAACCACCCTACACCGCTGAGTTGCCGGCACCCTTAAAATTTAGCGTTAGAATTCGGACTACAAAATTCGCTTCCTGATGGGTCGTCTGAATTTGCATTGTTGCCATGATTATGTGAAGAAGGTCGCACTCACGACATTGTTGTTGATAAAAATATGCTCTTGAAAGACTTTATTTTGGTTTCTCTTGAAAATTAAATTGACTATTACTACAATAAAGTCGAGGTTGGTATTGGTAAGTATTTAATCGCGTTTAACTAATTTGAATTCATTACGTATGATTGTCCTGAAGGATAAATGGTAAATGCATAACCATTATTGAATTTATTCTACCTATTAATTCATTGATGTACAATCGGGCCTATTCTGTTTGAGTATTGCTATAAATCTTGTTGTTATGGTCATATTGCTGTCTATTTTTTAACAATATGGTTATGGTCTTCCGCATTCTGTTCCGAGTGTTATAGCAATGTTGGTTGTGAATTTTGTTATAGCAATATTGCTATCAGGAACTTCAAGAATCGTCGATTTGAGATCTGACAACACTGTATTTTATGACTTTTGAGTGGCAAATATGACAAGGAAGAAGAAAACATGACAGTTGTACGAAAATAACCTTTCTAACATTTGATTGAATTGTTGGGAGCAGTACACTTAGCGTCCACTTACCATCGTTGGATTTTTTTGATATTTTACTGCTTCAGATTGATATTCATGTTATCCTGAAGTCGTTATCACGTATATGAATACAAAATACTGAAGGGTAATATTATATTTTCGCCTTTCAAAATTGGTTATTATGACATACGATTCAACTGATTCGCCATTTTGGGAATCGTTTCCTTCATCCCCGCACCTTATTTCCGATCATGAATGTCATTCAACATATATTTGGCGGCAGATTTGAATTATTGTGGTGGTCAAAACATATTCAATATTTTACATAGAAATGGAACTATAGAACTTGTAACATTTTTCATGAGTTTTTGATTTCTGAATATCTTGTGACTGAAAAATTATAATTTTTGTTTTAACTTTTCCAAAATAAAAATTATTCATAATTAATGGATAATCGTTTATCATCGATAAAACTTTAAGGGGGGAAATTTTTAGATTTTTAAAGCAATTTGGCCATTTCAAGCTATTGAGCTACTTTAAAACCTTAACTACTCTTTCGACTCGAAATCAAAACTACAGCAGAACCTCAATTGATTATCCAGAAGCTGATTAACTATTGTTAACTGTGGTTATGGTTGTTGACTGATAAAAAAATAGGTTTTTATAAATTTTATAGGCCCCATCACCAATTTTAAAAATATTTTGCACAGTGAACATATAGGACTTCCTGATACTACTGTCTCAATTACAGCTCTAGGGAGACAGTAATTTTCGGGAAAAAAATAAATGAAACTCATAATGGAGCAAATACTCCATTTACCTCGGATACGGCTCTGATATAGTCTTATATAGTTTAGTTTTACAAGGTTAGGTTAGGTTAGGTTCATTTTCCCTACCAAAAGTTGAAAAAAAAAATTGTGAAAAATAAGAAAAAAATGGATAAAAAAAGAAAACATCGATCCGCATTCAGGTTAGGTTAAGTTAGGTTAAGTTAGGTTAGGTTAGGTTCATTTTTCCCTCTGGGTACCCGGTAAACTGTGTTTTTTTAGTCGGTGCGCCCTGGTGATGCGGTTGGTGAGGGAGCCAACTCGACAGAACCTACAACGAAGGCCAACCCGACACTACCTACAACTACGGGGTTGTAGGCGTCTGATTTGAATTGATTAATTAATTAATCAATTCATGAGCAGATTTTTTACACAGTCGCAAAAAAAAAGGTTCATTTTGCCCACCTCAAGATCACAAAAAAAAATTTTTTAAAAATACAACTGCGCAAGGTACTTTATAATTACCAAAAAATACCATATACCAAGGAGGTGCGGCCGCACTACCCTTAATCCGCGGTTGCTTGGATGTTCAAAAACTGTGCATGAGGGACATTTCAAATTGTTAGAAGTCAAGTCAGGAATGAGAGGCTTTTCTCTTGAGATTCGATAAAGGCAATTCAATCAAATCGTCTATTTAATTTATTATTCATATTTTTTTTATAACTGCTATATATATATATATATATATATATATATATTCTTATGAAAAAGAGAGCTAAAATAATACAATAAATGTTGAAACAAAAAGTACCTAACTGCTATGACAACCCATAAGAAATTTGAACATTATCGTCTACTCACACTACTAAAATTAATTTTGATATTAAAAATTTTAGTAACTTTGAGGTTAATTATGCGGAAATGTTTGGCGACTTTGTCTGTGCCAAGACTAGTGACGTCTATGGCCAATCTATGTTCACAAAATCCACAAATTTTACGTGCAACCATGACAGTTCTACTTCAAATTCTTAACGAAATGATGCATTTTCAATATTGATTTTTTTGAGAACTACTGCGTATTCTCCGAAAATACTTCGGATTCGGGTATTTTAGAGCATTTTTTCATCATCTGTTAAAGGAAAAATTCATATTTTCAGTGGACGTTATCTGGACTATCCCGGTACTGTGATAAGATAAGACTGACATCCCTGACTTTATTATCAATAACCAAAGGTATTAAAGTTTTGTAGTAAAGAAAAATGTTGAGGAACCGTAGAACCTCCAAAAATCAAATGGAACTTATCATCAACTTCTAACAAAATAACAGGCTGATGGTAACAGGGAAAACGCATCCATTGCACATGGAAGAAGCGAGTACTAAATGGAAACACTTACAGATGTCCTGAGCCAGGTAGAGAATGGAGCTAGGAAGGACACAAAACAATGGAAAACAGTAAGTTATTTTTTATATACCAATTTATTTTTTGAGTTTTATACATATTTATTTATTTCAGTTTTATTTTTTTTTTGATTTTATTTTCAGTTTTATTTTCATATTAAATATTTATCCTGTTAATATGAATTTTCTTTTAAATTTATTGCAACATTTCCTGTATCTGGGCCAATACTCGCCTCCGTATGAATTGTCCTTGATTGAAATCATCGCTACCTAAAAGAATATTAAAAAATGTTTCAAGTCAACACAGTAAAAGATTAGGCTGAAATAGGTTTAAATTGAAAAGCTTATAAAAAAAATATTCATGACTATTCAACATACTATGGACTATTTCATCATGATTCACATGATCATCTGCAGGATCAGTGACATCTTCATCTTCAATTTCATTTGGTAAATTGTGTTTTCTACAAATGTTATGCAACACCGCACATGAACAAATTATGCGAGATGCTATAAGGTGGCTGCAGCGGAGAACCCTATCCTTTCGAAAACACCTAAGACGGGCTTTCAATATTCCAAAGCCTCTCTGTACAACATTTTTTGTCTTACGATGAAGAACATTGAACATTTCTTCAGGGCTATTAGGTAGAGTGTTGTGAAATGGTGTCATCAACCAGGACTGAATGCGATACCCAGAGTCTCCTTGAAGAAAACAATCGCTCCTGCCTTCAGCATACTTTCTCCTCATATGACGTTGAATTTTTGATACTTGCCAAATAGCTGAATCATGGGTGGATTCTGGGTACTGGGCGTTGATATTCGTTATCATCAAATTTGCATCAAATATCTGAAAACAACTGTTTCATGAAATATAAAACGAAAAATTTAAGTAATACATACAGCTTGTACATTTATGATGTGATAACCCTTGCTATTGAGATAAGCAACTGCGGGATGTATGGGATCGTCAGTTTTTGGCGATGTGATTGCAACATGAGTACAATTCAGTGTGCCTATTAAATCAGGGAATTGCAAATTTGGATTCATGAAACTGAAAGTGTGATGATAAAATTCCATTCATTCAATAATATGGGTATACAAAACTTACCCATTTTTTGCTATTCTTACATCCTCAGGAAATTTGATATATCTCGATAACATAAATGTTGATATAAGAGAGCTGACTTTATTTATAGCCCTACTCATAACGGGTTGGCTCATTCCAAGATTCAAATCTTCACCAACAATAGTTTGATATCTCCCATGACCAAAAAATTGTAGACTCGCAAAAACCTAAACATTTTAATCACAGTTTCGCCAGCTAAGTATTCGAATACATACCTGTAAGTGAAAAGGAACAGTATCTTTTATAGTTGGCTCGTCAACAAACTCCTCAATGAAATCAAATACAGCGATTTTATTCAGACGAAATACTTTCTCAAACTTTTCAGTTGGCAATTCAAAAGGATTACTGGTATCCCTAATCTGCCTGTATTGAAGTCCAAGATTTTGTCTTGAAATTAAAATAAATATTCAGTGGAACCTTAAATAAATCTACACAGCCACATAATTACCTATTTTCAATGTTTTCCAACTCCCGGAAGGAATAATAATGAAACAAAAAGTTTCCTGCCATTTCTCATGACTTGTTTTCAAGCTTAGCAAGTACTATTATGAGGTTGCTAAAATAGCAATATTATTAACAAGGTTATGGCTAAGTTGACAGATCATATTGCCACAGAATCGTCGATCAGAATAGAGAGTATTTCGGATCTTGCTATGACAGCAATATCTTTGTCTTAGCAATGTTGTTATGAGCAAACAGAATCGCACCGAATGACTTGCAAATGAAAAAAAATGCAGCTACAGAAGCCACTCGGTAAGGGGGCCATCCAAAAGTATGAACGTTGATTGAAGTAGTTCAATCAAGGGTGTGAACAATTGTTGAAGAATCGAGGTTCGCTTATCCTGTGAATGATTCAGTTATATCAACAGGACTATAGTTAGCCATCTTCCCGAAAATAGGACAAAACGATATAAAATGAGAAGTTGAAATAATCGTCAAACATTTACCTCCCTCTTCTCTCTAGTTGACATAACGTCAATGATGTGTTATAGAACATATGACAAATTGAGAGGTAAGTCTACATCGTCGTACCGTACACTGGATGAAACCTCATTGGCAGCGAGGGGACAAACTGATTTCAGCTCTGAAGACCAGGTGGAGAAGTGAACAGGGTGTTTTCGAAGGTGAGGTTTTTTTTTGACAAATGGTAAACATGAGCATAAATGAGGGAGGGGGCAGAGGCCCCCTCCAGAATTTCACGGTGCCGCGCTCCAGAACGAATTAAAATTAAGCTGAAAATCACTGAATTCAAAAATGCTTTCGTCGAACCTACCTAAGATTTCCTAAGTTGTGCCATACCACCCCTTCCCCCCCTATGGTGGTAGACATTCAAAATTTGCTGCTCATATACATATCTCTAATATGAAAATATGTTCTATGCATTAGAATGTTCAGAAAATTTCTATTATTATCTTTCGAATTTTGTTAGGCCATTTTTCCAGGTAGAAATTTTGAAGGAGAATGAGGCTACTATTGCTGATTCTAAAGGCCGAGTAATAAAAAAAAATGAACGGTTCCAAATGACCGCCGTTCGGCGACATTTTCAATGTCCTGGTTCGATAGCACTATATGCTATCAATTAATAATATTACAGTCGTTTGAAAACAGCAGAGGCATTTTCCATAATATGGTTTCAAAAATATCGAAGACAGCACATATTTTATACGTAGGATTTTTTTGTAATGAATAATTCTACTATCATCTCTCAAGAAAAAGCCTTGAAAACACCCCGTATTGGTGAGACATCTTTCTCCATAATTCGTAAAAACGAACGGATGGGAGGAAAAGAACGAGCGAATAATTCTTATCTATTCCCATTCACCTACACAAACATAAGCAAGGGAGAGTCCAATAATTTTCAAAGGGCGCAGACCAAGTCAGACCGATATCACATCACATTCAGGCTAACAAATGGAAGGTGAAATTGGGAGATTGCTTCTATTGAATTTGAGTAGTCATTCAGACAATCCAAATTCATTATGCATATGACATATCGGATACTGGCGACCGTTAGGGCTCAAATCGAACTGCGGCCGATTTTGGTCAACGGTATTAAAATATGCAGTCTCGATAAATAACAAACGACCATTTTTGTTCGTTGCCGCTGCGGATGCCATGATTAGGGTTTGCGTGTGACGACAGGCACTGACAGTTTTCACGCTCTCATCGTGTCATGAAGAAGGCATCGTTTGGAGTTCCTGATTTCGAAATGTGCCAGTATCCGTTCGTAATTCCTGAAATTGAATATTTTCCTTAGAGGGAGACTTTTTTCTGTTTATTTTTATGTTATTGGTTTCCGGTTTTAGTAGTTGTTTTTTTTTCAAATATTTTGTGTTCTCCATTGTTACACAATGTTTGGGTGAACCATACGTTTTCTATTCGAATGGGAACTTGTATAAAGTTCTTGTCTTCTCGGTTACCGGGATTACTCTGTTCGAACTTGATAAAGCTTGACAAACGGTCACCTCCACATGTTGCGCAGTTGAGAGCTGTGTTGACGGTTTCTTGCAGTCCGTCGCTATGTGCTCCTCTCCACATTTCATGCTCTTTTATCTAGCATAATAGTTTTTTTTTTCGAATACTTGAATAATGGATATCGGTAACAATATTGATGATTGCGTTTATTATTCTCAGGTTTTATATTTGCACAGAGGTTTGCAACAGAATTGGAATTCATTGAATATTACGTCATGAGATTTTGAGCTTTGTCAATTTCGTCAAGAAGGTACCACAGGCGCTAGTATTGCATTTTTCCCTTTCAATCTGCTTTTATTTTCTTACTCCGTGTTTTGGCACTCGAGTTTGCAAGTATTCCTCTTCAATGCTTCTATATGAATGAACATAGTAATTTTCCAAAGCCAGTTCAACTTTGATTTCGTGGGTTGGAGGTCTGCCTATTCGCATTCAGTGTTCATTTGCGTGATCATGTTGTTCACTTTAAGCTACTTGGAAAGACCTTGTTTTATCACGTAAACGTTTTTTTTTAATTTGTACAGTACATTCGATTCGGGTTCAATTACTTCTTGGTGGTTATCCTCTTTGGCTACGATTTCTTTCGATGTTAGTCTCAGTTCATCTTCGTTGGTTTTCAAATTTCATTTCTTTCTCATTAACAATTGCTCAAAAGTTCATATGAATTTCATGTTTCAATCCGTTCACATTCAAAAGGTTTTCACACCGTTTGCTGATTTCTTCTCAACTTTTTGAGAATCGATTCGTTGACTTCTGCTTTATTCATTTCAACTTTCAATCTTTTCGGATTTTTGCTAGGATATCTTAAGGATAACTTGGTGCTTATGTTTTTGTCAATGATATCTATTGTTCGACAATACTTTTGTGAGGACAAAACATTTCCGGATTATCATATCCATAGCGTATTCTCAAACCTGACAGAGACATAATTTTCAGCAAATTCGGCACGTTTATTTCGTTTTCAGGTTTATAAAGCTTAATCACTTCGATGTTCATTCCAGGAGATTAACTGTTGATATATCAAATGACATTTTTCTTTTTTTTTCAATGGAACATCAACGACCTATAAAATTTTTGAGTATTCTTAAAATTTTCATGGATATTCGAGTATTGCTGACCTCAGAATCTACTGCTGACTAGTTATGATAGCCCCCTTTTGTGTTTCTATCGCCTCACGAGTGAACGGCTAGATCAATTTCTTAATTTTTTTTGTTGTGTTTTTTAGTGAATGATAAAAATTGGTCTGAAAAAAATTATGATAAAATGGGATATGGAAAGATTTGAAAAAATGCTATCGATGTTCTGGCGCATTCACCAATTTGTTGTCTGAGCAATTTTCACATTAGTCCATATGAAAAATTGGAATAGGAGACCAATTTCATAGTTCTCAAAAATCCACAGCGCTGAAACCATATGACTTCTTTTTCATATTTGTGAATGAGGTTCACAACCACAAAATATGGAAATCATAACGATAAAACAAAAACAAAATTTCACCCATCCACACGACAAATCTGACTGGTGTCATTTGAGTTAAAATAATCAATTTCGTCGTTGAAAGCAAAATAATGCAGATTGATTTTGGGAACGTCGCATGTTAACATCAGAACTAGACTTTTGACAGAAAGCTAGTAGAAACCAAGAAAAAAGAAATTATGCGAGTAACTTTCAGCGAATTGTCGGAAGTAGGCTCTTCAATCAAGTGGTGCAATGGATTCCAGCATTACTATCTATTTTCACTCTATGACTTTTACCGATTGGATTGACCGTTTTGGACTTTCAACTCCTCAAATTGCCAACGAGGTATTTTTCGAAAAATTTTGAAAAAATTTCCTTGTTACGATGGGTGATTGCTCCTAAACTCCCAGACCGATTTTGACGATTTTCATACAGTTGAACAATTCAATGCGCCGCAATGTAGGAGAGGATAGTTTTTCCGTGCGAGGCTTTCTCAATGAGATACAAGCAAAAAACTGAACAAATTTCAAAAATTTCGAATGTTATAGGCCCTCAACTGTTTTCCGCATAAACATTTTGTTGGATTCGCTTAGTTTTCCACTACTGGGGTGCCAAGACACCAATTAAAGCTCAGAAATATAACATCCGACCTCTTGTGTTCACCAAAGTTTAGATTGACTGGACTTTTTATTGCAAAATTTTTATTTCAAGTTGATTTTCCGTTTTTTGATTTTTCGATTAAATATGAGAATATAATTCATGTCATTTAAGGCCTCAAGCCTGAAAGCATTTCTAAGGGAGAACAAATTAAGGAGAAGAAGGATTGAAAACGAAGCGATTACACTTACGTCAGCGCCATCTAGTTATCCCAAGTTTATTTAGGAAATACACTGCGCAAAAAAATTAACGCACATTCTGAAAATCTCAATTTTAATGAAAGTTAACTCTACATTGACTTTATAACTTATTTTTTATGTTCTCTCGGTAAAGTTTTGAACGAAACAAGACACATTAAATGAAAGAAAAATTCAGGATTTCACCGAATCTTATGTGAAAGCAGAGAAATGAACAATTTTCAAAATACTGAAATGCTGATAAATGATTTAATACTTGATATTTCCACCCCTTGCGTTAATTACAGCTCGGTACCGACGGTTCATACTCAAAATGAGTGATCTTAAAATGTTCTGATCTAATCCTTCCCAGATTTCTCCGAGTTGGATTTCTAAGTCATTAAAAGTAGCTGGATGATTTTCTGAACTTCTCCGCCTTTTATTGAGGTTGTCCCAAACCTGCTCAATTGGAGTGAGATCTACACTTCTTGCTGGGCATTCCATTGGGGAGACTTCAACCTCTTCAAGGTACTCCTGAACGATGCGCGCACGATGGGGTTTGGCATTATCGTCCATAAAAATGAAATTTTCACCAATGTATGGGGCAGATGGCACTACATGCTCTTCAAGAATGTTCCTTATAAACTTATCAGCACTAGGTCTGTGCGAGCAGTCAAAGATATTCCACCCCATACTATAATCGATCCTCCCCCGAAACCAGTAGTATTCAGGAAATTGCACTGAGCATATCTTTCATGTGGACGTCTGTATACAAGGAAACGTCGATCACAATGGTAGAGGCAGAATCTATACTCATCTGTGAAGCGAATCCCAATCGGCCTCTTTCCAATGCATATGCTCTCTCGCAAAATCCAAACGCGCCCTTCGATGGGCTAGGGTAAGAGCTGGGCCTCTTGCCGCGACACGAGGCCTTAAATCATATTCTCTGAGGCGATTTCTTATTGTCTGAGTGCTAATTTGCACCCCAGGAGTTTGCTCAAGCTGATTTTGAAGGAGGCGAGCGGTTGCAAACCGTTGTCTCAACGAAGAAACTCTCAAATAACGTTCTTGAATGGCAGTTGTTACTCGTAGTCTACCCTGTCCTGGTCTTCGGACATTCATACCTATCTATCTGAATCGCTGCAACATTCTGGACACACTTGTATGGGAAATTCCAAACATTTCTGCAATTCTTGTGTAAGTCCACCCTTCTTCTCGCAAAACTACCGCTTGGGCACATTCCTCTTGGGTCAAATTGCATGTTTCGCGTTGCATAGCGATAGAGTGTAGAAAATCAAATGAAAGAAAAACTATTGATCACTCGAATTGATCGAAAACAACTGATTTTATAATGGAGCCAATACATTCAAAATCTGATAATATCATCTTTTGTTATTCCTGCTGGGAAAAAACATCTGTATTGAAGAAAATCGTTGAAAGTGGATAACATATGCATACATCATTCTGATAAAAATAATCATCATTGAGAACACCTTCAGTTGTGAAATAAATTTGATATTTCCATAATGTGCGTTAATTTTTTTGCGCCGTGTATCTAAATACGCTAGATATTACTGAACTGATTATGATGATTAAGAAACAAGTAGTACAGCTCAGTGTTGAAAGAGGTCAATATTTTGGTGAAGTCATACAAGATGTTATTTTTTAGACTCGACAAATTCGAAATTCAATTTCGGTATGAATTATCTCAGTGTCACCTAAACTTTCAGAGTTCCTAACAACGGAAAATCGTAGTCGGTCTCTAACACTGTTGATATATGGACCTTTCCTATTCTTATAATTCATAATCTTCGATTCGGAGGTTTTCGGTTATTACTTTCTTTCGGCTAGCAGAATCTTCAACAGAAAAAACTCGTATTGTGTGTCCTTGTGAGTAACCCCTTTCGAAAAAATATTTTTCTAGAATAAGGGATTTGCTATAAGATTATTGGTATTATGCCATCAATCCTTCTAGAAATTTCATAAGATTCTCGTGTGTTGCAAGCAGAGTAATCAATCCCTTAAGTGATCCATACACTTATATACATAAACGCCCCCTGTGCATACTACACCCAACTATCATTATTATAGTATCAAAACTTAAATTATATTAGTATGTAGAGTGCACCTGCTATTTTTTTCATGCGACAACCAGATCAGCACGAGACAGAGCCGTTTTGTTGATAGGCATCTCCCACAACGAACATCCCTAGCCATCAGGCAGCTCACAGTTTATTCTGATCGTACATTACCTAATTAGTTTTGCCAGTATGGAATGGGCTGCCGCAGCGTCGGCTCTGGAGCACTGAAGCATGCCACGTTATCGGCTTCGGTTTCCACTCGAGCCGAGAATTGGTTACTGGGGAATTGTAGTTGATTTCATTCCGACGGGAAAATCAAGATTTATTTCTATTAGGTCGCTGCTCTTGCGTTGGCATTGAATAACACTGATTTGTTGGGATGTGCAAAGCTAGTAAACCGCTACGCGGTTTGCTCTTGACTGCAGGACTAACGCCCAAATTGGTTGTTCTTTTGCACTCCCGTTTCTCCATTGGTCACAATTTTCTCCTTCACACTACCCTCAAGACATGTTTACTATTATGATAATAAAAATAATAATAATGTTTATTAATCCTTTCAGACAATTGAGTATAGGACAAGTCATAATAAGATATAAGGAAAAAAAATTCAACAGAAATATACAAGTAATTTAGGAACAACTTGATTTGAAATAAAATCATTGTTGTCCAGATATTCTCTGACGGAGTAAAAGCATCTCTTTAGCAATAACTTCTTCATTGTTTTTCTGGATGATTCAAAATTCATGTCCTTTATAGAGACTGCAAAATGATTGAAGAAACTGATTCCCTGGTATACCTGTGCTTGCTGCTATGGTCATCACGATCAAAAATTGTGCAAAACATTTCAAAACTTTGGAAATGTTTTTGGAATTTCAAAATATTTCAACATATTCCCAAGCATTTGCATACATTTAAAAGTATTTCCATACATTTCCAAATATTTTCATACATTTCCAAACATCTCCAACTATTTTTACACATTTCCACACATTTCTAAATAGTTCTAAATATTTTTTGAAATGACCACAAAGTATTTAGGTGTTCTAGGATGAAATATTAGAATGATTAAATCATGATAGTGGATATTATAACCCCGTAATATAATTTGATAAGAGATAAGCATATAAATAACGATAAGAGAATTTATCAATATGCAAAAATCTCAAAAAAGTTAGAAATCTAAGATGAATAATGAAGAATATTTCTTCAAAACAAAGAAAAATTGCTTTTCTACGTTAATTTTGATTAGTGTTACTAATAACGAATTTGGAGTCGTAAAAATCATAATATTTTTTCAGCAAAAGCGAAGTGACACTTCTCAACACCTCAGCATTAGGAGCTCTACATTCATTCTTCATTTTGTTTTTCCGAATCAATATTAACAATATGACTGCCAACTGAAGTACACACGGAATGGTCCATGGTTGCTGACATAAAAAAAGAAAAAGAAAATCAAACGAGAATAAATGGTGCTCGTGTTTGTAACAAATCCCACATAGACAATCAAAACTAGACTACAGATGTGCATGAAGTAGATCACTGTCCGGAGAATCCGATCAGAGGTTCCTTGATTCCACGAACAGGTGTTGAAAAACAAAATCGACATATCAACAAACTACTCGCACCTCATGAAGAGCATGGTGCAGTTCTAAACGGCCATGAAACCACGGGAAACCATTCGACAGTTATAAAAATCTGAACGAGTGGCAAACGGTTTCAAAGAAGAAAACTGAGCCCAGGAATAAACGAACTTTGGTTTTTGAAACATAGATCAATTCAAAATAGTAATCATCGAAATGAATACCATTTTCAATTCCCAGGCTCAGAGATCTTTTATCATGAGGTTGGAGAAATGATATTAAATTTTGTCACTGAGATGAGAGATATACCGGTTTCAGCCTTGTTTGGCCTCATCAGTATCCCATACACCTCAAGGACAAAAATCTTCATAAAAAACTCACCCTCAATGTTTGAGTAATAAGCTCAACAGCCTTGAAGTTCTTTTGGCGGACGAGAAGCCAGATGTAGTGAGTATCGAACCCTTGTGTAATGATGACAGTATATCTGTTGAGATTTGATCAGCTATCCCAGTTTTATTAGTTATTTTTGATTTATATAGAGTCAAGTTAGTAAACGTATTCGGTTTAAAGTTGGCAGGCGAATTCTTCTGAAATATTTTTATGTGACAGTGTCTGTCAGAAATTATATAGTTGAAAGAAAAACGTGTTCCGAATTGTTCTGTTTATTAAGAAGTATTTTGAAACTATAAACCTATAGTTTGTAGAAAGTTTTGCTGTGCAAAACAAGTAGAATTGGTAGAATCCAAAGGTATTTCTGCTTCTGTTCAATAAACCGAATATTTTGTCAAGATTAGACTTATTATTTCTCAAACAGACGAACCCAAATCCACGGAATATAACAACAATATCTTACGTCAGTCCACATGGATATTGGTGCGCAGCCTATTTCTGCAGATCAAACCATATTCATGGTTGAATTGCTATATTTATGAAAGACGACCATAAGGCTTCGGATCTGCGTTTGTCTGGATACTCAGACGAAATGCACTGTGAGTTGGCTGCAGTATGTATACCATTTCAAGATACTTAACTTGGTCTCATAACCTGCTATCGGCCACCAAGAGGAAACTTTCAGTTATTTCTTGATGAAATGAACTATATTCTTCTTCGTTGTAGCAGAGAGGTTAACTTCATACTACTTTGTGGGGATTTCAATGTAGATTACCTTGACGAATCTTGTAATAGAAGGAAGCTATTTTTAAACTTAACCAGTAGATTTGATCTCAGAACCTCTGTGGAACTTACACGTGTGTGTTCTACAACCGCGTCGAAGGTTGACTATGTGCTTGTCAATGCACCTTTCGCTGCGGATGCTAGGGTTTTCGATCCTGATTTAAGTGACCATCGTGTCATAGTTGTTGATTTGAACTTAAACGTAGGACTGACACATGTAGAGGAAAAAAGTAGTGTAAAAACTGTTAAGAATTTTTCTGCGGCTAATCTGGAAAATTTGAGGCTTGCTTGTATGCAAGCCGACATCGGAGAGATATTAGATCTCACTAGTGTGGACTCAATGTTCTCAGCGTTAGCTGATATCATCAAGAATTTAATCGAAACTTGTTGCCCATCATACAAAGTTATGCACGGTAATGACGCAAAAGCTGAATGGATAGAGTAGTGATAACATGAGAAAGATCTACAAATCGGAAAAAAATAAATTTCAATAGTATGCTCAAAAATGCAAAGCAAAGTTATTATGCAGATGTAATGTTCAGATCTGACAATAAAGCGAAAACAGTTTGGAACTTAGCTCGTAAAAATATGATTTTACAAAAGAAAATAAAGCGTGATATTTCTCTGAACTTGAATGGGCGATAACTCTCGAATCCTCTCGAGGTGGCTGAGGCATCGGCGATTATTTTGCTACAGTCAATGAGAAAAGCCTTCTCGAATATTATGGCAATTCAGTGTCCCCAAACTGTACTGCATCACAGATTTCAAATACCAACTTTTTTTTCATCCTATAACCCCAGAAGAAGTCTCTGGAGCCGCCGACAGGTTGAGATCGAAGAAAACTACCGGGTATGATTCAGTGACGGTGAGGATATTGAAATTGCTTTCTCCGCATCTGGTCGATCATCTTGTTCAACTATTCATTGTCTCAATAGAGTCTGGCAGCGTATTTTATGTTAATTCCATTGGTTCCTATGTATTTATTTTCGAATTCTTGATCTAAATATCTCTTCACAACGGCAGCGTTTGTGACATGGAGCCCCATCTTGCTGTAGTCACATATTTCATCTTATTTGAAGAGGCACATTGACTAGAAAACTAGCCTCCTTGAATTCAAGGCACAAAATCATATCTATGTCTCCAAATAAAGACATAGGGTAACAGGTACAGTGATAGACACCTTAAGCGCATAGAAACTTTCAAATAATGATTTCAGTTTGTAATTTTCTTACAACAATGTGAAGACCCTGACAATATTACAGTTCACTTATGCTTCTTCGGTAAACACTCAGAACTTTTGGTATATGTTGTTTGAAAACTGAAAGAGATTGATTTGTTTTCGAAGTGTCAGATTTAATAGTGATTGACATACTTCGACAATCATTGACATACAAAATGATAGTCATTGACATCCTTCATATCATTCACTTATACTCTTGTACATGGAGTAAAACGAATGATTAATGGAAATGTTGATAATGGTATTAACTATATTCAATAATGAAGATAAAAACATAGATACAGATTCACAGGGGCTGTGTATTTTCATGTTCTTTTTTCGATGTAGAACAAGTAACAATTTTTCCACTTGGGTAAGTTTCTAGGTATGTTATATCGTCGGTACAATGCAAAAGTCACGAATGTGCTTTTCGCATATGTGCACTATATCGCGATTATGGTCATGGTGTGGCATTCCAAAATCGCGAAAGAGTTTGCTCATCCCCCTGTCCTACTTTAAGCCTAGTAGAACGAGAAGAAATCTATGTTTATAGCACTGTCTTCAATTTTTGAAACACGTTTTTCCCGGAACATCAAAAAAGCACATTCGTGACTTCGGCATTGGACCAACAATATGGTATTCTCTTTAACATGATGATTCACATCGTTTGCAACTCTAATTTTGGTAATCTTGTTGCAGCAGATGAAGCAACATAAGGAAAATACAGAAATGTTTTCTATGAAACCATATTACTCACGATACAAATTTCCAGCAACCGATTTTTCTGTATTTTCTTCCAATTCCACTCCGGCATTTTCATAATTCTTTACACTTGCAGTATCTGTGGATGTGCTCTGTTTCATAAATCACTGATGAAATAATATTGACTTCACATATCGATTTATTTTCAGGTTCCTTTCTTCATCTTCAGTCAATTTTTTTAGTTTTTTCTTCTCTTCAGCGTCAGTTTTGACTTTGAGCCTTGGTCTTTTCTTCCCCTCTGCAACCCTATATTTTTCTGTCATTTCTCTCCCGGTGGAAGATATTTCCACGAATAGCAGTTTCCTCGAACTTGTTGTTCTCTCTGGAGTCTCCGGCCATTGTTATATATTGTGGAGTATATTGGGATCATATTGATGATCTAGAATCTAGGATATTTCTATTATCATTGTTGTTAGCCGAAGAAACAGGTAAAAAGGATCAAACGAAACAATGTGCTCAACTTCGGTTTTAATACATGAAGTTATGAGAATTTAAAATATTCTCACTTCTCGGACGACGAAAAGAATAAAATCAATCACATCTTCTTCTTCGTGAGGTGCCTTCTCCAGGCTGATTTGAGGCCTAGTGGTCTAGTCTTCGACCGTATACAGGATAAGAAAGTCAAACTTCAAGACATGCTGTCAAAAATGTTGCGAGTAAACAAGGAAGTCCCCCTCGCCATAGGAATGGGAGGAAGTGGGTATTGGGTTTTCTAGATGTGTTGTCTTCAACTCATAAAGGTTTCCACAGGTAAACAGGGTATGTTCAACAGCAACATCCGTGTTTCTTCACCAACAGTTAAGAGGCCAGCCAAAGACTAGCGATTTTAATGTTCATTAAACAGGTGATCTCTCAAAACACCACTAACCAGTCACAGCTGTTTCCCCTCAAGGTTCAGGAGTTGTTCGACCTCAGACTCAGAGGAAAAACTCCCAATGAGAAGCCTCGACTGCCTAAGATCACTTCCCGTGCTCCATTCAGAGAAAAATTTTCTGTCTAGCCATCTCCTGAAAAATTCCTGAATGTTGTACGGTAGATGCGAAGCGTCGACTCCCAACCAATCTGATTGTGTCCCTGCTCATCCATACATCTGCCCTCTCATAGCCAGATCTCAGCGTGAGCCGGCAACCAAATAACTTTCAGAAAGTTTCAGGAGCCCAGCTCATATAGAGATGTCCTGCATTCTCCTAGTAAGTAGTATTTGACCTCTGTCATACCGAGGGATATTTGGATATTCTCCAGCGTGCAGACAAGAACAACATACAGTTCAACCTGTACTATAGAACAGTTCTTCTCTAGTGGGATGGTCAGTTTGAAACAAGGCCCCACAATCCTGACAGCAGTCCCGTGAACCAAGTAAGGCGTTCAGGAACTAATAGCCGATTTTGACCATAGGCTTCTATCAGGAAAACTCTGTGAGGTAGTTTACTAGGGATATTTAGTGATTGACACCCTTCTAGAAAATAGTTATTGACATGGTGTCAACCAATGTTTATCCGATCCGGAAGAAAGAGAACACAATAAAAAGCTAATCAGTTATATTCCAACTTTTCAAATACGCGATAAATTCGAATATCAAAATGTGATACTTTCAGACAGTGATAAACACCCTATGTCAATCACTGTTCCGACGTAATAAAAACAAGACAGTCATTGACATGCGATTCATTCTGAAAGTAAACATCAATGAAGGGTTCGTTTATATCAATATCCAAACTTTTAAATTTTTCAAACACTGAAAATTTTCTTCCATATATCTCAGATACCCCAATATATATATATATATATATATATATATATATATATATATATAAGGATAAATAATGAGGGATCGGTGAAGTACATGGAAAAGATTTAACGGACATAACCGTACTGATGAGGGCCGAAAGCCCGAAACAGCTGTCTACGGTTCATTTTCGTTTCAGAGGGTTATGTCCGTTAAATCTTTTCTATATATATATATATATATATATATATATATATATATATATATATATATATATATAATCTAAATCCCAATAATACCTTTCGGTGTTTGGGTCTCAAAATAAAAACATATTCTAAAATTATAATTGAAATTTGATGACTTTCTTCCATTCTTCTCTGTTTGCCGCCAACGTTCTAGCTTCGGTGATGCTTTTTCCTCTTCTCAAAATTTCTTTTGTAACCATATCTTCCCAAGTCAGTCCAGGTCTTCCTCTTTTATTCCTTTTCTCCACTCTCGCCTCCCATATCTGTCTTGTAGGTCTCTCCTTTTCCATTCGTATCAAGTGCCCCCACCATCCCATCTGTCTTTCTCCAACATAATCCTCCATTGACTCTTTCTCCAATTCCTGCCTAACATCGTCATTTTTCTTCTATCCAATCGTGTTATACCCTTCACACTTCGAAGATACTTCATTTCCATTGCCTGTAATTTGCTTCTGCTTCTTTGTGTAGTAACCCAGGTTTCACAGCCGTAAGTTAATACCGGTCTGAATATACTCTTGTACACCGTCATCTTGGTTTTTTCCTTTATTTCCCTCTTCGTCGAAAATTTCCTATTAAGCGCAAAAAATTATTCATTTCCTTTTTCTATTCTATTTTCAATATCTCTCTCTTGACTACCACTGCTATCTATGTCCACTCCCAGATATGTGAAGCTACTAACTTTTTCGATTTGCTCACCATCTATTGTTATTTGTACATCCTCATCCCCCTCCATTTCCGCAATCACCATAACCTTAGTCTTCTTTTTGTTTATTTCCATTTCATAATTTTTCAGTGTTTCGTTCCAAATATCCACATTCCTCTGTATTGCACTTTTCGTACCTGCCATTAATACAATATCATCTGCGAAGGCAAATGTTGATGACTCCACCTTCCTCAATTTTCTGTGTCCGACTATCAGAGTTCTCATTTCTTCCTTTGTTTCCTTTATGATCTCATCCAGAAATATTATAAAAAGTGTGGGGCTCAAAACTCCTCCTTGTCTTAGTCCTTCTTTGGTATGGAAACATTCCGATCTCATATTCTTGTATACGACACAATTCAGATTTTCGCTGCATACACTTTCTATGGATTGCACTAGTTGTTCTGTAATTCCCCTATTTCTCAATATTCCCCAAAGTTTCTCTCTCTTCACCCTATCAAAAGCTTTTACAAGGTCTATAAACACAAAATACACCTTCCTCCCAGTTTTCTTCATCTTCTGTATAATTTGTTTAACTGCAAATGTATGGTCTTTTACACTTCTGCCCTTCATGAATCCGCTTTGTACGGGTTCTAAAGTATGCTCAACAAAATTTCTGAGTCTCTTCTCTAAAATACTCTCATATACTTTCAGTGCTGCACTCATTAGAATCATTCCTCTATAGTTGTTACACGTCTTTTTATCACCACTTTTAAATATCGGTACAACCAATGCCATCTTCCAATTCTCTCGTATCTTTTTTGTGGACCATGCCTTCTGACAAATTTTCGTCAAAATTTCAGTACCCTTTTCTCCCATATTCCTCAACATCTCAGGAGTTATTTGATCGTTTCCGGCTGCTTTTCCATTCTTAAGTCTCTTTATTGCCTCTTTAACTTCATCAATTCCTATTTGATCTTCTTCTCTGCTTCCAAATTGATCCTCTATTCTTCGGAAATTAGTCCCTACTCTATCTTGTCTAATTTCGTCTCCCTCCAGTAATTCCATGAAATGTTCCCTCCACCTACCCATTATTTCTTGGTCTTCTGTTAATAATGTTCCGCTTTTGGATCTGACAGATGCATTTTCAATCTGTTTACCCTCTCTCATATTCTTCAACACCCGATAAAATAATTTCTGGTTGTCTCCTGCATTTTTTTCCATTCTATCTTCAAACTCCTTCCACCTCCTCATTTTCTCTTCCCTCACAGCCTTTTTTTACAATTTCCCTTTTTTCTTTGTACCTCTCGTAGTTTTCTGATGTTTTATTATGTAAGTATTTTTTCCAACATTCCTTTTTCTCCTTTATTTGATTTTTCAGGGTTGTATTCCACCATGATGTGCATTTTTTGTTCCTATTAGTTTTTATGCTACCACATATTTCCTTAGCTGACTCTTGCAGTGCTGCCCTGAATTTATTCCACAAATCATTTACACTCATCTCCATTCTTAATTCCGTGCTATTCAGTTTTTCTATCACTTTATCCTTATACTGTTCCGCTACTTCTTCATCTCTCAGTTTATAACTTCTTATTTTCTCATATCTTTCGTTCCGTTGTAAATTACCAGGTTTTTTCTCTCCCCTATACACCCTTACATCCTTTATTTCTCTCCTGTTTTCTTTTCTTATCAATATATAATCTATAATCGATCTGTCATTAAATCCATGTCCCTGTCTGGTGAACTTATGTTTATTTTTGTGTTCGAAGAAGGTGTTTGTTACGATCATATCATTCACTCTACAGTAATCCAAAATTCTTGTTCCATTGTTGTTTCTCCTTGCTTCCCCATACTTTCCAACTATATCATATTTTGCTCCTCCTATTCCAACTCTTCCATTGAAGTCTCCACAAACGATAACTTTTCCCATACATCGTTCTGTTATTAACTGCAATTCATCCCAAAATTCATCCTTCTCCTTCTTGTTTGTATCATCATTAGGGCCGTATACTACAATTACTGACTGTTTTGATATTCAAAGTCAATATTCTTTCTGTGATTGCCTCCAAGGTATCAATATTATTTCTTAGCTTATTGTTTATCAAACATGCAACTCCTGCCGCTCCGTGTTTTTCCTGCTCGACTCCCTTGTATACAAGTGAATGTCCATTTTTCATTAATTGTTGCCCTTCACCTTTTTTCTTTGTTTCCGTCACCGCCAGAATATCTTTATAATTTTTTTCGAATTCCATTTCCTAATCCATTTCCTTGCCATTCAAACCTCTAACATTTCAGGTAGCTAACTTCCAATCTTTCCCTTTCTGTTGTTCCTTCCCGCTTTCCAATTCCCTCATTGACTTCACCTCATTCCTTCGCGTTACATTTGTATTTCCACAACCCTCTTTCATATCCTTAATCTGCCATGTCTTCATCGTTTCATTCCTACCATATCCCCCTGTCTGTATCAGTTTTTTGCTGACCTCATCTTAGTTGTATCCATCTCAGTCACACCCTGATCATTTTCGTCCCAAAAATATACTTTCTCATCAATTTTCATCTTTTGATACCCAACTTTGACTTTTTTTCCTTTTTCTTTCTCTTGCTTGCTGATTTCTATTATTTGTTTTGAACCATTCTCTCCTTCTCAGTTAAATCATTTTCGATGATTGTAGCTTGTCCCCTCAACTTGTTTTTGTTCTTCATTATGCTTTGCTTTTTGGTTCCAGTCCTTCTTCTGCCAGCACCATTTCATTTTTCTTTCCTTTGTTTATCTTGAATGCTCTCGTAATCTCCACATTTGTTTCCAATTTGTCTGCAATGAATTTCCTGATTTCAACTTTCTCCTTTCCATCAGGTACTTGCAAATTTTGCATAATGATGTTGTTTCTTCTCCGTTTTCTATCCTCATTTTCCGTCCTAACTTCGAGATTTCTAATTGTTTCCTCCAAAAGTTTCCTCTCCATTTGCCACTGCTTATCTTTTTCTTTCATTTCTTCCTTCACATTATTTATCTCAGCTTTCAATTCATCTGTATTTTTTCTCATCTCCAGCTTCAACTGTTCCATCGTCTTCATGAACATTCCTTCTATGCCTTCCATATTGGTACTTCTTCCCTTTCACGTTGTTTATATGTAGCCGATCTAAGCATCTTTTTACTACCTACTACTATATCAAAAAATATAAAATTAAAAAACTGTAAGAGGTATTGTATAACAGCGAATAAATTTTTCACCTTTTGCTCACGTGGCGGTAGGGAAACGACCAAGTCACTCAGACTTGTAAACCTTAAATGTTCTTAATAGTATATTCTAAAACAAATTGCAGAATGAGCCCCTACTCCAACACGAATGCGAAAGTCGAAAGCATGAGTGTTGAAATTGCCTTCTGCAAACTAATAATTGACTTCATTTTCACTTACCATTCATACAAATAATTTTTTCGAAAAAAAACTTAGAGAAATACAAGGCGAGAAAAGGCGGAATCTAGTATCGCATTAAAGTTCATCTCCTGTTCAACATAACCTGAAGCAGAAATCTGGAATAAATTACTAGAGCGCTAGATACCTACTTTCTCAATCTAGGTTTAATCCAGTTTTCGTCAATCAACAGGATTCGTTCAATTGCAGTCGAGGTACAAGACTACGCCTCATTATTCATGCCTTTCTTTACATTTTCAACATATCATTGTCCCCTTATCATCGAAAAACTTCGGAGCTCTGAGGCGAAACATCGAGAAAAGAGAAATTAATAGAAATGCACTTCCTTCGAAGAACAACTTGATGGAATGAAGCAAATCGAATTTCCTTTTATTTTTGATGAAGAGAATGAAATAAATTCAATAAAAAGAAGGAAACGTGTCCTTCGTTGAAAGCAAACAAAATCGAAATCTGGAAAGGGGAAACATCAAGGTAAGGGAGTAACCGGAAAAGAAGGAACAACGTAATCTCTGGAATTATTTAGTCGAAATCAATCAAGTAGGACAAACATGGGGTGGAGGATATCGTTTTTTGTTTGAAAAACAAATAGAAGTATCGCTGTGGCTTGAGAATAGCCTTTGTCGAAAGAATATTCTTGTTTATTATTTTTGATGAATTGATATGAAACAAAAATGAAATGAATATACACTAAATGAGATGTTCATTGTATCTAACTAGAGTTGCATCAATCAAGTTATTTCCATAAGAATAACATTTCAAATGTAGATGAAGTAAAGGGTTAATTAGGTAGCTGCTAGTGATTATGTCTTTTTTTTCATATTCAGCTCTTCGGCTTGAAAATACAAGCCTTCTTCACGATTCTGAGGCGGAAAAATTAAGTTATAACATGTTGGCCCTATTATTATTATTATTATTATTATTATTATTATTATTATTATTATGATCACCATAGAACTTTAAAAGTTCTCTGAAAACGGTAATTTGCTTTTCAGATATATACAGTGTGACATAGACTCATGGTACACCCCCATTTTCTCCCTTGTTTCTGTAGCTATATTTCTGAAATTTGGAACATTGAATATACTCACTATAGGGCACTTTTTGACATATTCAGAAGAAAATCCAACTACTGGTTTTTTCCGGAAATGACATCAACTTTCGAATTTCGAATGGGACACCCAGTATATTATTACATTTTTGAAATCTCTATAATTTTCTCAATCTAATGATACCTCATAGTTGATATTTCATTCGTCAAAAAACCCATTTTATTTTCCGAACTAGAGAGCCATGAACTCCCTAAAATTATTCCAAATAATCAAAATAATGCTACACTATAGTAATTTCGATTTAAAAAGTATCGGGGTTCGAAATAGGTGCCAAAAAAGTAAACCAAAACCTTTTTTCACTCAAAACTCCGTTTTGTCAAATGGTAGCATACCTAATGGTACTCTGACGTCATTCGAAAGTACCATCGGTGGGGTATCCATCCATATCAACTATTTTTCTGTATAACCAATACGAACACGATAATGGAGTTTCGACAAGTTTAAGTATCTTCTCGGTTCAATCCAAAGTTGATGTAATTTCCTCAAAAACTGGAAATTTGAATTTTTCTAAATATGTCAAAAAGTGCCCTATAGTGAGTATATTCAATGTTCCAAATTTCAGAAATATAGCTACAGAAACAAGGGAGAAAATGGGGGTGTACCATGAGTCTGTGTCACCCTGTATATAAATATATATTTCAGTGTATATAATCAGATTGGTTAAGAGGACAACTATTGCAGGAAAGAAAATTCAATAATCTGCCAACGTTTCGTCAAATTTATTGGCCTCTCAAGGCTAAAACAAATGCACAATATTGGTTTAAAATATTCAAGGAAGTAACATCATATCAGGAGGAAACAACTCACCTATAACTGTTTCAAAATTTTGAAAAAATCTGATTTACACAAACATTTCACATTGTAAAGTCGAAATTCACCATCAACATAATAATATCTCGCATTTATTAGCGTGCGCATCTGATTTAGGACTGAGAGCTTGAATTAGTTCCAAATTTAGCGTAGTGGCAAGCGGCCCTAAGATCAAACTTATATCGTGATAACTATTCGTCCATATTGATTTGTGTAAAGACGAAGCTTCGGCCTAATTCTTTAAACTGCCAAATCAATTCTGAAACAATGGACTCAACAGGTTAATGAAATAGGCCGACGAGAAGTCATCTACTTTGAATACTGAAAACGAAAAAGTATTTGTTTTAAAAGATATTGGGTAAATACTATATATGTGTATTTTAAAAATTGGATACAATCTAACACAGTATTTGGTCTTGAACCGCTCACTACGCTTTGATCACTGTTGTTTAGAATTCAAGGTAGGTATTCGTAGTTCCTTAGCAGTTACTAAAAGCTTCATATCCTGATAACTTTTGCATTTTCGAAAAAAAAAAAACAGTGAAAAAGTGAATCGGTAACCAAGCAAGAGTATTATCAGCTGTGTGACTTCTCTTTTCTTCTTATGAGAGAAAACTTGTTCATTTTTTATCTGAAAACTGACATCCCCAAGTTGGCATAATCGTATCAAAATTTCTCGTTGAAAAAAAAGAACGTGCTGGACTGACTTTTTTTCAATTGCTTGATTTTCCTGAAGGTCTGGACAATTTCCGTGAAAATATTCATGGCACAAAACAACACAACTGTAGCACAAATTCTCCTATTTATTCGTTAGAACAAGGAACGAAAGTGCTTGGCTATCTTTTTTTGTTTAATTTCAATTTTTCGATAAATCAGACGAACTTTTGGAAAAACGCACAACTTACTACAATTTTTCTTCTTTCATTGGAATCAAATTTCTCGAAAAGTGTTGGGCTGGCAGATATCTTTGCTCTTTGAGGACCACATGGAATGAGGAGAAAATGCGCATCTTCGCATAGATAGGTTTTACAGCTGATAATGGCTTCGCCGCTTTGCTGACAACTTAAACAGCGGCTAATGTTTGATGATAATGAAAGTGACTCAATACCTTCTTGAAAATCAAAATTGAAACTGCCGAAATTCATACGAAAATATTCACAATATATTCAATTTCGCGTTTGAATTTCATGAGTATGATACTATAGTATGATACGAAGAATGTTGTGGTACCCCGTTCCTTTTTTTACCTCAGTTTAGGTTCTTTTTGTTTCAACATTTATTATATTATTTTAGCTCTCTTATTCAAAAGAATATATATATATATATATATTGGACATAACCCTCTGAAACTGAAATGAACCGTAGACAGCATGTATTTTACCGATCCCTCAATATTCATATCTTTCTTATATATATATATATATATATATATATATATATATATATATATATATATATATATACACAGGGTGAGTCGGGAGGAACGGACCAAACTTCAGGTGTGTATTTTGCAGGTCGAAATCATTCCAAAAAACTCATATGTTGTTATCCGATTCTCATTTGTTTTAAAACTATAGGGTAATTAAAATATTTGAATAAGGTCAACCAATATTCAGATCAAGAGTTTCTCGGACTTTGGATTAGTCGCTGTGGTCGTATTAGTTGGCCTCCAAGATCTCCAAACCTCACACCATTGAACTATTGTTTGTGGGGCTGGTTCAAGAACGAGGTATACAAAGTTAAAGTTGACACTCGGGATGCTCTAATTCGACGCATTAGAAATACGGCATTGCTTTTTAAAGAAAAGCACGAATCAATCAGAAAAGCATCGAGAGCCCTTCGCAGACGAATGTGTTTCGAGGTTAATGTCGGGATTTTCGTGCATTTATTAAAATAATGCTATAAATGAAACCATTTTAATATAGAAAATGTTGTTTTTTATAATGACTCTATAGCTTGAGAACAAATGAAAATCGGATAACAACATATGAGTTTTTTCATATTATTTCGAGCTATAGAATACACACCTGAAGTTTGGTCCGTTCCTACCGACTCACCCTGTATATGAGTAAATGTTGAAATTACGCATCATAATGGGGACACTTCTCTTCTCGTTAGGTATGATTTCTATCGTTTAAATTTTCGGTGTTTACGTATGTCTTGGGTTGCGTTGATTGTGAATTAAGCATAAGGGTGATTCTTGCATATCACCATAAGAATATCATGGGTGATTCGCGACTACGCAACGTATCGACATAATGGAATCGGCCAAATAGCACCCAAACCTAGGCATTTTTCCGATTCGCTTGATATTTTGTGTGGTTGTTTTATGCTAAAATACCACAATATTTCAATAAATTATGTTTATCGGATAGAGAAACTATATTGATGTAAAGTTTCATCTGAATCCGTTCGGTAGGTATCACGTGAAAGAATAACAAACATCTTAATATCCTCACAACCTTTTGCATTTATAATATTAGTAGGATTGATATTAAATATAATAATGAAATATGAAAATACACTTACCGACTTTGACTTCGATCCATTCAAAATAATGATTTATTTAAAAATGCTATAACTTTCAAATGGGGAAACTGATTTATTGAATTTTTTAACAACTTTCAGATAAAATACTGTAGTTTTAAGGTTCATTCGGACATCTAAAAGTAATTCAGTAATCGCTTCATATACAGGGGAGAACAAAAAACAATTTTTTCCTCTACTTTCGACACACCCTGTAGGTTACTTCTCCTTGCAGTTCAGGCCTTCTTCCAATATTTTAAACCTGCCTCAAGCAAGAAAAATCACACCACCATTAAATAAAACTGCTATGTTTGAGCGCAGCTACTTCTTCAATGTGGCCAGGTTCTTCCATTCTTTTTCATGCTTCTCAGAAGGATTCTCAGTCTCCGGGTAAGCTTTTCATCGAACGAAAACATTTCTATAATATTATCTAGAAGTCGATTGAGAATCTCAATCGACAGATTTCAAAACAATCACGATCACCCTCATATGGTCTTCTATAACCTGCTGACTGGTCAGAAGTCACCATTCTTAATGCTAATTTTTAATAATTGTATAGTCGAAATGAATTGTGAAACAATATAATTGAATTAAATGAGCGGTTGTCAGATTCAAATACTACGATTATGTATAAGTAGAAAATTCGAATTGGAATTCTTTTTTCATCACTCGAAATAATCAACTATATCATCTAGCCTATTCTCGAGATCTCTTCGGAGCGAGCTGAGCAGAAGGTGGGAATTCTTCTTGCATGAAATTACAATTTCTATCGCGAATGAGAACTCCGTGGATCCAATACCCGCACTTTCTCAAAACCATCGCCTTATTCACGGGGCCGAAAAGGAGCAGTAGCAAAAACCAACATACCCACGTCGGAAAGCCGGGTCGAATAATAAACCAGTGAAGTTCTTCGCACGGGATAAAACAAACTTCGGATGGAACTTTTCCGCAGTCGTGTTCTTTCAGTTTGAGGGAAATAGTTCGCGGCTCCAATCCCACTTTGAATATTCTATTATCGAGTGAAAATGGGACAGATGTTCGAATTATTTCCTCGTTAGGATGCGCAGGACTGACAGGAAGCAGCCGAAACTGAGGAATCCGCTTTTTCGAATACTGCTTTCACGCTGCTGAGATAATCCAGGCTGAAATGGGGATTGTGCGACAATGAGGAATATGAACTTCTGAAGTTCTGGATTATTCGAGTTGGCGGTCGGATTCGGAGAATATTGGATATCGGGGGGTGTTCCGCTGAAGGTTCTCGTTGTTTACATATTTTGCGGGTTGTTGGCTTAAGCGTATTTGCCCGAGATTCGTTCAATTCTGAACAAAATATTTGTTGTGGAAATGTTTCCTTCGAAATGGTCACATTAGCTGCTTGGTAAGAGCATCTACGCGTTTGTTCGAATCAATATGATAAATAATCGCTATAACGCATATTTCGAATTTAAACTAATTTTCCTTTTTCTGTGTGGTGTTCAACCCTTTGTCGAGCTTAGATACAGCTCCTTAGAAATATTTCAATATTTTGTTCGAAACCTGAGCAACTGACAAAGAGGAGATTCATCATATATTTTCATTGGAACAAAAAAGTATCTAGCTGCGAATACCATACTACAGTTCTGCGTATGATGAATGAAATAGGAAAATAAAGCCCGTCTTTCCTGTGTTAGAAAAAAAAATTCTTAAAAATTTCATATACATATCAGAGGATATCGAAGAGCATCTACGTGATCTAGAAGAACATCTTCATATTATTCTTCTATGAACCGAGAGATACACAATCTTCACCAATCTACCAGAAATTCTTGATCTGAAATAAAAAAATTTCTAACAACTGGCAAAATCGAATAGATTGGACCAAGTGGAAAATTGTGTGAAATTATCGCAGTTTAGCTCTTTCACTATGAGGGGTTTTCAAACCAATTACGACTACAAGCCACTGCTAAAATCTCATTCAGTGAAAGAGGAAGTACAGATTTCTTTTTTAGCATTTGATTGGAGATGTGAAACTTCATTTTGAATCAATTGGATGTCACCGCCTTAGTACTTTGTAATTATTTAACTCATTACTTCACAACCAATTGCTTCCAATATCGAAGTTTTTTATGAAGATTTTGTCCCTGAGATGTATGGGATACTGATGGGGCCAAACGAGGCCGAAACCGGTATGTCTCTCATCTCAGTGACAAAATCTAATATCATTTCTCCAACCTCATGATAAAAGATCTCTGAGCCTGGGAATTGAAAATGGTATTCATTTCAATGATTACTATTTTGAATTCATCTATGTTTCAAAAAAAACAATAAAAGTACTTTGATGTTGTCAAAGGCCTACGAAAATGAGGAAAATATGGTGAATTGATTTAGCAATTATCTTCAAAATCTGTTTCAAATTCTGTCGGTATTCTTTTCACCATGAATTGTTTCATCTACTCATTTTTCGTATAACATTTCCTAAGATTCATCATCGTCTCGATTTCATTTGTACCTCACTAGAGTGTAATACGAATGAAATCAAGAGTAGACAAGAGATAGAATTTTCGAAATGTTCCAAAACTTCATGAACATTCTCATTCAGATTTGAAATAACCGATAAATTTATGTAAATATGTGTTCCGCAATAATGAATTTATTATCATCTGGAATTATTTAATCTTCGATAACAATGAATAAACAATTTCGATTAAATGTCCAGCAAAAAATGAAAAAGAAAGAGACCTAACTCTTCGGAATATCTCCGATGAAAAATAAACCTAACCCCAACGAACCTTATCTTACATAGTCGCACATATTTCTTCACGGAAGCATGTAATTTCAGAATCCATTATCTTTTCCTACCCTCCTTGAAGGAATGACAACCTGTTCTGAGGATTTTACATGCAATTTCGAGTCTTTCTCGCATTTGTTCTTTCGTGGAATGCAAGCTATAATTTCGGGAAATATCGTGTTACGACATGCAAATTCAGCACTTAATAAAGTATCACGTTGATTCGTTCCGAAGATATCCCTATATTTCCCATCCGAACATTCCCTCGCTTTTTCCTAAAAAAATAACCTAAATCCAGAAGAACCTTCCTGGTATCCAAACCTTTTGTTGAAACTTCACAAAAGAAGCTTCATTGAATCCGGGTCTACGTTGGGCAGCGGAAAAATTGATCTCTTGTGCGACGTGACTTTTAATTTCTCTTCCTCGGGATGAAGAATAGATGAACTAGTTCGGTGCAGATGAGGAAGAATTATAAGGGTGCATTTTGATATACTATCCAATTAGACCGAGGAAGCGAGTAAGTTTTTCACGCTTTTCTCTTGTTTGGTCCGTGGGGCCGCTGGATGCGAACGCAAATTGAATTATTTAGTTTACTGGGTGAGCGATGATTCCGGGCTACTAGGAATTGAACCTTGTCTCGTAAGAATTATACTCCCGTCACAAAACAAATAATGTCTACTATATTTGATAAACTTGTGTTCTATTTAAACTGTTTTATAAATGGTTCAAATCACTTGAAGTGCTATCAAATATATCGATGTTTTCTCATCCCAATATTCGAGGATTAATCAAATGAAACTAAAAAAAGGGTTTCGTAGATACATTGAAGTGTGGTAGCTAGAATGGAACTTTTGTTTTTTGAATGTTAGATATTCAGGTGACATATTATTTGAAGAACTACTATAGTCATTATAAGAAGAACTTTGAGTCGAAAATTCAAGACTCAGGCTCTTCTGCAAGGTCTGTCTATTCGGGGGTCAAGATTTCAGCGTTTCATCAAATTGCCCACATTTAAATCTGAATTGTTAATCATCGTGGACAATGTAGTTGTATCTGTATTACAGATAACACTCTCGGCAACGATGACTAAAAATTAACGAAATTATGAGATATTTCCGAACTGAATTGAAATTAAGGAATAATTTGAAATCCTCCAGCCCAATTTCCAAGATGTAAAAATCGTTTATACAGAAGAATATACAAGAAAATGAACCTTCCTTCAAATGTTAAAAACATTCACAATATAAAAACTCAATCAACTGAAATATAATCATTAACTAAATTCCATGTACACATACAATAACAATGAAAAATCGGCTTTATTGAACTAGTTTAACGATTAATGAAATAATCATACAACTTCTACAGATCGAGAAGAATGGTTGGAGCGAAGTTTAGTCTCAAAGACTACTCTTAAACTTAATTCCGTCGACTCTCCTATGCTATCATATACAAATGAAAGTACATAGCAGATACTGAAAACCCCAGATGAGACAGACAATTAACAGCCCCAAGGCAATGAAGTATATAATTAGACCAAAAAAAAAAATGCACCTGCGAAACCCAGCCGTTCGATGAGCAGGAACTGACACAACCTGTACGGGTATCTGATGTTGATGGAATGAACACTAGATCTAGGAATCAGTTGATCCATGATCTTGTTATCTATGGGATTCCTCATGAGTTTGAACACAAAACATCCCAAGTGCAGCTTGTCCCTACTTTCCATTCGGAACCAACCCAGATCTCTTATTTTAGCAGACACGTGATCAAATTTAAGAAGACCGAAAACAAATCGACAACACCAATTCTGCACAAGCTGCATTCTCCGTTTGTGGAAAGTATCTGAACAGAGTCCATAAATTATGTCTCAGTAGTTGAAAGTTGACAAGACCAACACCTCTGATAGATCCTTCCTCATACGAAAGGTCAAGCATTTACGAGTCAAATAAAGAATTCTAAGCTTATGAAACGCCGACCTAACCAGATTTGAAACATGCTTACGGAATCTCAAATCCTCATAAAAAAACTCCCAGATTCCTGGCATCATCACACATTTCCATCCCATCCCCGCCCAGATTGAGTTCCAAGCTAGCTCTGACTATTTCCCTATCCTTTTATCTACTATAGACGAAACACTTGGTTTTTGAAGCGTTAATGGAAAGATTATGTGATTTACACATTTGCAGAATGGTCTCAAGGTCCTCATTCACCCTAGCCGAAGCCAAATTCACCTCGCCCCTACTGAACCGGAACAACAACTGAACATCGTCAGCGAATGCCTCAGCAGTGCGAAAATAGATCTGACACATAAACGAAGAATAACAGTGGCTCCAAAATGGAACCCTGTGGAAAGCCTGCTCGGATGTATTTCGGTGCCGAACATACGCCGTCCACCAGTACCTTTAAACTTTTGAACGTTATGAACGACCGTATCATTGAAACTGCCGAGGTGGAGAAGCCAAAATACTTGAGCTTTGCACACAGTACAGCATGATTTATAGTATCAAATGCCATCAAAAAATCAAGCAGAACATGAAGTACAGAGAGTAACCCTCATCAAGATCATGAAATATCTTATCTGTAACTGATGCCAGAGTAGTAGCAGTACTATCATTCTTTCGAAAACCCCACTGGTACGATGGCAGCAAGTTGAATTCATTGAAGTACTGTGAAATCTGTCCAGACATCACTTTCTCCAGCACCTTGGACAAAAGTGGAAGAATGCTAATAATCCTCAAATCCGAAAAGGATGCAGGCTACACGATCTTCGGGAGGGGAATACCAATAGCACACTTCCACTGCACGGGGAATACACCGGCAAATATGCAGCTATTGACCAAATGCTGAACATGAGACTTGACAACTGAAAACGCATGAACGAGTATATCCAGCGCAACCTCATCGTCTCCTATGGCTCTCGTTCGAATACCGGTCATGATGGACCTCACCTGCTCAAGCGTTGCAACTCTGAAGTGAAATGATAGATCGCTCAAATGAAGGTTGTTATTATAAAACATGATTTTATCAGTGCAAACATCATCACCTGATGTACCATTGAAGGCAGAGAAAAAATCTCTATTCGAATTCGCGTCTTTCAGACAATCAGGTATAGCTCTTGCCTTGAATCTGGTAACCTTTAGAGACTTCAAAGCTCTCCAGGCAGCCTCATTTCCATGAGATATAACTTCCTGCTACGCCTCATCTCAGCCAGAGTAACATTTCTTAACCTCTTATACGCTCTCTAATCCGCCGCACAGCCAGACCTTCTGAATGCAGCCAATGCACAATCACGCCTTCTCATCAAACCCCTGAGCCAATCAGTCAACCATGGTGGCCTGGGTTTCGAGATTCTCTTCCGTTTGACAGGAGCATGACTATCATGAAAGCCTAACAGGATGTCTTCGAAAACTTGTACTTTTTTATTTATAATAGGTTCACATAAGAGTATGTGCCACCGCTCGGATCTCAATTTAGAAAGGAAAGGGCCACGATCAAAACCAGAATAATCCCTATAAGTTATATACTTTTGCTCTCTCCTGGATCTAGGTAAGTTGCATTCACAGAACACCAAACAATGATCACACATATAACACATGTTTTCCACGAGATTTGCTCCCATAATATTGGTGGGACACCTCACAAAAATCGGATCCAGTAGCGAACTCGATTTGAGACTAACTCTTGTGGCCTCCTCTGGATTATTTGTTCGAAACCATAGAAGGAAAAATTCAGACAAGGGGTTCGACGACTCGAGGAGATTAACGTTGACATCTCCGATACAGAAAGCACAAGCAGCCATAGGACACACATGATTCAACATGGAATCAACATCATTGACAAAAAAATTTAGTCTAGATTCACGCCTCTTTCGACTTGGGGGTCTATATAATACACTAATCATAACGCTCAATCCTCTGATACGCAGCTGAATCCAGAGGCATTCAACGACACTCTCGAATTCGAAGTCAAACTCAATTACTTTAAACTTATAGGTAATGCTCCCGGAGATGCATACAAAGACCTCCATCTCTACCGACCCTATCGCTACGGATCAACTTAAACCCCGGAAGTGAAACATCAGCCGTATTAATGCTATCATCAAACCACGTCTCCGTAATATCCACATCATCTAAATTATCAGAATCTACTGTCTCAGAAAATCCCCCATCTTCGAAAACAAATATCTTGCATTCGAGTGAGCGATAATCCTCATGAAGAAAAGAAAAAAAGAAGGAGAGAAAGAATATATAAATATATGTCAATGAAAATCAATGCAAAATATTAAAAAAGATGTGACAAACAAAACAAAAAAGTAAGAAACAACAACTCAACTAATTCTTTTCCCTGGAAGAAGTTTTGGTTATGGCTCCAGTGCGAGCTGTCACTGGTTTGAGTCTAGATCTTAAGTGCCTGGTTATATCTTCCGTGTATTGTAGTAAATTCTCTTAGTTCGTGCTCTCCCTCTGCAGTCTCCCACCCTCCATGGCCTCAACGTGTTTATATTTATCAGCCAGTTGTTCATAGCTAGATACAATAGCCGCTGTATTAGAAGCATCCTCAGTTTCTTCTACCTCAGATTGCTCCGTGCTCCTCATAACCAAGATCTCATCATGTGGAATATTTTTTAAGTCCTCAGGCAGATCAGCTTTCCCATTCATGAACAGTTTTCAATATATATTTAGCCAGATGGAGATGCCTTTTCAGCAGCTTCAATCGCTCTCAATCCTCATAGCATAAGTCATCATTGATGTATATTTTCGTAGATTTGAGCTTGTTTTTATTTTTCATTACAATAGATTGGTACCTGTAAGATGAGATCTATAAATATCATTTATTGCATGTACAGGCAGATCAATATTGAGCAGATTCTTCATATTCTGGATGACAGCGGATTCCATTTCTTCTCCAACCGCAAGACCCGGGAACAATGTGTTGTTTTTCCTCCAAGATCGCTTCATCGACAGAATCTCAGCTTCAGCAGATTCCATCCTACTCTCCAAAGAAGAAATCCTTTCGACCGCCCCATTAAGGCTTCTTCTTAACTCTTGAGTGAAACTATCGAATTCAGCTCTCAGAGCAGCATATCTGGTAAATCTTTATTCTTCCAAAGATAGACCACCTGATCTAGGTTTTTCAAGTACCACAAAATGAAAACCTATTTCGCACTTTTTCATACTATCATGAAATCAGATTTTTTTCATCTCCACAATGCCAAACTACTCAACACCAATTAAGTCTGCTTCAATTCCAATTTTTTAATTCACATCTAACCGTTTCCTGAATATTATGAAACAACAAGGAACGGCATTTAATTTGGCATATAAACTTTCCACCGAACGGATATTCAGGTGGAAACCAAAGACCACTCACTCGCTTTTAATTGGGAGAGAAGAAACAAGAGGGACGCAAAAAATCGGTTTTCAGTCCAACTGCCGTGGATTTTTTCATTCTCTGAAATACACGAGTGTTCAATAACGAGCAGTTGATTTGGGTTGTTATGCACGGTTGCCTATGCAGAAAAAATACCGACGTCGCATTCTGCTATGTAAAAAAATATAAGCGCTTTCCTTTTCGAACTTAACGGTTTTAATGGTTTCGATAATCCTGAGGAGGTAAAAATTCTTTCAATCATAATATCGAAATCTCGGCATTCCATGCATCTGGACGAGTTTGTTGCAATTATAATACTCATGAACTATCTGAAACTTCAAAGTGAAATTGTGACATTCAGAATATAGGTATAAATAAAGCTGGAATAATATCTTACCTTGAAAGGGTTCGATTACTATTTGAAATGATACAATTTCATATGAGTTTATTCATTCGGAAAAAGTTATAAATATTCTGAAAATTATTGTAGAGATATCAGTAAATATATTTATTTCGTTAAAACTGATTGCTCATGTATTATTCACACAGCGCAACAGATTGTTATTGTCTGAAAACCATCCTTATAAACTATCAATAATAATCACAATAATATTATAAAGGTGAAACCTCCCTAATGGTAATAACAGTCAATCTTCATTGATGGCCAGCATAAAGTATTATTATAAGTAGGAAGTTATGCTGGACCAACGTGGAATTGACCTCGCGATTATATTTCCTCGAATCATTTGTTGATAATATTCATTTATGAAATGAAAAAATTGATGGTTTTTGTAGAAGATTGAAAAAACTTCCATAACTTGAAGCATAATGAGATTATCTCCTGATATATAATTCTCTGATATGAATTGATGAATTTCATAGCTCCGATTCAACGGCAACATGGTCGGGCAATCGCATAAATAAATCAAATTATTCCATCATTATCGACCGACGAACAACGGAATGAGGAAAATATTTTTCAGAGATCAATGATTCATTAAGCTTCAGATGGGAGTATTGATTAATCATTTGGTCTTCATATTTATTTGAGAATGTAATAAATGGCGGGAGGGCACTCTTCAAGTTATGATGGTCTATGGGAATTGCTGCAGGTCTGATAATATTATCTCATTTCATTTTTGCGGTTGAATCAAAGGTCATATATAAGATGAGCTTGCTATTCAGAAACACAATTAAAAAAATGCAGAAGACATAGTTTTTCTTGAGAATGAATTTTACTTTCAATCTCAACCAGCTCAAACTCTGAAAAAAATCAGGGATCTCACTCTTGAACAAAAACGAAATATTTGGAATTTGTACGGAACTCATCAGAACCCGATCAAAAAAGAATTTAACCTCAAAATTCACTTCTTCGACCCAGTATATCCTTTCTTTTGGTACTTTTGCTCGTAATGAAAGGTAGAAGAATCGTGTTTCATATTATGAATATGTCAGATGGTTTTGAATTTGAGCCCCTGATTAAAATCAATTATTCGCTCAATGGAATTTACAGCCTAATCAATTTCGATCAGTATGTATCTGTATAAAAAACAAAGTTGTCATCATAGGCAGGCTAGGGGTGGTATTCTGCTTTCATCTACAAGAAAATCTGAGGCTTTTCATGAGCTTACAGGAAAATTGCGATTCTGGTCTCTTTCCTAAAATGGGTAGCTCACAGAAATCTTCAAATATTTACAAGTACTGGAAAAGTGATCGGAAGGCATATCAGAAGGTTTATTTTGAGGTTAAGTTGAATGGTTTGTTTCCCTCTCTCGTTAAAACGAACACAGATTGAACATGAATACATTCAATATTATCGATACTTTCTTACAATCCAATATTATAAAATGGTAGAATCTATTGTACGATCATATTTCGAAGTTCACGAAGACAGATGCAGAAACAATTGAATTTAATACGAATCTGTAAGTCGGCCTCAGACATATCAATCATACTCTACCATGGAGGTGAAGAAAGTTGAGAGGGCATAACGTTTCAAAAGTGTCATCTAAACAAATCTGGATGTCGATCCCCAAGATGGCCGTCCTGGAGGTATCTTAAACTGTAGTCTCTTCAATTTTTGTCTTATTTAGGGAGTTGTATGCGAACTTTTTCATTTTCAAAAATATCTGAAAAAGATAAAAACTTTGAACAAGCACTTCTTCACTGGGACTAAGACATTAGTTTGAATTTTTTCATGTTACATTTTTTTATGATATAATATGAAAAAAATGCGTTCGTTTCTGAAATAAGAACGTGTTTTTTTTTCCACGAGAAAAATAAATGAATATAGTTTCTTATTTTCGTTGAGAAAGCGCTTCTAGAAACCTTTAATCTTTTTCACATATACTTGTTAAAAAAAAAGTGATGGCGAATTATCGAAATCGATAATATATCAAAATAAAAAAAAAATTGAGATAGCATGAAACGGTTTTCACTTATGGTGTTTTTACGAAATTCGAGACCAGGACACCTTCCAAAGTTTTTATTTATCAAGTCCAAAAGTATCAAAAGCAGTCAAAATCAAGCAATGTGGGATACTCTGTACATTCTTGTCTAAAAGTCAACTCTGTTCTGAAATTATCGAGATATATCTATTCGATAAACATAATGGCCTACAATTATTTCATTTACTCTTCCAGTTTGGCTGTTGAGTATATCACTATATATTCATACTCAATAGTTTAACTCATTGAAATCAATGCACATCCATCTCAGCAACCTTTTTATTGACAATTCAGGTTATTATCTCAATCGAATTACTTTTCGTCTGGGATTCATTTGCCATACTTCAGATAAACTACCTATAGAAATAGCAATAAAGCTCCCCATACTTGAACTATTTGGTAAGAGGTGTATCATCAAACTGCTGTTTTTTATAAGCACTGGTTATGCGAAAAAATAGAGAAAACAAATATCAGCGCAAGTAGAAAATGTCAAGTGAAACAGTACGCAGATCTGATTCATTCAAAATACTGATGGAAGCTCCTGGTTATCGTTTGAATACTCCATGCTCGATGGCTCTTATCAAATCGAGTTATTGTGAGCGAAAATGTTTGAAGTCACTGATGTGAAGAGTTTCCACACCCTCGATGATGAATGAATACCGCATCAAAGCCATCAAACCCAAAGGAAGCAGAATCCAAATATTTCCGAGAAAATTTTCAAGATAGCTACTCATTGACAAAAAGACGTGAATCATAATTTTTTGATATTGAAATTGGAATAATATGGAGTGAAAAAAGTCGACTTATTAGAAGTTGTTTAGCAAAAAGAAAAATATTTATTTCTTATACTCAGATGTGAATATACATACATCAAAATAACGTATCGAGTTGAAGAGAGCTCCTCAATAAACTGATAGAATAGTAGGAGGTAGGAAGCAGAGATGGTTTACTTTATTCATTAGAATTGCCACTCAATTAACGAAACGTCATTGTTCAAAAATGTTTCAAAGTGTTGGTATTCCGTTTCGACAGCTACATATGAACGCATGAAAAGACACATATCTCTATTCTCAGCGAATGAATATTCTAGCCAAATCCGTGGGTAAATCCCTACTAATACAATCTGATAATAACGAAGAACGTCGCTGGCTTGATTGAAATCACCTGATCACAGAAAATTCCAACTTTTAATTGCTACTAATGACATCGTTTCTCTAGAACTTGACACGAAAACGATGGAACTTGGCACGATCGAGATAATAAAAGAAGCAAACGTTTTTCCATCGTGAATTAATAGATCGAAAGAGCTGATTCATCGTCCGCTTCTTGACAATGTGAATCCGTTCAAGGCCTCCATGAAATAACATGAATATCGAATTCGATTGTGTGAATCCGTTCAAGGCATCCATGAAATGATATGAATATCGAATTTGATATGGTAGTATCTATGTATGTTTGATAACAATGTATATAGATACGCTTAGGTAATTTGAATTCGAAATTTTTTCTTGGTCTTATATTCGCTTCCACATTCGTTTGTGGAAAAATGGAAATATCAAGTCCAAGAATCATTTTTAATTCATCAGCTTCTTGTTTTTACGAAACAGTCGCTCCGAAGCGAAATAAAATTTTTATAGAGAAAGGATCTAAAATAGGCTGGAAGCCACAATTGAAGTGACCAAATGTGCTTCGTTTCCTAATAACAACAATGTTATGATATACATTTCAATGAAAAGCATATATCAAGTGAAAACATGAGGCCCTGTAGAAAACACAGTGCAAAACAACGTTATGCAGAATAGAACCACATAGTGTAAGATGAAGAGTGATGAAACTGTTACGGAATTGTCATTGAAACAAAAACATGAACATCTGAAGTACCACGAATTTGATAACGAGGACACAAAAATACTGATAATAGAACCAAAAATCAAATTTAGAGCAATAAAGTGGAATATAGTATACAGTGGAGACTGAAGGTAATAATAAATGACAGACATGACGTGAATCAGCTAAATCATAATCATCACTTCTCAATAAGAAAATATGATCTAATTTCTTGAAACATTCTAGAAATTCATTAAAGCACTATTTTTAGAACTGTAATGAACTAATTATGATACTGAAATAGAGAAAATTGATTTATATAACCTTTTTTTAAATAATTGTGGTTTTTATAGATTTAATTTCGAAAAAGGTCGTCTTTGATGCGTGTTGCTAAAATATTTTTGGGGCCTAGGCACTTCTTTTCGTTTCTGATATTCTTGAGAATTGAATGCTGACTGAAAATATGTTTGTTAAAACCACTGTATTTTTCCAATTGGTTTTCAGAATATCGAAAAGATAACTAATAATCGTAGTCAGCATTATGTTAAATATTCTCAACATCCTGAGCGTAAACTGTTCTTATAACATCAACGTGGTTGAATGTGAAAAGGTCATGCATATTTTGAATTTCAAAAATGTATTATACAGAACTAGAGGAAAATCTCATTTAGTGACAGTTTTTCAAAAGTTTTTGAATACTACCGAGTGTACTTATCTAATAATGTGACCTACACAACTGATGCTTTCCAAAAATCAGCATGGATTTCAGCCATCAAAAAACTTCATTTCATAAAAACAAGAATAATCGCTGTGGAGATTCAGACATCCAAGATAATAATAACATGCAAAATATAATATGATGAGTACCAAAACGTTCTTCTTCCAGAACTCATCTGATTTCTTTAGCTAGTCTAGGTACTATCAAGAGAAATAATCGGTGAATGAGTCAGTAATTGAAAATGGTATTTGATATATGAATGAATTTATCATTGTATTCATAATGATAATTGTAGGTTTGTTCTAAGAATGAGACTCTGTCCATGCCTACAAATAGGTAATCAACCCATATTTATAATTAACAATGGACTATGTGTGTACTCTACATCCACTGCAGTTTTAGAGATCCTCGGATAATAGAATTCTATGTTCTGTACGTACGAGCAAAATATGCAAGTTGAGGATTTATTTTGGTAGAATTCCTCACGAGGATTTTGCCAATGCCCTGTGATATAACTGAATGAATTGATTACCCTATTTGTGTATAATTGGCAATAAAATCATTTTTTTTCTTTTGTCCTAGAAAAATGGTGCTCATGTTGACTTGACATGTAGTAGTATTGTACCGAGAACGATTTTATTCTATTTATGCATATAAACAGGTCTATATCTCCATCGTCGTCGAATGAAGCAATGTCCAGAAAATATTCCCTTCTAATATTCATTGAACTATCATGTTTTTTGCGGTTTCCAATGAATGCAGAGAATTTTAAAATGCAGTTGATCAATCAGGTTTGAAAAAGCATTAAACTCATAAAATATTCACTACCTAATGTCCTAATAAATATTCGATGGATGAACATCCATTACTTAAACTACAATTTCTATAATATATTGATTGAAGAGTTTTTCATCGAAAAAAAGTTTTCTGGGGAAATATTTATTCCGGAAACTATAGGAATCCAGAGTGCCAAAAAAAGTAAGGTAACTCGTCAACAATTTTTGTACCAAGAATTATAAGGGAAAATCCTCGCATCGTGGATTTTTTTTTTAAAGCAATGTGGCGAAGGCTTTTTTGAATTTGATATATTGCACACCCTACGCCCTGCACCATTCCACTTTATTTTCTCAAATGGTAATATATGGATTGTGATATACCAAATGAAAGTTATTTGATTTCATATTTAGCGATGTGGCTAAAGGTAGAATTGGTTGGATCGTTTTTTTATTAGAAAACTTGGAAATTATTTATAATTCATAATTGGAGAGTACTTCTCCATCAGTGTTTTACTTATCATTATTAAAGATTCAAGAATCCATGAGTTTGTAATTTCACGATCCATACCTGTCCTCACTGTTAATTTTCAAAAAAAAAAAAATATGGCTAGCGATATATCAAATGAAAGGAAGGTGTAGATTCTGTGGGGAGGGGGAAGAAACTCGTATTCACGGGATGCTTTGCCATTGTGTGCCCCAAAGGAACATGAGTTCGGAGTGGACTGTAGACCCTTCTAAACTAAACTAAATTGGAGGATATTCCATTGCACATTGAGCGGTGTAAATGAAAAAAAAATCATAGAGCAATTTTTTAATACAAAATTAACAATTTGTGGTTGGTGTCAGGTTCCTATTTCGAAATGATAATTATTTAGAATTATCCTATCCACCGATTTCTATTAGTGATGTTTCAGAAACGAATGCAGTTTTGAAGTTGGGGATTTATACCCTCATGCCTCAACAATTTTTTTCTATTCGAATAATATTGCTTGTAATATATCTCATCAAGGATTATACGATAACCAATTCAGTTATGTGAAACTTTACTTCAACATTCTCCACATAAAAATGTAACGATGAAAAAAATTTGTATACACAAGTTAAAAACCATTGAGAGTTAATGTATAAGATCGCAAATTACAGAACAAACAGATGAACGCAATGCATATATTCCTATGTATTTGAAAAAACAAAATAGTAGAAGGGTGAGAGATTATATATTCCAAAAGGCATAGAGAGACCTGCTTTGGAAATAACAAACTCATGGATTCATGGATTTCTCTCAATCATAACTAGTAAAAGAAAAATGGGCTCATTGCAGTAGTTTCGAATCACAAATTGTGTATTATTTTTAATTTTTTCATGAAATAACGGCACACTCAATTGTACTTTCAGGTAAATCGCTGAATATTTCATCAAATCAACTTTCATTTGATGTATCACAATCCATATATTGCCGTTTGAGAAAATAAAGGAGGAAGGAATAACGGATACAATATATTATTGCTTTTGAAATAAAAAATTGACGGGTGCGTGGATCTTACTTAATAATCTTTCCTACAAGAATTATTGAAGAGTTACGTTCCTTTTTTGGCACGCATTATAAATAGGAGCAGGTTGATAATAACACGATCTTTGTTCAGAATTGTATAGGTACGTTTCAAATCATTACTCATGAATATTCATGAGCAACAAATAATGAATCCTGAAGTATTCTGGGATTCAGACTAGATTCAACCATAAGAATGGAAAAAGTATAAAAGTATTATACTTATTTTTCCAGGTAATAAATGAGCTGATGACACATTATAGTTTTACAGTATTTTATTCGCAGCAAATGATTTCGGTTATTGAGCCATCATCAGGCTGATTTCTCACCCAATATAGCTCTTTCTAGAAATATCAATCCATCGAGATTTTTTTAATGGCACTTCACCGATTTCGCGACACTCTATTTTACCCTATTGAATGAGAGCTGTATGTCAAACTATATTCAGTGACAATCAATCCACACCATGGCTTATTAGGAAAAATGGATTGGTGTGAATAAAATACTGAAGAAAACCATAGTGTGTCGTTTATCAACACATGTAATTGTTTGTGTAATATAAAGCAATACAAACGTGAGACTCCCACAGACAGTCAAAACTTCTAAATTCTATATCTTGATTGCACAGATGCAAGATGAAATAACAAGAAGTAATAGTTGTTAACGGAGCGAATATACAAATGACATAATTTGAGACGCTTTCGACCCAAAATCCTATAGATCTAAAATGCTTCGTTAAGGCGCTAGAGCCCTTTGAAGATGACTTCCAGGCAACACTTTTTGTCAGATATCTCCAAAACTGCGTCTCCTAAAGTGTGGAAATTTCACACATTGGATACTATCAAGAATACGCATCGAAAGGTTCGAGTGAATTTCCTTTTTTTTTAAAGAGCTACTGAGAGTTCTGTGTCCTTTGCTAAATGATGAAGAAAAAAATTTCGAAACCATTTTTCTCCAAACTGGTGCAACTGGACGATGTCACACAAAACACCTTCTCACTAAAAAATATTGAAGTTCATGAATTTGATGCAGAACCTGTAAAATAATGAAAAGTAAAAAAGTTGTCACTGGAAATACCCCTCACGCCCCCAGAATAATACGCTCATGATTGAAATGAAAAAATTCACTCGAACCGTTAGATGCGCTTTCACGATAGTAACCAATGTGTGAAATTTCAACACTGTAGGTGACGAAAAGTGTTGCCTGGAAGTCATCTTCAAAGCGTCTCAAATAATAAAATGGTAAACAGAAAATTCTTAGCCTTTACGGAGGCAATAATCTCATTGAGTGATAGAGGATGTACAGAGTTCTTTTTTCGCATGTCATTGGAGATGTGAAACTTCATTTTGACGCAATTGGATGTCACTACTCTGTAATTTCTGCTCAGTATATCACACCTAATTGCTTCAAATATCGAAGTTTTTTATGAAGATTTTGTCCCTGAGGTGTATGGGATACTGATGAGGCCAAACAAGGCCGAAACCGGTATATCTCTCATCTCTGTGACAAAATCTAATAACATTTCTCCAACCTCATGATGAAAGATCTCTAAGCCTGGGAATTGAAAATGATATTCATTTTGATGATTACTATTTTGAATTCATCTATGTTTAAAAAAAAAGTCTCAAATAATGTTCAGAACATCCACTGGAAGTTTGTCGGTCTAATTATGGGCACCCTGTATATGGAAAAAGTGTTGAAAAGATAAGTGATCCAACGAAAAACGAAAATGAAGATATGACTGACTGCGAAGCAAACATTGAGAAGACAGATAACTTATTCATCATTTCCTATTCTTTTCTTTCACCAGGATGGCCCCATATAGGATAGTCCAAGCTCAATTCAACCCACAGAAGGAACACACATACAGAATAGTGAATCATGTGTAAATATGTACATCGCAAATCTTCAGATAAACAGTTTATAATCGCTAAATGCGGCGTTTAATACTGGCAGTGCGGAGCCACAAATTAGTATTCCAAACATGCCGCCCGATAACGCTATGCCGCTGAGAAAAGTCAAAATTCGCATACATAACGATGGTACTAATTTATGGCTGGGTTATCCAGCCGGTGTTGAACAATAACGCGGATGATTCGGAAAGGATGACGGTGCGTTTTAATAACATCGTAATACCTGCCACATTTATTTCCATTTTTGACGAATCAGGTTTCGAGCAACAGTAACGTTGGTGTCAAAGAACTCTCAGATTATAAGACTAGCGACGAAGGCAGGTTTTTCACGGCCATCATTCCAACACTCCTAATATCACTTGACAGAAGAAGATAGGGGCTCAGCCATGAATGAACATAACGGACTTTTCTTAATGAAAGGAAGAAGAATAATCTCTTAAGACGGGTTCGTCGAAACAGTGACTAGCTGCAAATAAAAGTTCGAGAACTCTCTAGAATGGGGCTGAAGACACGATATAACATGCGACTCGTCTTGGATTTGAAAGATGAATATATACAGGAAAATTTGGCTTTTTATAACTGTGAGTAGAACTCATCTAAAGGATTTAACTCGTGTAATCCATTTGCTAGGATAGGAAATATTATCCCTTGTAATCAATCACCTCGCCTCCATATAGATTAATTTCGGATGTTTCTCAGCCAATAAGTTGAGTACGAGCTTTCTCTGCGGTCTTTTTCTTCACTCTCTTTTATGCAAACTCTTCTGATAGATAAAACTTTTCGAGCTCAGACTAGAAGATCAAGAAATTGTTGATTTAAAAGACCGTAGGAAAAAAAGAGGTTTCATAAACTCCGGATCAAATCAATCTGAATTGTTCACAGAAAATGTTCGAGATGATCACCATTCGTTTGAATTGTACAAAATCTTGATCACGAATAATTTCATAGGCATTTTCAAGCATTGTCTCATAGATCTTCAGCGCTAATATTAAAGATCTCAAAAAAAAATTGACCATGTGAACATTTCTATATGACTACTCATAGTAGGAGAGCCCAGGCGCGGCAGATTCATAGACTGGGTGTACCAAGTTCGAAGGCCTATTAGGCGTTTCTGAAGAACTGAACCTATTTAAAATCTGAAAATTGGGATTATGATATTGTTTGACATTATCTACGGAGCTAAAATATTCTTGCAGCCTGACCACATTCTTTATTTTTTATTTCGAAGGAAATAATTCAAGGATAAAGAAAAACATATCATCTGATGATTTCCTCAAGTATAAGTAACAGAAATCCATCGAGAAAGTTCAACGCGTGCATCTGCATAATGTCACTTTGACAATTTTCGGAATATCTCGTAATTTTTGGTTCCGCTAAATATTCCGTTTTTTTGTGTTATGAGATGTTTGGTTTATCGTTAGGAGATTTTTTCATTGCATCAGCGTCTTGTAGCGGTCTCCAAAAATGTGAAGTTCCCAAATATCGGATTCGGGGTTTGAAACACCTCCACAATCATAGAGCCAGAATTCAAGAATTTTGATTTTGAAAATTGTTATTCTGAAGGAAAACAGTAACTGCGTTTCGAAATTAGCCGATGAACATGGTGTTGGGGTGATTCTTTTCCAAGAGACCCACACTGCAAAAGAGAAAGATCTTCGTGAAAAAGGACAATTGAGGTAGTATTCATGACCATAGCTGTCTTATTTTTCAAAAAAGTCAAATTCCAATGATTTGAATTCGTCAGATTAAGCGAATCTCTCTAGGAAATCGTCAGAATAAGATACAGCACATCTAGGACATGGAGATGAACCATATTGTATATCTTATTGTGAACCAGATATTCTTGATAATGGTGTATATCAAGCATATATATCTTAATCTGATGATTTTTTTTGCAACTTCAAAACATCGCCGCTGGTTTGCGTGACATCCAAATCGTCAGATTATTGAATGAGAGACTTTTTTTAGGTCCAATTAACATCCCCCTAGAAAATTTGACGCGCTCAATAAAATCCATTTTTTTCTCATTTTCAATCCTCACCTACGCAAAACCCCACCAGTCAAATGGTCAGATTAAGCGATATTCATCATTAGAAGTACGTAAGCCATGTATGATATCTCAATCTGACGCGCTCGAGTATGTCCTTGAGATAGTTTTTTTTTTACATTTTTGAAAGCCTATAGCTGCTCCCCCCCACAGATGAAAATGTATACATTATATAAGACTTTTTCTTTTTATCATCTGAGCTTTGCAACCCAATTGGTCTCTATGACTCAAGAGTAAATCCAAATTTAGCATCGTGGGTCCCCCTACTATCAGTATCTCTAGTCGCGCGAACTGCAGTCCGGGGACTGCAGAAATATAGAACCACAGTTTTGTTATCACTACACATGCACTGATAAAAGATAAGTCCCAGCCGACAGTTTCGCCAAATCAGTAATCCCCAAAGTGCTCCCGAGCACTCTTGCGGATTACTAAGCCCTAAGCCTCCTCATGAAGTGCTTCAATTACAAGTACTAAGCACTGCTTTCGAAAAGGGAGCACAGTGCGCAGGAGCACAAAAGGGCTTCGAGTTCTTTCACGAGCACAAAGCACAGTGCTCGGGCACAGCTCTACGTTTAACACAATTTTGCTCGGGAAAAACCGTATCCTGATCTATTTGGTGAATGCCATTCATTTATATGACAATTCTTGGCGGGATGGACGAGTATTACTCTTGATTGAAAGTTGTCGCAAATGGCTGCGGAAAAAAAGCATTAATTATTTCAAAGACAATTGTCATCATCTTTTGGTGTTGTGATGGTTTCGTTTATGAGGATTATAAGATCATTGCGCCCATGAAAACAAGTGATATCCTCTATAGCTACACAAAATCATACATATTTTACCTCATCTTGGTTGCGCAGGTTCACAATCATCGGCTATCTGAATCCTGGATACATCAGACCTAAACACTTGACTTTAAGAGCAATTGAACCTGTGGCCTAGCGCCAAACTCAGGAAATCAATGTGATGTTCAACTTGAAAAAGTATTCAACAAAAAATCTTGATCAATGCTGAATGGGTTCAATGAGGTCTGATAGGCGTGTTTGCGACATTGAATTCCGAAGATTATTCGTGATTATCTTAAGCTCGGGAAAAGGTCTATCCGCACTGGAAAAGTTTTAAAGGATCTTAGAGCTATGAGTGATTCCTTCTGAATAATTGACTATGACTCAGGAATTGGCTTATTGAAATATGAGAAATCCTTCCTTTTCTGACAAAATATTTTATTTTTCTGAGTTTTTCTTCAAGAGCTCAAGTCAATTTTTTTCGCGCTCTAACATATCTTTTAATATTTGAAAAATGATTTGATATTATAACTGCCATTTTCTAGTTTGCTCATTTAACAATATTGAATTGAAATAATACGAGAGTCATAACTCAACGGAAGTATCAGCTCTGTAATTAATTCTACAACTAGCCTTCAATAAAATTGAAACACCTCAGAACATGGTTTCGTATTTGAACACTTGTTTCTTTCACTAAACTGGAAATGGAAGTAAAAAAATGATAAATCTCATAATATTTTCCCCTTCTCCATAAAAATATCCTATCAATAGAATTTCGACAAGAATTTCTAAAACATCAGATAAGTCACCGAGCCCCCAATAAAACAATACTGGCGACGTTCAGAAAGATTGCCAACAATTTTGACGGTATATGAAAGACTCTTGGAAAAAGAGTAGCATAGAGTGATTGAGTGATATGTCAAAAGAAATCAGTGGAAACCTTATATGTTTGAAAAAATTCAAGAATATTTTTCTATTTTCCGAGAATAATAATTGAACCTTCATTGTTCTGGTTTGGTCATTATATCATAAAAAAAATATCGCGAATCGGCAAGTTCAATAGTTATTGGGGCACCATTCAGTGCTTTTCGTTCGGCTTGAAGGCCCCTGTAGTACCGGCCTTCCCCCTCACCGCGGGGTCTTCGATGCCCTCTGCTACACCAATGATTCGAACCATTTCCTCAGATTTCTCAGCCCACCCTGACGTCTTCTCACTACGCATCTTCTCTCAGCCTTAATAACTTCAATTTATCGTCTCGCATTATGTCTCCCAGATATAGCAATTTACACCTTTTTATCGTCAACACCACCTCTATCCTTCCTCATTCTTTACATAATATTTTCGTCTTTCACTTTGTGCATTCATCTTAATCTATTAATCCTTCGGACCAAAGATTGCTTCTTATTGGCGATTGCTTCCTTCTGCCGGTCCAATTGTTGACAGTACCTTTCCGAGTGAACAGTTGTGCCGTATGATTCGAACGAATCATAATCACGTTGTAGTGTACGAGCTTGAATAGTGTTGATGAATTTCCCAATGTTCGTAGGACCAGCAACGAAAAATGTTTCTACAACCCTGGTACTATCAGACCTTCAGCTACTTTATGGTTACCAATTCTCTCAAATATTTTACCACCCCATATTTACAGAGTGGCAAGAATTCTTTTCCAAATTCATTTCTTATATTCTCGTACATAGATAATAAGGTTTCGAGATTGACGTTGCGTAAACTACTTTGTTCAAATTTTTCAATAGATATGATGCCAGCAACAAGGAATTTTCTCAGTCTCAATGAAATGCATGCAATTTTTTTAACAAAGGAGAGTTCCTGGATAATAACTGTTCTAAATAAGTTGGGAGCTCTGCTTGAGAGTCTGGAGAGATTGAGCAGAAAATAAAACATTTTATGAAAATAGTTGTTGTATTAGTAGTATCATCTCATTTCCAACCTGCCTGACAGAAGCCCCCTTGTTAGGATGCAGAAAAGCAGTTAGGCTCAGCAATTATGCTATGTGCCCAAATCAAGTATTTTGTAAAAAATTATGCTCTTCTTTATAATGTTCTTGTCGTGCCCTGTGTCCTGAAGGCAACAGGAGTCTTGGATATAACCAATCACAGGATCACGTGTTCAATACATAACCACGATTAATCCAGACAATCACTATAATTTTTAAATTTTAACGTAACGAATGCATTTTTAAACGAATAATAACTCATATTTGATAGAAGTTGCGAAGTAGAAGTAATTTTTTGAGTTCCAAATCAAGACGTGGGGAGATGTAGTCATCCCACCGTAACAAGCATTTTGAAACTGAAAATAGTTGTTCTATCTTTAAATTTCAAGGTGGTTTCTAGGTTACACATGAAGTTACTAATATATATATTTTTTGACTGTGAGAGCTAAACTAATACAATTTATATTGAAACAAAAAATTATACTTATGTACCTACCTGATGTCTTTCTGAAATGGGTGGTAAACAATTGAATTTATTATAATTAATCGTTTTTTCTGCTTTTATCTTTCATATTTCAGATTGGCAATTTCAGGTAGATTGGTGAGCAATCTGTTTTTCTCTGTCCATAGATGAATAACCTGAAGATTTTCTTTCAGATCACGAACATGTTCTTCAAGATCCTCTGATATATAATATCTTTAGAAATTTTTTTTACGTGGGAAGCAGGGATTTCGACTTTTATCAGCATAGTTAAACTGTTTATTCAAGAACAGATTAACTCTCGCTCCATTAACGATTATAAGATATACCATATGAATTAAGTCATCGCTTCATTCATAAACTGAAAATATTAAGAATTGAAATTAGGATCCCGGACTTGCTGAAAGTGGATAAATATTTCGTTTTAGCTCAATCAAGGAGTGCTGACCATAGGAATAACACTTGGTGTTATATACTGATAATGAATTTAGATATAGGTATATATTTGCTATGTCTTTCACATTTCAAAGATAAAATATTGTTTCTTTTTTTTAGTACCATGAAAAGTTGTTCCAATACATATTTCATGCGCACCTAACCCAAAAACGTCCTCTATGATATAACTTGAGTTCAGGGATTCCAGAGTTCCGAAAATCATAACAAAATTAGAATTCCATATTCGAATTTAGCGAGAAACCTTCACCGCGAGCCGTCATTGACCAATCGCGCGCGTCAAATGAACAGTTATTTAAGATGAGAGCCTGAATTCCAATTCCTGGCAGTTCACCGTAACCGGTGAACATCAAAACATCGACGGTATAGGCCAACCGAAGAAGAAGAATCGCAAGTATGGAGTGCGGTTGCAACGCGCCCTACATTGGGCCATCTTTAGAAACCACTTGCGGAGGCGGTGCTATCTTCCTGTTCATGGCCCTTTTGGATAACTTCGTGAGGAATAAATGCGATATCTCCGAAATCTGTGAAAGGGTGAGACCACTGACTGTGCCAGACGCCGAATACGATTTCGTGGTGATAGGAGGTGGGAGTGCAGGTGCAGTTGTAGCTGGTAGATTGTCCGAGATTCCTGAATGGAAGGTGTTGCTTCTGGAAGCCGGTGGAGATGAGCCACCAGGATCACAGGTAAGATAATGACGAAAATAATTTATTATTATATCATAAGTTAGAAAAATAACCTTCCCCAGATCCAGGAGGTGGTGGTCGTCTGCAATTCATTATAGCATTTTCAAAGCAACTATTAATAATACCTTCATACAAGTTCAGTTACACTTCCCCTCAAAACCCTTTTGCTAGGAACTATTTAAGTGATAGATTCGAATCCCTGGTGGGATTCACCGTCGAACAAGCCATTTTTCTCAGGCATATAATTCTTCAACTAATATTTTCACTTCTTCAAATATGTCGTCAGGTACCTCCTAGCTTCAAAAGAATTTGATGATCCTCAATTTCCGAGTACATCCTTCTCGAAAACTGCGGAAATTAATTCTTTTTAGAAGATTTTGATAATTAAACGCTGAAATAAAAATATAATCTCTGCAATGTGGAGGCAAAATAATTAATTGAGAAAACGCAAAATGATATATTATTGACAAAAAAAAATTGTCTGCTCAACATTTGACTTTTTTCAAGATGTGACAAAATAATTAATCGACGTGTCGCGGAAAAATTTTTGGTGAATTATTGGAAACAATTCATTTCTCGAATTCTGTGTCGAATCCATTAATTCGGCCACTTCTTGTAATACAAAATCGTGTGTAAATATTTCATTCTTGCTGAGTTTTGATGGTAATATTTATTGATAACATGGTGATTTCTTGGAACAATTTTATTCATTATCTATCGAATTTATTAGAGAGAAAACAGTTCTACTCATCAATATATTTCAATGCAAAAATTCATAAACCATATTTATGGATTTCGATTAATTTCGATGAAAATTGAATGAATTAGAGAAAATAACTTACAATGCTCTCACATTCATGCTCTTCATTCAAAAATTCGCAACTTCCTGGCACGTTTTTCAATATTGAACACATGGAAGAATAATGTATGATGACAGGAATTTGGACTTTTGGTATCTCTTTAATTTTCCATAAAATCTGTTGCCGACGTTTCGGAGTAATTCACTCCTTTTTCAAGGCTCAATTTTCAATGGAAACTAGATATTTGAATTTCTTCGTTCATATTATGAAGATACGACAGGTGGAAACATGGATGCAAACAGCGACAGACATGGAAGAATGTTCATCATCAAATTGGTCTTTGCTGAACTATTGGCTTTATGAAAGATGGACTTCAAAGTCGATAAATTTGTACCATTCATTGCAAACTCTTGGATTCATGTCTTGTGAATGAAAACATTTTTGAAATGTCACAGGATTTCCAAATGTTTCTGGGAAAAATAAAGAATAGCGCCGCCTTATTAAATAAGGCAAACACAATATCGAGTCGCCTTCAGCCATTAATGAGTTTCATTTTTGATGAAATGCCACTTTCCATGGCAAGCCTGTGTATTTCAAGAGCCATGGAAGACATTTGCAGTCTACTGGGAATAAAATATGCCATTATTTTTTCAAAAGCTTCGAGAACGTATTGGCTATCAATATGTAGATTAGACTTATGATTAGCTATATGACTTTTCCAATTCAGTTATCAATTTGCCTACTTGCGATTGCCATGCATTGTTACTTTTTCGTACGGCGTCGTAAATAACATGATGACTCCGGTAAAAAAGTGACACATACTAGCCAGGAATGTGAATAGGAGAAATCCGTTTCTTCGATGATCCTATCATTTAAAAAAACGAATTGTTATGGTAAGTAGATTTGTGAGTTCGAAAAAACTATATACCTTTTCTTCTCTTTTGAAATTCTCGAAGGTCAAATTGTGGAAACCACTGAAAAAAATTTTTTTTTCTGCAAAATAAAATACTAACTGAAATTATTCAAGCCAGAGAAGCTCATCAAGGTCTAATATGTAAATGAATCGTAATTAAGCTATCAACGGTCATATTGTTGTGAAAATTATCAAATTATACATGAATTAGGTGAATGAATCAGAGACTAGATGTCTGCAGGCGGTGTTTTCAGAACCGGATCCAATAACATCATCATCATGTTCTGATGCGGAAAAATATTAAAACAATCGGGGTCGATATAATCTACCCATTATTTCACAGCTGTTGAATTCGTTGAATCGTAGCTGATTATTGAAGCGAATAATAATTACATGATCGTTATATGGATACCCAAAGTGTCGACATTCCATTTCAAAATACCCTTCAATTTTTTCTACAACCAGAGACAATAATTGAACGTTTCATACGTTGTTATCTGAACGGACATCCTCATGCTTTTCAACAATATATTGAATTTCGAAAGACCGGAGATGATTCTGATGAGTGATGACATTACTTATTATTTCCACAGATACCTTCTATGGTAATCAGTTACCATGGAGACCCAAAAATGGACTGGAACTACAAGACAGACCCAGAACCTGTTGCATGCAAAGGATTTCCCCAACAGAGATGCAACTGGCCCCGGGGAAAAGTTCTAGGAGGCTGCAGCGTAATTCATGGAATGATGTACATGCGAGGTACTCCTCAGGACTACGATAAATGGGCTCAGTCAGGCAACACTGGTTGGAGTTATAATGAAGTACTGCCGTATTTCTTGAAGTCTGAGGATAATACGGAAATCGGATCTTTGGTAGATGCGAAATACCATGCCAAGGGAGGTCCCATGACAGTCAATAGATTTCCTGACACTCCACCATTGGCTTATGACATTCTCAAAGCGGCCCAAGAATTGAAATACCCTGTTTCTGATGATCTGAACGGAGCTCAGTTCAGCGGATTCAGTGTAGCTCAATCGAACACAAGGTAGGTTTTAACATTTGTTGCAGTTATTGCATGCACTTCATGACTATCAAAAATGACAATGATTTATTATTAATTCAACACTTTATTATCCATGACAAATATGAGACAATGAGTAGTGATGAAAAGAAAGTCCTAAAGAAGACTAATCCATGGTCGGTTCATGGAATGGAAAATATTATTTTCGTCAAATTTTCTCGAATTCTTCCTATAATTCAGTACTCATAATAGAGATCATATATGTATTATGCGTCAATTCTTCGAATCAGAAGGTACAGAATTTTCAAACTGTAAAAGTTACCTCTTTTCTAAATTGCACAAATCTTCGAAAACAACACTTTTCGTTTCTGCATAGATGAACCAAGTGAACTCAAAATCGTTTGCATCTTTGGTTATTTGCGTTGAAAATAGAAAATACTCATAACTGATATCAATGAAAAAAACAAAGCGCGTTTCATACGAGTTAATTAACATAAATAATTTTCATAATGTCAGCTTCAAATTCTGATATCGTAGATAAAAATTAATTTTGGTAACACTTGAAATATCTTGAAAAAAAGAATAAAATTATTCCGCTCAGATATTTGGAATTGACTTCTACAGTCGCTGTGTTCGGACACTGCATATTCCGGAAACGTAAGTGAATAATCAATTTATATATGTATTGGATTCAAATCGATCCTATGAACCTTATGAACCTTTCATGAACTTTCGAAAGGTTAGAGGAGTCGAACTATTAATTCAACCTCTTGGAGTCGAGCGCAATTTCCTGTCTTCAATCAGACAATGAATATTATTGAGCAATATTTTGACACTTGTCCATATAAGCCATAGGTGATCCTTAACAAATATCGCTTCATATATTCCAAGGAACCCCAAAGATGTAAATATATCAAATAACATTTGTATCATTATCTACATTATCTGTAGAGCCAAAATATTTGACGCAGAAATATTCTTATAAAAATGTATCATTGTTTTCTTGATGGGTAGCGATATTGAAAAAACCTTCTTCACATATAGTACTCTTCCATATATGTCCGCATTGGGGGCAAATTACGATCCGAATTATTAAATGGAACTTTCACAAATGCTTTGAACTTCAGAAGAGTCCAAACGCAACGAAAATCGGCGATTTTTATCTCACATTTCAGTGTAAGAAATATCTCAATCTGGAGAATACTTCGGTATGCCTTGAAACCTGTTACGTAAGTGCTCTTAAGGATAGAAAATAATTATTTCGTCGAATTCAGAATTCAAGGTCACTCGAAGAGGTAGTAACATTTATGTTTTTTGCCATGGGAAACTAATAGTAATTATCAAGAGCTGATTTCTGCCAGATGCTTTTATACAATTAGTTTGTATCCTGCAATTTTTTTACAGAGATGGCGTGAGGTTGAGTAGCGCGAGAGCCTTTCTTCGACCAGCTAGAAACCGTCCTAACCTTCATATTATGCTTAACTCTACTGCAACTAAGATACTCATTGATTCTAATAAAAACTCGAAACAGATAAGAGGCGTTGATTTCATTTACCAAGGAAAAAAATTCACTGTGAGGGCGAAGCGTGAGGTAATAGTTTCAGGAGGAGCTGTGAATTCCCCTCAACTTCTGCTTCTATCGGGTGTTGGCCCCGAGGAGGAACTTCGAAAAGTCGGTGTGCCATTGGTGCACAATTTACCTGGAGTTGGGAAAAATCTTCATAATCATGTCACTTTTTATCTGGACTTTTTGCTCAAGACCGAGAAGGCTTACAATGATCTCGATTGGGCTTCTGCCATGCAGTATCTCCTTTACAAAAAGGGACCAATGTCTTCTACCGGTAAAATTAGAACACGGATAATGGTTGTGGAACAAAATTAACTTTTTTATTTTAGGAATGTCACAGCTAACAGCTAGGGTAAACTCCAAATATGCAGACCCCAATGGTCTACACCCAGATCTCCAAATTTTCTTCGCAGGATATCTAGCCAAATGTTCCCAAACAGGAGAAGCTATGTCTTTAGAGGATTCAAATAATCCCACTAAACCCAAGCATCTCACAATATCACCAGTGACTCTTCATCCAAAGAGCAGAGGCTCTATTAGTTTAAATTCAAACAATCCATTGGAACCGCCATCGATAAAAGTGAATTATTTGAAGGAACCTCAAGATATAGCCACTCTCATTGAAGGTATAAGGATCATCCAAAAGTTGGCAAATACTACGGTACTTCAGCAAAAATATCGAATTGAGATGGTCCGAGAAGACTACGGAAATTGTGGACAACTGCACAGGTATACCCTTTACATCATATAGTCGTCCCAATTCCAAAGTCACGAATGTATTTAATTGATGTTTGAGAGAACAGGGTTTCAAAAATTCAAAACATTGCTATTTTTAAATAGAGATTTCATTTTGATGCACTTAACCACTTATAGTTCTTTTTCTCAAACATCAATTATGCACATTCGTGACTTTGGCATTGAACCGACGATATGCTATCGAAACTACTGTCAATAAATAATGTATAAAACATTTGAAAAATTAAAAATTGATATTCTGAAGGTAAGGATTAATTCGAGAAGTGGCAAAACTCCTAGTGCCTCTCCAAGATTGCTCTGTGATTTAGTTAATATGTCTTCATCGGTTGTTATCATTGATTTGAAAATAAATATAGATTTTGGTATCGAATATGGAACCTGCCATTTAGTTTCTCATGATACATATCAACTCAAAAGTTGTTCAAAATGTTCAACTAGGATTTAATTGTACTAAAAAAAAATCTATTTGATCTTCTGAGTCATAAATTTTCTCCGGGTAGAATGTCTGCAAACTCAACTTTTCCATTCTGAAATATGCTTTTTTCAGATACGACTCCGACGACTACTGGGACTGCGCGATCCGACTGTATACTGGAGCTGAAAATCATCAGGCAGGATCCTGTAAAATGGGCCCATCTTCCGACCCAATGGCTGTAGTAGACCCAAAGTTACAAGTTCACGGGATATCCGGTTTGAGGGTGATGGATGCTTCAATAATGCCTACTTTAGTTTCCGGAAACACTCATGCTACCTGCGTTATGATAGCAGAAAGGGGAGTGCAGTTCATCAAAGATAAATACCTTTCAAGTCTTGCCTCACGATTCGGCGGGTCACCACAGGGATTGAATTTAGGAGGTGGACCGGCAAAACATAACTATACAACGGTTAAAAATCCTCATAGTCCTTTTCCTAGTATTGCGAGTGGGAACAGGCGACCAGGAGGTGGCTTCCAAGGGCCTCCATATCCTGGTAGGCAATCTGGCGCCTTTGGTCCAAAAAATGGACAGTACAACCCTTATCAACATTATCAACACCCTTGGCAACAAAAAGCAAACTTGAGTGGGTCACCTACAAACGAAAATAGACGGTACAGAAACAATTATGACAACCATGATGGATACCGCAGTTAGTACAAATTAAAATGAAGCTTGGCTGGGCAATAACTTGCGTCAAGCTGTATTCTGTACCTATGAATCGCAGAAGACTGAAAACAGTATATTTAGGAAGTCTCTCCGGTCTCCGGTATGAACTTCTGAAATTGTGTTACAAGATCATTAGTTCAATACATGGTATTGTTTGTCTGTGCTGAAACAAATGACTGTCAACTGAAAAATGCTATACGATGTGTTGACCTATATACAGATTAAAGCATTGATTTTTCTGAATAATTAATTGAAAACTCACTTCTCGATGAAAGTCCGTTGTATCAAGAGTTCATTATATTTCAATTTAAGTAATTCTTTACCGAAGTAGGAATTATACATAATATGTACTGTGACAGTTGGCCTTTCCTTAAAGAAAATATATATATTTCCCTAAGTAGGAATTATGTTCGAATTTTTATTTGAGTGTATTAAATAAATTTGTTCTATTTCCGAAATAATTTTATCATACCTAGAACCTGAAACTTTGCAAACCACTCTTAACCTGATTAAATCTAGACCTATGCATTGAGTGGAGCATCCCTGGCTACATCCTCCACTGACTGAGGGTTGAATTCCATCAGGCCTTGGTTGACTTGATTCTAATGATCGATCATTTTTAGAATCTTTGTTTCATTTCAATATTCATTTTTCGATTTTTGGCTGTCTGATCGAACATTATGTTGGATTGTTTTTTCATGATGTTGCGGATTATATAGGTGATTGCGGAATTCGCGTGTTTTTTATTCCATTTGGAACCTTCGGAGGAGAGGTTTCAAGGTACTGGATTTGAACACAAAAATCTGGTCTAATCCTTTGTTAATATATTTCGGATTCTGTACTACTTTACTGAGTTAGTTTACTTTTAAAGTTCATCAAGGAAAAGTATCACGTGAAATTGTGCAGTATTTCTAGACGGTGCCGTTTGAAGGAATATGAAAATTGAGCATTGTGGAGCGAAGTTTCTAGAGAATGGAAATATGGGAAACAAAAACAAAATTCTTTAATTTTTCGCAGGCTATAGTGAAAACATTCTGAAACATAAATAGGTACATTGAAAATAGTATTCATCCAAATGAATGCCATCTTAAATTAATAGACTCAGAGATCATTTCTCGTTTTCTTGAAATTTTTTCTTTTTTTTTATTCCCCTTTCATAGACGAATTATTATCCTATCAGCATCGAGGTATGAGGCTACCATGCCAATGATTTTGTCTCTTAGTCACATAGGCGTCACCAAGGGATGGGTTGATTAGAAAAATTGTAGGTTACAATTTTAAAAAATTGGAAAATTTTCTTGACTGGTAGGGGTTAACCCCCCATGACTGCCTAGACCGTTGAAGCTACAAGAACATGGATTTGTTTGTCCCAAAAAGTTCTAAATAAAAGTATGCAACGATATATCTTCTGTATGGATGCCAATTTCTTAGGGCTGCCATGAATGTTTGAACATCGACCGGGACAAGAGGCGGTAATAATAGGTAATCCGGAATTTTTAGAAACATTTCTTCCTATTGACTTATTTTGTTTTCATTTATGTAGTTAAATTATACAACATTCTCCGATAAGATTAGGCAAGTTCATTTAGATATATCTATTGAAACTTAAAGAGGATTATCAACCCATAATACAAAAGACATCAAATCAAATAATTGTACGAGATAGGGGCACGAGAGGTGAGTTTGCTTGAGCACTTGAGCTGATGAACATTGTACATAACCCTTGCCTTACCTACTACTGTAAGGAAATATTAATCTCGATAAAGACCGGGACATCTCAATGATTGACAGGAACACCGGGACTCAATGTTTCAAACCGGGACATGCCTCGGTGTACTGGATAATATGTCAGTCCTACATTATATCCAAAATAGTGAGTCATAGATATAGTCCAATTGGATACCCTTTTCACAATGAACATTTAACAGTATTGAACTAATTTTTATCGGAACGGATATTTTTGTCGCATTCAGTATTTAAAGTGGTTGCAATTTGTCTTTTATAAAAGTTAATTTGGACGAATAGTTGAAAAGTTATCATGATATATGTTTGATCTGAATGAAGACCAATTCAACAGTCCATTTGTGGAGGAGACAGCTTTGACGAACGTTTTTTTTTCATTTAACCTTATATCTAATTATTTGGCCTGCGCAACTTCGTTTGCCCAAATCGGTTTTACAAATGTTATTATTATTCCAATTTTATTTCTGAATACAGAAAATCTTGAAAACTTAGATACTGGAAGACCTTAATTGCAACTACATCTACCAGATCCAGTTCTATTTCCCAACATTCTGTGTGTACGTCTAACCTATACCTAAATAACTGAAGCTATAAGAAGTAGCTTAACGAATCTCCCCCCAGCCTCCTGCCAATGCCGTAGTCTAGCAGGGGACCGTTGAGAACCAGACAACCCATTCAACGCCTGGCCCCCCTTGTGGAGCGGGGTCTTTGACGGTGTATTTACTCCGAAGACTATAAGATAAAACGCAAAATGAACGTCAACGATATCGACTATTCGTTAGTTGTCTACTTCTACAGACAACTGGAAGCTTAATCCAGATCCAACTCATATCGGAATAACCTTTAAAGTAATTTTAATTTTTTTCAGCTTCGATTACTGGGATTATTAGATGCATTACTGTTATCAATTTGTGTGAAAGACAAAGTTTCAGTTGGAGTAGGATTAGTAGGATACTGAGCATTAGCGGCCGTTTTCAATATCCGATCTATCACCGCAACGGTTGATAGACAGCTAGCGCGCATTACATTGACGAAATGTTTCAATGCTCAGTATCTATCTACCGACCGTTTCGATAGATAGATCGGATATTGAAAACGGCCGTAAAACATTTCATTAGTATTGATTCATAGGAACGGTTTAATTCATCAGCTATCCATACTTATATTATAAATGTGAATGTCCGTGTGTTAGTTTGTTTGTGTGTTTGTTTGTCCTCTATGGACTCAGGAACGAGATAACCGATTTTAATGAAACTTTCTCTATATTGTAGAGAATTTTTTTGGGAGGTTTTCATGTGCGGTTCATCCCTATATAACGAAGAAATGAAAAAAATTTCGACTTTTCATGACAAATCCCGGTACTTTCCGGCTTTTACGGGCGACGCTGCGTAAACTATAAGAGATAGAGGAACATCGTCGAAAAGTTCTATAAAAAAGGCCGCGACGGCATATGTCTAACCTCCGAAGACAACCCACGATAGCCATTTTTAACATTTTCAATTCAATCCAAAATAAAAGTCAATTTGAAGATGTCTTTTGACTGGCATGGAATGAATCAATATAAAAATGAATGTAACTGTTATCTGCGGCATTTATTCCTGATGAAAAATGCTTTCTACAGTATAGTTTTCTAATGGATACTTTGAAAGTTACAGTCAGGGCCGTCTTTAACCTCTTGGAGGCCCTGGGCACATTAGGATAATGGGGCCCCTACCCACAACACCACATACAAAATACAAATACAGAGGAATTCCCTATCGCCGAGTAGGTTTATTCACGACACACATAGACACGGTATGCTAATGCCGTGATGTAATTTAATTATCAACTCGCGGGAATTTTGCCGATTTACGGAATTTCGGTAGTCGAAAGAGAGAAGGGATTTTTTGCTTGAAATCCCCTGAAATTTCTTGTGGTGGCGTGGCACAAAATTAGGCCACCCCTCATCGGGCCTCCCCTCTATAGATCTATTATTCATGATAAGATTTCTATGAAGTTTTTCAAAGGGAAAAACCACATACAAAATACAAATACAGAGGAATTCCCTATCGCCGAGTAGGTTTATTCACGACACACATAGACACGGTATGCTAATGCCGTGATGTAATTTAATTATCAACTCGCGGGAATTTTGCCGATTTACGGAATTTCGGTAGTCGAAAGAGAGAAGGGATTTTTTGCTTGAAATCCCCTGAAATTTCTTGTGGTGGCGTGGCACAAAATTAGGCCACCCCTCATCGGGCCTCCCCTCTATAGATCTATTATTCATGATAAGATTTCTATGAAGTTTTTCAAAGGGAAAAAAATTTTATAAGAATATTATATATATATACAGTAGAACCTCGATTATCCGAGCTATTGTGGACCGAGCCGACCTCGGATAATCGAAAACTCGGATAATACGGACTTTATAAAATAACTCTGAAAAAATATGATATTTTTAATCAAATTGAGTTTTATTTTCGTAAACAGTTAGTTACTAAATAGATAAGTAGATACATATATTATATAAAATAATACACAAGTATGTAGATTATGTTCCTTAACAAATGACAAGCACAGACATCTCGCAGCGCGAGCAAAGTTTGACCTTGTGAAATTGAACTATCCTGTGCTATCCACGCGACTCGGATAATCGCGACGTCGGATAAAGCGGGCTCGGATATTCGGGGTTCTACTGTATATTGAATAACAAAAATTTCTAAACGAAATAATGTAAATTCTGATATGAAAGTAACTAGTTACTACACCATTTCCAATTGTAATTCAGAAATCGTCAATTGACATTCAGAAAACATCACTTGTATTTCAGATTAGTCAATTGTATTTCAGGAAACATCGAATGTTATTCGGATTTGTCAATTGAATTTCAGAAAATATCAAATGAAATTCAATTGAGTGATCCGAAATACATTTGCTGTTTTCTGAAATTCAATTGACGCTTTCTGAAATTAAAGTGACTAATCTGAAGTACACTTGACGGTTTCTGAATTACACTTGGAAATGGTAAGAATTTGAAAAAAAATTTCATAACAAAATTGCATTCACCTTTTTTATTTTTTTGTGCAAACATATCCATCAACTTGTCGATAACAAGGCTTCTGGCCACTTCTTGTTCAAAGCTGAGTAAGCTCAAAAGTCTGATAGACGTGTTTGTAACACGTTCAAGGAGAGTCCCGAAAAGCTTGACGGTATATTTAAAAACCCTTGAAAACAGGGTAGCACATGGAGAAATTGAGTGATAATTCAAATTTCGAATTGAATTACTGGAAAACTCATATGTTTCTTTATAATTTACGAGCATTTCTCTATTTTTCAGGAATGATAATAGTACCTTCTTTGTATGAGTTTGGTTCATTATATCATGGGAAAAATCTCGTGAACTGGCAAGTTCAATAGAATAAAATTATTGGGGCGTCATTTTATGCTTTTAGTTTGACTTGGGGGCCCATTTGGTGCCGAACCTCCCTGCACCGCGAGTTCTGCGGGGCCCTCTGATACGCCACTGATTTCTTGTCTTGTAGCGCTGTCTGAAATTATGTAGTTAAATGCGGATTTCCTTGGAATCTTCCCAATGATACAAGAATATGATCAACAACCCGATTCGAACAGATGTTTTAGGGCTAACCACCCCAACAAATAACACAAGCTAATAATTGCTCTTCTCTAGTGTATACCAGTATGAATGAGCAAGGGTCATAAAAATTGCAATCTTCGAGAACTTGTTGATAAAAGACTGAATTCCAATCCATTTGGAATTATTGTGAATGATGACTTCCGCCGTTTTACCTGAAGGTAATTTTAGTACACGAATGGGAATTTTGAAGGAAAGAACAGTTTAGGTCTTTTCGAAGAAATCAGTTCTATAATAATATAGGGGAATCTTTTATGAAATAGGAAATTAGCAAACGTCATTGAGGTAATTTTCGATCCTTTCGATTCGGAACAATTGATCTGAGCGGGGCTCCTATCGATCGCGGGGCCCTGGGCACTTGCCCAAAGTGCCCTAGGCTAAAGAGGGGCCTGGTTACAGTAGGTTGAACGAGTGTAAATTTGGGCAAGAAATTATTGAATTCACGCACATCGTTTTGTCATGTATACACCTGCTGTCTCTTTTTCGATATGAGGTTATGAATGTGGGGTTGTGGACCATGATACAAAGAATACAAGATATGATCTTCCGGCGAACGAAAATGAGACCAGTTTGCGCACCGCGTCATCTGGAGAGTATTCTCAGGCGCGTAAATTGAATTTCAAACAACTTCGGGTTTTAACATAATGCGAATTGTATCTTCATAGAGATTTTTTATCAGATATACGTTCTTTTGAGGCAACTTTTCTAATTGAATTGATTAAGCTAAGAACATAGCAATAATTGATTAATATTTTGAGAATCATTCCAGATTTTAAACACAAAAATTCTGGTTTCATTTGAATTATATTTTTCATGAGGCTGAAGGACCTAAGTTCGATGGCCAATAAAGAACTGTTATTATTTTGTTTTTCATGAGGCAAATTTTGTAATAGAATGGATTTAGCCAGGAATGAAGCAAGTATTTATTTATATTTTGTGACTCATTTGTCTGATTTCGAACGACAAATTTTTTAATTTGAAGAATACTCTTAATTTATAATGTACATATTAGTCTCCACTCAATGTTATATTCATTTAGCCACTGATAAATGAATGTAATAAATTCTCAGCCATTATTGTAATTGAATTTGATATTGTCATCAAAATATCAGTCTTTAATACAATTGAATTTGTTTAAATCTGGATTATTTTTGAAAAATTTTGTTTTCTGAAACATTATATTGCACTGACCAAATCAGTCTTTAAGATAATTAATTGTTGAAAATAGCATGAAAATATATGAGACCGGCTGAAGGACCTCGGTCGATTGCCTGTTGACTTTGTCAATAAAGATCTGTTAGAAGTAGTACATAAGACGTATCATAAAAGGCTTTCAAGAATTTTCTCTTTTTATTACCTACAATAAGTAATTCAGGATTATTGTAGTTAAAGACAAAGGAATAGAAGAAAGAACAAATATATTTGATATTTTCCTATATTGCTGTAAGAAGATTGACACAATTAAAAAATGTTTCGGACTACAGGCTCCCAACGCCCAACACTTGAACTGCATTGTACAAATAAATGTAATAATCATTTCAATTAAAAAATGGAAAATAAATTAAAAATTATCAAACGAATAATACCGACAGTCAAGAATTTGCTAAAACTATTGTTTCCAAGTTCAGAATCAAAATTCTACAAATATTTTATTAATTCTTTCCTTCAAAATGCACAAAATTGAAAAATTCCACAATTTGTAAGCAACAATATCAATATTTACATATACAATGTTGAATGAATGAAAATAAAATAATGTTTCATTTAGAAAATAAGTTTGTCCTTCTGTTCTCCTCAAAGATAAACACATGTTGTCTTCTTGGATTCTAGTTCTTATTTTTCAATTCTACACATTTTCATCCAATAATAGCTGATGTCATTTGAAATCTCGAGTTCAACAAACAATTGAATGAAGAATCATTTTTCAATAGAATGCCTTTTTGAAAACTTAGTAGGTAGATCCTTTTTTCTGTTCATTCGTAGTGTTTAAATTGTTTCTGCCTTTTTCTCTAAAATATCGTTTCGAAGAAGCATAATCCTTATGCTAATTCTATTCCTTACATCTTCTTCGGGCACTCTTGCATTACAGTAATCAAACCATCAGTCATTGACCTAAAATCAACAAATCGTTTCATAATTTTTAGAGAAAATGTGACAAAATTTCTTTTACAATTAAAGAAAAAACAGCACTGCATCCAGTTATTATCATCAAATTTTCCTAGGACTCCACATCTCAAAAATTACCCTAGAGTTTGAATGTGAAAAAAGTTTCGTTTTGTAGCAAGCTTGCCTTTCTGACCCACTCCCATTCAATGATTCAGAAGATATTTTGTGAACTACATTCAATTTATTTCACACCCGCTAATGATATCGTCAAATGAACGAAATATGTATTCGACAAGTTAATAGTCAATTCCCTATGAAGTGCTCAATTTTCTTCACCCAGCTATTGACACCATTGCTGATAGAAAAGCCTGCATTTTCAGCAAACACAACCATTTTGAGTGATTTCTCTGTTCTATCTGCTCTGATCTTCAGCAACAGCAAGTAGTTTCTTAAAGATTCGATCGGTACAGTTTCATCGTTCACCTGGTTAACAAATGAATGTGATGTGACATCATAAATGGTTTTTTTATGTATCCTTCTGAAAACAGCATATTCTATAAATCTGGAATTCGCATTAACCTTTTCCTTTTATGAGCATTCGTACCCAACTTTCTTGATATGTGGGGATTATGATGATAACACCTCAATTTCATAGATAGGTATTCGTGATGATGAATTCTGGACTTATTCAATCATCAGCATTTAAGTAATCACTACAAATAAATATTGTTATAATTTCTCAATAATTCAATCCCCTAATTTTCTAATTACTCACTTAGTAACCAAAGAATTTGTTATGAACCAATTTATAACGTATGCTTCTATCGAGGCTTCTGTCAACATGATTTTACTTTTTGTAACGCAATGATTATTTTGGAAAAGAAAGATTTACTGTAAGTACTGCATCTTCTTTCAAAAAATGACACTCTTTAGATGACGATCTTGTGGGGGCTTAAACTGCAAATCTGTAACATAACTGTTTCCTGAAAAATGTTTCGAAATCTTCTGCTGATTGAAGGAATAACTTCGTCATTTTGTTTACAGCCATTATCCCAGATTTTGATGATTTCTGGGTGTCTTGGAAATCGAAAGAATATGGTATTTTGATCGAACATTTTGGGCTGATTATCGCTGGTACACAAAGCTACTTCACATCTCATATTTGAAATTTGCTGAAACAAATTGTTGTCGTGGCCGTTTCAGAACAAAAAATAAGAAAGAACTGTAAAAATACCTCCATATCTTTCAAAAGTTAGCGACGATAACTTATTTTATAACAGTTTTTCCGAGAAAAGCCATAACAAATCTTGCAGATGACAGATGTTTGAATTTGTCGGGATTGTTTACTCTCCAGGTGACGTCACAGCAAGATGCGCAAGATCATATCTTGTATTCCTTGTATCATGGCATTGACCTATTATACTGTATAATAACGATTTCAAGCGAATAACCAGTAATGACCGCGGTTATTTACGGTCCTGCCTGCGGTTATTTACGGTTATAGTCTTCAGGGATATTCCTTGTAAAATGATTATAACCTACAATGACCGAAGTCGCTTGAATGCAGTTGGTCCTAGTTGGTAATTACCAATGAGGACCAGGTTATTCGCTTGAAATCGGTTTATAGGTCAATGTATCATGGACATGACATAAATTGACAAATGACAACTAATTTCGCCAACATAAGTCGTGATTACCACCAACACCACTCAAAGAACCCTACAATCATAGACATTTTTCAATCTTTTTGCGGACAAGCCAGTAACCTGTTCTTTTAAAGAATTTACGTATGCCTGAATACTCGTTTTGCTCACAACAGTTAATTGAAATTAAGAAATTTGTCGTGTGTGCTCTGATTAGATTTTGTTTCGCCGATTTGAGAATATAAGAAATGTTTCGATTAATAAATTGTAGGTGGCGCAACTCACAAATTATGACAGATTCTTGGTATTTCCGATTAAGCCTGTTTCTCAAGAATTCGATACATCTAATGAATGGGTTTTGATGTCGGATTCTCATAGATGGCGCTGATAATACTGTTCGTAACAAGTTTTTTTGAACAAAACTTTTTAGATATGTATTAGATTTATCAAGCTAAATTTCAAGCGGACTTAAACATCATTCTATTTCACACCAAAAAGGTACTTTTGTTGAAACTCGATACTGTGCACCGTTTTCGGAATATTCTCATTTGGAAAATATGAAGTTATTTTAGATGCTGATATGAAGTTTTGATAAAGTCATTAATTATTATTATTTAGTAACCACGTTGGAGCCCCACCCGACATTGAAAGGAGGTTGAGTAACCATTTTCCGAATCGATGGATTGGTAGAGGTGCAGAAGCTCCGATTCATTAGCCTCCTCGGTCATACGATTTCAATCCCTTGGATAACAATGTTTGGTCCTACGGTAGGTTCTTACTTCAACAGGTAGGACTCCTACCTGTTGAAGTAAGAACTGCTGGCCAAAGTAAATTTGGGACCAGTCCACTTCTATAAAACAACCTGATGACAACTAATGTATTATGTTTGACTCAAGTACTAGATTCTGTAGATGTCTGTTCTGTTCAGGAATGTGAATAGATGAAGGTGTCACAGAGTTAGTAGTGAGTACTGCCATTTCTTGATTGTGTGATAATTTATTGTAAAGTGTGAACTGTTTTTAAATATCGATATAATAGACTTTGTTAAAATCTGTACACAAGCTATATTAATATCCAACATCACACTACCTTGAAGAAAATTTATGTAACAGAGATAAATTCACAACTGGAATTGAAGAACAAGGTTCAACGTCACTTCAAGCCTCTAACTCCAAAGCGTTAAGAAGATTAATGGAGTTTTAAGAAAGAAGGATAGATTTGTGTATTTGTGAATTGAATTTTTTTTGTATGTTTTTAAGTTTTCTTTAATTTTCTTGTGATTTTTGTTCGATTAATATATTTATCATTACTTTATACCAGCATCGATCATTTTTTTGAAACACCCTGTATGCGGCCTGATACGCATTATTTCGAGCCGAGAACGATAAAATAATAATAAATTCGTCAGGAACCAGTGGCGGTACAAAAATTTACCTATTTTGATTTTCCGCTCTTCGAATTTTTATCAATGATAAAATGACACCGTGACAAATTATGACAGATTCTTGGAATCTCGGATCCTGTTTCTCAAGAAATTCAACTATGAATTTTCAAAATGAACACAAAGATATGGGCTGAGGAGAATCCGCAATTTCAAGAGATTTTTCTAAAGAAATCCGAGGCAACCTAAATAAGAGAAGGAGGGACTCCATCTCATTTGCATGTCCAGAGTCTCTCTCTAGAAAGACGTCTTTGATGAATTATCGAGTTTGTCAACATTACATTTATTTATTTTTTTATTTCGTTTTGATAAATTAGTCAATATATAGAGTTGAAGGATATAATATGATTTGGTGATGAACTGTATTTTGATGACGATTATACAATTTAAAAATATAATAATCTTATCTGAGACGATGTTGAAAAAAAGAACGTTGAGTCATTGTATTGAGTGAAGTTATATTATTGTAGAAGAAAAATTGAAAAAGAATGAAGTTAAAGTCTGGTTACTAGCCATTCTCAAAATTCAATATTAACACAGAAATACAGTTAAGTTATGTTGATACATATTTCACCGTTCTGACCGTGAGGAATTCTCTATCTGATCACTTCAGGATCAGTGATCAGATTTGCAACTGCTCTTTCCGCTGAACGCAGCCATTCTTGGAATCTCTGATACTGTTTCTCAAGAACTTCAACTCTAAGTTTTCATAATAAACTTATTTATGGGATAAGGAGAATCCGCAAGGAAAAGCACACACTATTTATTTTTGTAAACATCAACATTTAATAGAAAACTATAAATCGTTGCTTTTAAATTTTTGTCACAAAAGTGAAATTAATTATAATTTCAGATGAAATGAGAATGTTGTATGTGATTTTTAAAATCTGTTTTACATTTTGAAATATATTCACACAAACAACATCGGAGTTTATCTGAATTTGAATGAAACGACTTCACATGACTTTTGAGGCTATCTTTATAATTCGAAGCAAAATTACATAAATGGCATTTGTGTCTCTTCAGGTTCGAATGAACTGAGACGATATGATTTTTGATATTGGTCTTCATATTTGAAGCATATTCACACGAATGACACTTGTGTCGTTTCATGTTTAAATGAACTGTATCTATGTGGTTTTGCAGAGATATCTTGTGATTAGCAGCAAAATCACACAAGTGACACTTGTGTCCCTTCAAATTTAAATGAACTGCATCTATGTGGTTTTTCAGAGATATTTTCTGATTACTAGCAAAATCACAAAGGTGACACTTGTGTCGTTTCAAGTTTAAATGAACTGCATCTATGTGGTTTTGCAGAGATAGCTTCTGATTAGCAGCAAAATCACACAAGTGACACTTGTGTCGTTTCAAGTTTAAATGAACTGCATCGATGTGGTTTTTCAGATTTATCTTCTTATTAGCAGCAAAATCACACAAGTGACACTTGTGTCGTTTCAAGTTTAAATGAACTGAATCTATGTGGTTTTTCAGATCTATCTTCTTATTAGTAGCAAAATCACACAAGTGACACTTGTGTCGTTTCAAGTTTAAATGAACTGTATCTATGTGGTTTTGCAGAGATATCTTGTGATTAGCAGCAAAATCACATAGGTGACACTTGTGTCCCTTCAAATTTAAATGAACAGCATCGATATGATATTTGACCATAATTTTTCTATGTGAAGCATACTCACACGAATGGCACTTGTATTGCTTCAAATCAAAATGAGCACTATTGATATGAATGTTGACAGTACCTTTTCTATTGGCAGCAAAGCCACACAAGTGACATTCATATCTCCTTGAATTTGAATGAATAGTGTTAACATGTTTTCTGAGAGTATAGTTGTTCTTGAAGGAAAACTGGCAAACATCACACCTATGTTGCTGCGAATTTACTTCATTTGTCATAGGATTTTCGTCCGCGATAGAGAAAGAACCATTTTCCTCATCAATTTCATTGAGGCCAATGCGGTTATTTTCAACTTTCAATATGAGTTCTACTCTGTCGTAAATTCGATTCCCATCAATGAATTGTTCAGCAATTTCGACATCTTCTTCTTTGACCATGTCAGTTTCACAACTTTCTTCATCGCTAGAAACTTGGGTCCTGTAAAAAATTTCCTTTAATTTTATTTTTATTTATTTATTCTTGACTCTTAAACAGCAACATGCTTTTCTTAGAGACTACATTCACATTAATATTTTTCATAGACAACAATAATCTATATCATCCTTGAAAAAAAAATTAATAATACCTAATATACAAAAAAATAATTTATTGAAGTCTAAGAAATTTCTTGAAGTCATGGCACATTTTCCTTATATTCCTATTGCATACAATTTCTATAGGAATAGAATTAAATACATTAACACTCTGAAAAATTAGAGAACTTGGTCCCATACATGTTTTTGCAAAGTTTTTTCTTAATAAGTTTTTACTTCTGGTATTGCAATTATACTCTTCGTTTTCTATGCATAAAGTAGCTTGTGTCCTTAATAGATTAATCTTTATTTTATAACTATAACTCGTTTGCACGATGAATGTTGATGAGACCTATGAATTCGAATTCGGGTGGTTTTTGACAGGTTTTAAGTCAATTTTGAATTCACAAAACCAACGTTTTGGAAGAAAGACTGACTAGTTTCGATTTTATTTCAAAATCTTCATCAGGGCTTTGAAATGGAACACAACTGCATAATCTCAGATATTCGAAAATTACAATAATTAAAAACTTATAACATATGTTGACATCGGAACCACAAAATATGTAGATGTAAGTTGATAATTCTAGGTCCATTTGTTTTACATACCCCATCATGGTACCAACTTTGCTGGGACCTTCCCATTGAGAGGACGTCGAGATGATAAATGACAAGAATCTTGATATTTTGGGTGTCTCTTTGGCACACTTCAAGAAGCAGATAGAAGCTCTATAGTTCCGTGGATTTTTTTGAATTGTGCGGGTATTGTATGTTTGTTCATTAAATTTATATAATAATTAAGGTTGGATATTTTGTGTGAAACATGGTCTTTTGTAATGGGGTTGATCCCGTATAAATAAATACATATTTTGTCGATTCGTAGTTTAGATAACCAAATAAAAATATTACTCACTGATCACTGACATAGGCCTTTCCTTCATTTTCAATCAAGTTTTCAACAGTTTCCATTATATTGTTTGATAATTCTTCTACTTTCGCAAACACAACGGATTAAATGTTTAATAACTTTATTTCATTACACGTCACACCAGATTTACAATGAACGCTTAGATCATCGTTCTCTCACACTCTAGTTATCTGTGCCTCACTTTTAGACCAGTATCTGCTTTAGAATATTTCTGAAATGTAGTTTTATACGATAGGTGTCAGTTTCTATTACCGAAAACTTCTAGCTGAGGAAATTGTTATTTCAGACAAAAAAATCATAAAACTACTGAAAACTGGATGCTCATGTCAATGTGGGAGATATGACATAAATTGACAAATGACAACTAAGTTCGCCAACATAATTCGTGATTACTACCAACATTTTTGCTCAAAGAACCCTACGCCCTTATAATCATAGGCGTAGAATTTAAGATCGCAGCGCCAAGTTGGCAAGTGGTAAAACCATAAATATTGACATTGAAGTTTTCCGTTTTATGTGCATATTCGCGTTGATAAAATTTGAATTTACATACAATATGAAAACTTTTTTGACTTCTATAGTGGAGAAGTGTGTTACTTATTACAGGCTGATTCTTGTGATATGTACTGTACATTGCATATTGTAAAGCCCAGAATACATACATACTATTACATACATCTACATACGGAATTGTTTGATTCTACTTTACCCTGCAATTTAACAATCCCAACAAAGTAATGTTGCCCTACAGGAAAAACCCAAGAAATAAACTTAAAATGAACAACAAAAACCATTTAAACATAAGTATAACGAATACTAGTGAATTGAATATTTTCTAGGAATACTACAGAATATCATATATCATTTTGATATCCAATTCAATTCATTTAGGTAATTTCTTATTTCTCACAAAAACCGATTTCAAGCGAATAACCAGTAATGACCGCGGTTATCTACGGTCCTGCCTGCGGTTATAGTCTTCAGGGATATTCCTTGTAAAATGATTATAACCAACAATGAGCGAAGTCGCTTGAATGCAGTTGGTCCTAGTTGGTAATTACCAATGAGGACCAGGTTATTCGCTTGAAATCGGTTATTATTGGATATCCTATAGGCGATGGAAAATATGCGCTACGCCCCCGTGGCAATCTCAGTAACTACAAATGTTGACATAGTTTTTGTTTTTGTGCTTTGTATTTGTGCGATTAATGGGAATATTTGTGTTTTGAAGTCATTTTAGAAAGTATCAACTGCAACATCAATCACAGTTTATTCAATATTTCAGTAAGGTTAAGCATTCAATAATAATACTCAATGAACACTGAAACTCTTTTTATTTCACATAGTAATACAATTGATTTTTGTAAATATTAATCAAAGAAATAACTGAATCGTGTTAGATATATCATACCTATTGTATCACTAAACTATTGGAGGAGGAAACATTCAATTCGAGGATTGACAAATAAAGGGTTTCGAAACCTGAAACAAAGTGAAAAATTAATGTTGACACTATATGAAAAGTATGTATGATGATAAAAAATGAAACAATATGAAGTAAAATATAGCTCTGCCCGTTTCAGAAGATTTTGAGTTGAATTGTCCTTATTCGTTCTATAGTAAAGTACTTAGCTATCAGTTGTTATCAATGCTTAAGTCCGGATACCATAAGAACTAATATAAAGGATTACCAAATTCTTCGAATCGTCTAATATGTGAGCATAAATCCTACCACTTTATTCGAGGTATGATCATAATAAAAGTTGTGATATAAGGGTTTTTCTTCAGATGTTACACAACAAATTGACTGCTAGATTATGGAATTCTTTATTAATATGGGACGCTTTTATATAGGGTTAATGCATAAGAGATGAAGATACGTTAAGTTCTGTGAGGGTGGATATCAATATGGCTTGTGCACAGATTTTAACAAAGTCTATTATATGGATATTTAAAACAGTTCACACTTTACAATAAATCAATACACAATCAAGGAACAGCAATACTCAACTACTGTCTCTAGGACCCCTTTATCTATTCACATGTACCTGACGAGAACTGGCGTCCATAGAAAGTAGTACCTGAGCATGCTTTTGTTGCGCATGCGCACAAGGTCAAACATAATACATTAGTTGTCATCAGGTTGTTTTATAGAAGTGAACTGGTCCCAAATTTACTTTGGCCAGCAGTTCTTACTTCAACAAGTTCTTAACGTATCTACTTATGAAATTTTGTATACTAAAATGGTCCCCACATATTCTAGTATTTTGGATTATGTTATAGCTAGAATGAACAGCTTTAATTGTATTATCTCTTCCTCAACTTCTACTAAGAGGGGTCGAAAGAAGTACTAGCTCGCATAATTTGGGATGCAACAAGAATAATGATGATCTAAATTATGACAATCTAATCAATTACGACAAGAGGTTCTTTGTATTTATAATTACCCTTATTTATACTTACATTAATTCCACTTTGAACAAACTAAGACATATCCACAGTAGCTTCGACCTTAATTGCTCTACAAATTATTACGATTTTTACTTCAAATATTGAAAACATAGTGTGCTTTGACTTTCAGATCGAAAGTTTTGCTTTAGTAATAGAATATATGGATCAGAATTCATGATGGAATTAAATACTAGACGTACCACTTCTTACTTATCCAAAATTTTTAAAACAACAATAAACTGTAATTAAGGTCACAATTTACGACGAAAATTATTTCATCTTTTCTACAGTATCGCTATTTCACTCAATTAGTCCTTGTCTACTGCCGGACGGGGCGCCACTTTCAACCTTCCAAACGTTTCTTCTCAAGTCGATTGTCTTTTCCTTCTTTGTCTATGGATAAAACTACCAAAGATTATAAAGTAAGCATACTCTATAATCTTTGAAAACTACTGTACTGAAATCTGGATCTGGATGCTCATGTCAATGTGGGAGATGACATAAATTGACAAATGACAACTAAGTTCGCCAACATAATTCGTGATCACTACCAACATTTTCGCTGAAAGAACCCTACGCTCCTTATAATCATAGGCGTAGAATTTAAGATCGTGATATGTACTGTACATTGCATATTGGCGAATCCAAAAATCTAAACTCCCTCTAGCGGCAAAATATCGCCCTAAGAAAACAAGTATACTTTGGAGTAAACCCGTTCAAAATACATGGTTATTAATATAAATTAGTGATATTTTCGTTTAATATACGAAGATTGGTGAAATTATTAGGTTTTCTGAATAGTAGAATTGATGCTGAGAAACTATCGAAAGGTATTTATACGAGAATTATACGTTAACATAAGATTATTCTCAAATTCATGTGTTAAATTTCAGGTTAGGAGCTATATTGAAACTGACCAGAAATAAAAAGATTCATTTGAATAATATTGGCCAGTGGAATAATATTTTCATTATGAGTGAATGAATTATAATGCTCTTGATATATTGAAAAAAGAAAAGCTTGGGTGAGAAGATTGTAGATGGGAAAAATGATTGTTTTCTCTCATCATTTTCAGATTGATAATCTTGTCATAGGTCTGTTGTGAAAAATTTTGTGAATAATTCATAATATTTATTTCCATATCTTTTCAGGTTCAACATTTCAGCAAATGAAAGCTCCTGAGCTTAAAGCTACTGCTGTGACTTCTCGAAACTTGCGACGTAGTTAATATCCAGAAAAAATGAATAGGGCTTGTATATGGCCCAACATAAATTGAGGAGAGAATACAGGAATGCTACTCTTAGGGATAAACATATAATTTCTCGATCAACAACTCAGTGTACTCATTTCCATAATTTTGAAAGCGGTGTGTAAATCAAAGAAAAAAATGCTGCAATATTGTCTGCTTTAAGTAAAGAGGAACAATCTACTGTGCATGTGCTATTCAAAATGCAATCTGTGAGATTTGAAAATGCAGAGGAAGTATCTGAAGACAATGGGACAAGTGAACACTGGTTATTTGATGTGAAATTTTGCTAATGCCATTAAAAATAAGAAACAATTGAACTCCTTGACTCAATTTGCAAACACTGGGTTTGAAAGATTATGGGCGAGATTCACAAAGCTTTAATTGTATGATTTAAAAAAACTTACGTAAATTCACACCAATCAAATCACTCGTTTTGAAATTTCAACGAATTGCGTTGGCTCCAATTAATTTAACGGTGCAATCGAAGTTTTGTGTAACCGACCCTATGAGTTTTCAAACATTTATAAATTTTCAAAGGTTTGTTCTATATTTATGTCAGCATTTTGTTTTAGTCATATCACTTTGACTTGGCAATTACATACATCTCTTCTGACTTTTTGGTATCATCTCTGGCAAGTTTTCCATTGTAAACAAATATTTTATCTATATTTGATTGTTATCTTAATATTGTGTGATGAAAGATATATACAATTTACATTTTAAAATTACAAACAAAATACAAATAAAGACTGAAAAAATTTCAGAATCATTTATTCATTTTGCAACATATGATTGAAGAAATGATTAAATGAAATGTTCTCAATCAAATTTTGTTCGTTATCTTCATGAAAGGGAGCACCCACTTTCAAAATTGATTTGGGTAAACTTTAATAAACAATGAAGTCGTATGTTTCCAAATTCAACAGATTCATTTGAACCTGTGTGCAGCACGAATGATTCTGCTTCAATTGGATTTCACTTCGAGGTAGTACCATTCATTTACGAATTCTGCAGAAACTCATGGATCTAGGAAATACTTTCAAATATATTATTCTACGTCATTTGAGTAATCCCAATAAGTGTAAAACATATTCATTTGACCAAAATAATTGTTCTTACAAGTATTAAATATCTTTGCATAAAATTTTTTCATCATTCGAGTTGTTCTTCTGAATTCGCCCCACTTAATGTACAATCAGAAATGCATTCACACACACTACCATCTTAAAAAGCCTTTAAATCACTCTTAAAATGAAAATCTATCAATTTATTTCACAAAATGATATAAATATCCCGTTGTCATTCAAAAATTTACAAAAAGCCCCTAGCGCCACTCAGGCTGGTGGCTAAATTTCGAACCTAGAAAACAAGTATTTACAGCGCCCTCAACGGTAGTTGGATTCGCCAATTGTTAAGCCCAGAATACATACATGCATCTACATACTGAATTGTTGATTCTACATTACCAAGCAATTTAACAGTCCCAACAAAGTTATGATAATAATGAGCCCTCATGACCTACAGGTAAAAACACAAGAAATTAAACTAAAATGAACAGCAAAAAACTATTAAAACATTAGTATAACGAATACTAGTGAATTGAATATTTTCTAGGAATACTACAGAATATCATATATCATTTTGATATCCAATTTAATTCATTTAGGTAATTTCTTATTTTCTCACGAAATTCTTGACAACGTATTGTAACAAAAATACACATCAGCTATGGCTTGACGAATGAATTATCAAATATAATTGGGGACCCTCCTTTTATGATTCTGGAAGATAAATCAGTCTTCTTAAGAAACTCCCTTTGTTTGGAACTGAAATCTGTGAACGATCAGAATATCCCTATAAATCTAACCTGAAATTTCTTGTTTATCCGTGTATCCTTGATAAAAATAATCGTCATCCATATAATGCAGGGATCATACTTTTATATTTCTAGTGAACAGTGGCGTAACAAGACCTCCATTATATGTGGGCGAGATAAAATTTGCGAGGCCCCTTCATGAAAAAAGGTTTTCAAAGAAACAATCGAAATTGTCTAACATTTAATAAAATAAATGTGACGAATTATGAAGTGAAAATCAAATAAACTGCTTAATTATAATCATAGTAGTCCAGCTGGGATGTTAAATCTGTTTGGATAGAGAGGGTTGCCAAAGCAGAAAGTCTTTCCTGATACATTGTATTTCGCAGATTTTTTTTTACCAGCTTTAATTTTGGGAAACTTTTTTCAGCAGAGGCTGTAATTACCGGTATGATCAATAAAATTCGAATGGATAAAATTCTTGCATGCTGTTTTTTGCTATATATTGAAAAAGCTGTTTCACATTTTCAATGGAGACAATGGGTACAGGGTATTTCAAATTGCTTGATTTTGGCTGTTTCTGTTACTAGATAGTTAAAAACGTTGAAAGGAGTCTTGGGCTCTAATTTCCTAAAAACACCAGTAGTGGAAACCGCTTCACCATATTTTTATTTGATCCGAAGATATAACAAAATTGTGATATTTTATCGATTTCTGAGATGTGCCATACCTTTTTTTTCCAAAATATCTGAAAAAGATTAAAACTTTCTACAAGCACTTTTTTACTGGGACTAAGACTCTTTTTTAAATTTTTCATTTCTATTCCTTTTATAATATAAGATGAAAAAAATGCGTCCGTTTTTAAAAGGAAAAAGTTTTTTTTTCACCCTTAGTAAACGAGACAAAAAAATGAATATGGTGTATTACTTCCTGTGAGAATAGGCTATAAAAATTTCAATCGTTACATTTTTGTAATTAAGAATGATATGGCACAATTTCGAAATCGATCGAATATCAAAAGTAAGTTATATCGTGAAAAAAACGAAGATATCGCGAAACGGTTTCCATTTAAAGTATTTTCGCGAAAATCGAGTCCAGGAAAAATTTTCCCCATCTATACCTTTTCAACTTCAAATTGAGACTCATCGCATTCAAATTGGGATTGAACAAATTCAAAATGAGAAACACAATCGAATTAGGAATAAACACATTCAAAATAGGACTCAACAATTTCAAATTGGTTATCACAATCAACTTGGAATTTAACAAATCCATATTGACACTAAACTATTCCATATTGAAAAAAGTCGTTTCATTTCATATTTCGAGAGAATTATTCTGAAGTAACTGAGAATCGAAATGAGAAAAAAATACAAAGGTGTATAAAAATGTATGAAAGATTTCGTTGAAAAATGTGAGAATCAAAACTCTGCAATCTTCTGTATTTTACTTGAGGTTTTCTCTTCCAGTCTTTGGATCAAAAATCAATCAGAAAAAAATTTTAATACATAATAGAAGAAAGACCACTGTGTAAAATTTGTGCACAAATTGGTCAAAGGCCAAATCCATTCAAAAACTTGTTACCTCACAATAGAAAAAGAAATAACACTTGGAATTTTCAAAGATGGTAGAAAATTTTATTCATGAAAGTCTTCAAAATCATGACAATTCTCTATAAAAAAATACATGTCATATCCCAATATGAGATTGTTTAGTCCCATTTTGAATGTGTTTATTCCCAATTCGATTGTGTTTATCAATTTGAAGTTGCTTATTCCCAATTTGAAAATGTTTAGTCACAATTTGAATGTGATTAGTGTCAATTTGAAGTTGAAAATACCAAAAACAGTCAAAATCAAGCAATTTAGGATACCCTGAACAGTTTCATCGCTGCTTTCATAGTCAATTATTCTTTATGAATGGAGATACGCTCTTGTCACCCTCAGGTGCCGACCAGAGTTAACTGATGTAAGAAGTTGCTGTTCCTTGCACGATTCAGGTTTGTGTGAATTACTGTAAATATATTGCGATATCGAAAGTTGATAAGTAAGCTGGGAGATACGAAATAGCAATCGTCGTCAACAAAGAAAAAAGTCTTCATATAGATTTATCTGTGAGAAAAATTATTAATCTTAGAGGGAAAAGGGATCATTGGGCCGCGAGGCCGTGGGCGGTCGCCCACGCCCAGTTACGCCACTGCTAGTGAATGGTTTACCCATTTTGTGTTGGAGTTGCCAAGCTTTTTGTTGATCCATTCAACACATTATTTCCCAATTTCACCTTCTACCCAAACACGATATTTATCACCAGATTGAGGGAAAGCATGGAAATTGATATTTAAGCTTTTTCTTTACTCAGGAAGAACACTGAAGAACTGAACAATAGGGATTCGAACGATTCATACTTTCCAAAATGAATTCAAAATACAATATATTCACATTAATCGCACAAATACAAGAACTATGTCAACATTTGTAGTTACTAAGATTGTCACCAGGGTGCGTAGCGCTTATTTTCCATTGCCTATAGACATTTTTTAATCTCTTTGCGGAACAGCCAGCAGCAACCTGTTTTTTTAAAGAATTTACGTAGGCCTGAATACTCGTTTTGCTTAAAACAGTTAATTAAAAGTAAGAAATTTATCGTGTGTACTCTGATTGGATTTTGTTTCGCCAACTTGAGAATATGAGGAATGTTCCGATTAATCAAATTGTAGGTGGCGCAATGCACCAATTATGACAGATTCTTGGTATTTCCAATGAAACCTGTTTCTCAAGTCCTTCAATTATTATTTTCAACCTTTGATACGATTATTTTTCATCAAACATACATTTAAACTAGTTATAGTTTAGTTACCGTTTAGATTGTTACCGTAAATTTATTTTAAATACTGGCAAATACATTAATGAATACAGATGCTCACGCAGAGGGGAGCCATAGGGCTGCTCAGTTAAATTCCGCTCGATCATATTATTATTATTCATTAGCAGAGTCGATAAAATCAGATCTGTAGTAGTCTGGTTACTAGCCGTTCTCAAAATTCAAATATTAACACAGAAATACAGTTAAGTTATGTTGATACAAATTTCACTGTTCTGACTGTTCAGGAATTCGCTATTTAATCACTTTAGGATCAGTGATCAGATTTGCAACTGCTCTTTCCGTTGAACTCAGTCTTTCTTGGAATCTTCGATCCTGTTTCTCAAGAACTTCAACTATAAATTTTCATGATAAACACATATGTATATGGGAAGAGGAGAATACGCAATTAAAACCACACACTATTTATTTTTGTAAACATCAACATTTAATGGAAAACTATAAATCGTTGCTTTTAAATTTGTGTCGCAAAATGAAGGACCGGTTCTTGCCAAACTTGTTCTGTCTGGACTTGTAGGCTCCATATTTTTTCAATTTTGCAATTACAGTGTGTGAGGATTCGAACGCGAGTTATCCGATTTGAAATTTCCGAAATTCCACTCACCCTAACCACTAGTCTGCCGAAGCAGGGAATTATTATATAATTTAAATATATATATTAATTATACTTTTTGAGGTAGAGGTCACCTTGACTTTATCTCAAGATCTCAGAGTGAGTGGAATTTCGGAAATTGCAAATCGGATAACTCGCGTTCGAATCCTCACACTGTAATTGCGAAATTGAAAAAGTATGGAGCGCACAAGTCCAGACAGAACAAGTTTGGCAAGAACCGGTCCTTCCCAGGACCAACAACACCCTGTAGAAGGCAGGCGAATGCTTGCCGAAACGTCGGTAACAGCCCAAATAATGTTTTAACAAATACACCATTATCAATAATCACAAAAAATAAAAGTGAAATTAATTACAATTACAGAAAAAATGAGAATGTTGTATGTGAATTTTAAAATCAGTTTTACATTTTGTAGTAAATTCAAATGAACAACATCATCAGAGTTGATCTGAATTTGAATGAAACGACTTCATATGACTTTTGAGGCTATCTTTATAATTCGAAGCAAAATTACATAAATGGCATTTGTGTCTTTTCAGGTTCGAATGAACTGAGTTAACATGTTTTTCGAGATTGTATTTGTTCTCGAAGAAAAACTGGCAAACATCGCACCTATGTTGCTGTGAATTTACTTCATTTGTTATAGGATTTTCGTCTGCGATAGAGAACCGCAGTAGCCTCAATGAAATTGATGAGAAAAATGGTTCTTCTCATCAATTTCATTAAGGTTACTGCAGTTGTCTTCAACTTTTAATATGAATTCTTCTCTGTCGTAAACTCGATTCCCATCGATGAATTGTTCAGCAATGTCGACATCTTCTTCTTGACCATTTTGGTTTTACAACTTCCCTCATCCCTGGAAACTGGAGCCCTGCAACAAAGTTCTTTAAATACCTCCGATATGCTGAAGAATCAACAAACGTAACCATCATTCAACTACTTGTCTTGATCACCTTTTCACTGATTTTGAAAAAGGTACGCAAGTAGCATCATTTGATACCTGAAACAATTTTCATGGAAATTAAAGTAGGAGAATTAGATTTGAGGGAGGGTGCAAGGTCATCCGACCTAAAATACACCTTGATCTAAAGTTCTATTGTGCATCTTTCCCAATTATCTTTGGGCTACATCCAACATTGTTCCGGCTCTAAGAACCTCTTGGCTTCATCTCTGCCCAGAAGACAACTTGCAGGGCAACACATGAATAGACACTCTCTCTTTTGTACATACACTGCGCAAAAAAATTCACGCATTATGGAAATCTCAAATTTATTCTACAACTGAAGATGTTCTCAATGATAATTACTTTTATCAGAATTATGCATGCATATGTTATCCACTTTCAACGTTTTTCTTCAATACAGATGTTTTTTCCCAGCAGGAATAAAAAAAGATGATATTATCAGATTTTGATTGTATTGGCTCTATTCTAAAATCAGTTGTTCTCGATCAATTCTAGTGATCAATAGTTTTTCTTTCGTTTGATTTTCTACACTCCATCGCTATGCAACACGAAACACGCAATTTGACCCAAGAGGAATGTGCCCAAGCGGTAGTTTTGCGAGAAGAAGGCTGGACATACACAAGAATTGCAGAAAGGTTTGGAGTTTCCCATACAAGTGTGTCCAGAATGTTGCAGCGATTCAGGGAGACAGGTATGAATGTCCGAAGACCAGGACAGGGTAGACCACGGGTAACAACTGCCATTCAAGAACTTACTTGAGAGTTTCTTCGTTGGGACAACGGTTTGCAACCGTTCGCCTCCTACAAAATCAGCTTGAACAAACTCATGGGGTGCAAATTAGCACTCAGGCAATAAGAAATCGCCTCAGAGAATATGATTTAAGGCCTCGTGTCGCGGCAAGAGGCCCAGCTCTTACCCCAGCCCATCGAAGGGCGCGTTTGGATTTTGCGAGAGAGCATATCCATTGGGAAAGAGTTCTCTTCACAGATGAGACTAGATTCTACCTCTACCATTGTGATCGACGTTCCCTCGTATACAGACGTTCACATGAAAGATATGCTCAGTGCAATTTCCTGAATACGACTGGTTTCGGGGGAGGATATCGTTATGGTATGGGGTGGAATATCTTTTACTGCTCGCACAGACCTAGTGGTCGTTGATAATGGAGCTATGAATGCTGATAAGTATATAAGGAACATTCTTGAAGAGCATGTAGTGCCATTTGCCCCATACATTGGTGAAAATTTCTTTTTTATGGACGATAATGCCAGACCCCATCGTGCGCGTATCGTTCAGGAGTACCTTGAAGAGGTTGAAGTCTCTCGAATGGAATGGCCAGCAAGAAGTCCAGATTTCAATCCGATTGAGCAGGTTCGGGGCAACCTCAATAGAAGGCTGAGAAGTTCAGAAAATCATCCAGCTACTCTTAATGACTTAGGAATCCAACCTGGAGAAATCTGGGAAGGATTAGATCAGAACATTTTAAGATCACTCATTTTGAGTATGAACCGTCGTTGCCGAGTTGTAATTAACGCAAGGGGTGGAAATACCAAGTATTAAATCACTTATCAGCATTTCAGTATTTAGAAAATTGTTCATTTCTCATCTTTCACATAAGATTCGGTGAAATCCTGAATTTTTCTTCCATTTGATGTGTTAATGTGTTTTGTTCGAAACCTTCCCGAGAGAACATAAAAAATAAGTTATAGTCAATGTAGAGTTAACTTTCATTAAAATTGAGATTTTCAGAATGTGCGTTAATTTTTTTTCGCAGTGTACTTTAGCTCAACAGAATTTGGTGGGAAAGTTGGCAGAGTTCAATATATTAAATAGCAATGAAAACCATACGCTATTTATTTTTGTAAACTTCAACATTCAAATTTTACATTTCGCAGTATCTTCAAATAAACAACAACATCAGAGTTGATCTGAATTTGAATGAAACGACTTCATATGACTTTTTAAGCTAGATTTATAATTCGAAGCAAAATTACACAAATGACACCTGTGTCGTTTCAAGTTCAAATGAACTGAGACAAAATGTTTCTTCAGATCTCCCTTAAGATTGCAAGCATGCTCACATAAGTTACATTTGTTTAGTTTTAAATTCAAATGAACTGCATCTATGTGGTTTTTCAGATGTATCTTCTGATTACCAGCAAAATCACATAAGTGACACTTGTGTCGTTTGATATTTAAATGAACTACATCTATGTGGATTTTCAGATCTATCTTCTTACTGGCAGCAAAATCACATAAGTGACACTTTTGTTGTTTTAAGTTTAAATGAACTGCATCTATGTGGTTTTTAAGATCTATATTCTTATAAGCAGCAAAATCACATAGGTGACACTTGTGAGGTTTTAAATTTAAATGAACTGAATTTATATGTGTTTTAAGACTGCCTTTTCGATTTGAAGCATATTCACACAAATGACACTTGTGTCGTTTTATGTTCAAATGAACTGAATCTATGTGGTTTTTCAAATGATTCTTATGGTTAGCAGCAAAATCACATAAGTGACACTTGTGTCGTTTTAAGTTTAAGTGAACAGCATCTATATGATTTTTGACAGTAGCTTTTATATTGGCCGTAAAATCACATAAAGTGCACTTATGATGTCTCAAATTTAAATGAACTGAATCTATGTGCTGTTTCAGATTATCCTTCTTTTTTGAAGCGAAACTACATAAATCACATTTATGTCTCTTCGAATTTGAATGAACGGGGAGTTAACATGTTTTTTGAGATTGGATTTGTTCTCGAAGGAAAACTGGCAAAAATCGCACCCATGTTGCTGTGGTTTTACTTCATTTGTTATAAAATTTTCGTCTGCGATGGAGAAAGAACCATTTTCCTCATCAATTTCATTGAGGCCACTGCTGTAATCTTCAACTTTCGATATGAATTCTTCTCTGTCGTAAACTCGATTCCATCGATGAATTGTTCAGCAATTTCGACATCTTCTTCTTTGACCATTTCAGTTTCACAATTTTTTTCATCGCCGGAAACTTGAGCCCTGCAACAAATATCCTCAAATAATAATAATTTTCTTCATTTCCAAATACAACATTCATGACAAATTGCACAAATTCACCCATTTATCATCCAGAAACATTAACTATATTCAAAATATTCTTTCAAACTATATGGTTCCCTTTAGTTAATAGTTTTTTTTCAATTCATCAGAAAGCCCATTGTATAGATAGAGCAAAACAAAACTCTATGCGACCCTAGCGGCGTTAGCTGGAACTAAGCCCGAAATGTGTATTCGTTTCGACATTTAGTACCTGAAAGCTGTGTTTATTTGTTTATGTTCAAGTTTTTATTGCGATAAAAAAGAAATGCCTAGGTAAAACACCGTGAAAACCCCTAATTGTTGTGTTTATGGATGTAATTCTGAAAAATTTAGAAATCCTGGAGCCCATTTTCATTATTTTCGTGGTAAAAATCAAAATTTTTACGTAACAAACAAACTAAAAATCGTAGGGGAAATTAATAGACGTAAACCCTGAAAGTATGTTTTGATAATGGAAAAACCTGTATCTAAACATATTCGAGTATGCTCACACCATTTCCGACCAGAAGATTATAGAATGAAAACAGGCAAGAGTGGAAACTGATGTCAATTGAAAACAATGCTTCATATGTTTTGAATTATTTCAGAAACTCTCACTATGAAAACATTTCTGTTACTGGAGAAGAAAGCTGTACCTTCACTAAACCTACAAAAAAAGCAGTTCAAGTCAAGTCATTTTAAATTTTTGTTCAGATCGTTCATGTACAATAATTTTCATTCTTATCGAAATAAATTACTTTGAGTCCACTTGATATTTTTGAATATATAAATGTCTCAACAATTCAAGGAGCCTAGTTGATAGTGAAAAAGTGCTGAATGCAGGCCATATGATAATGTACAATAAAACTAGGGGCAATCTGGGTGTGATTCTCTTGATTGTTGCAAAAATGAACTAATATTCAGCAACCATCAAATCTATATTTGGAATTTCAACAAAATTCCAAGAACTGGCAATTTTAAACGATATATTATACATATATGTATCAATTAATATTAATATTGAAAATAGCTTGATAGCATTGTCGTTCATTTAGCAACGGAAAGGTGCACTAAATCGATAGATAAGTTGAATAATTTTATTTTTTTTTAACTGCAGCCTGAGACACAAGTGAGATGCAATAAATGAATAATACATTAAAATCTAGCGTAATGAATTCTTCAACATGATTAATCGATGATCACATCATGTTCTGCATACATACGGTTTTCTGGAGAACGTGTTTTTTTATTCAAAATTTATCACCTATTTCTTTTCATAGAATTTTTCTCTTCCTAAACAGAAAAAAAAATAGTAACTTCTATTAAATGAATATATTGTTCATGCTGATGTTCAATTACATTACAATCATGCATGTTTTCATGTTCTGTTAGGTCTCGAACTAATTTCATCCTTCTCTTAGCTTTCATCAAATATGGATAATCCTAATGTTTTCTGTTTTGTACATTTCATTGTTATGGAAAACAAAAAGAAAAACAGCAGAGACAAAACTAAACAATGAATTTTACCTTCACAATCAGTACAATTGTCAAGATATTTTGTAGTAAGTACAACCTTGTAGAGTAGCAGAGTTAAAATATGCTTGCAAATTCCAGACAATCTTGCTTGATATGTGTATGTAATCTTGTCAACCTTCACACCATCATTTTTATAAGACATCATTTCCTCAATATGATGGGGTTGTCCTTGTAGAATTCCAATGTTTTGAAATAATTTTTTCTCAAATGGAATAAAATTATTGCATTGCAACGCTTGCCCACCCTCTGCACAGCATCTATGAGGATGTAAATATTGGAAAATTTCCTATATTTTGAGGAAACTTTGGTAAACATCTTGCCAGATGATCTGAAGAGCATTCAAAATTGAATAATGCTCACCTCAATGTTTTACATAAAATACAACAAAAAACACAATATTACCTATAATTGCATCCACAATTAAGGAAACAAATTCGATTATTGATAGCCAATAAACATTACAACTAGAAAATCCCATAAATACGAATAGAAAGCTAATGTAAACACAAAACAATACTCGTCCCTTAGACCATGTTTGATAAAATAAACAAAAACCTCGTAAATGTATGTACAAAGCAGAGTCAGTTAGAATTCCGTGGCTTCTAAAAATACCCCTACATGAATCACGAAAAGACATCCCAGAAATAATCCTTACAGCCCTCCTCTGCATCAAAAATACCCTCTGAGAATGGGTCAAAAAACAATTCCATACTTGATTGGAAACAAGAAAAATTAATTTTTTTCATATGTTCAAATGGCCAATACCTTTTCAATATACAAGAAGAATAGCAAAATTTACTTAACTTGGTGCATAATCAATAAATCTGCGCTGTCCGATTCAAATTTTCATTTCACTAATATAATTATTTCCAGTATGAAAGAAAATATATTTAGTTTTAGATTCATTGGATACTAGTTCATTCGTTGAGAACCATTCCTTCAAAACAGCTAATGTTCGGTTTGTCCTTTCAACTACTCCGTCAAAGTCTTTTCCCCCAATAATTATATTTGCATCATCCACGTCATTAATACATTTGATGTTTTTATTCCAGAAATTGTGGATATCATTCAAGTAGATTATGAAAAGTAGGTAGAGATACCATCGATGTGCTAATTACGAAACAAACTCATCATTCAGCCACTTTCTTGATCATATTTTCACTGATTTCGAAAATATGGTAGTGTTAATTGATACCAGAAACAGTTTTCATAGATATTCAAATAGGAGAATTAGATTAGAGGAAGGGCGTTAGGTCGTAAAAATGAAATACACCTCGACCTAAAGTTCTACTGTGCATCCCCACACTGTATACCAGGCAGGCAGAGATGTCTCATAGCACTGAATTAATTTTCTTGGGCCTATATCCAACACTTGTTCCAGCTCTAAGAACCTCGGACCCTCTAGCAATATATTCATTTTAGCAATATCTTTGTCGATTCGTAGAATGAGATAACCAAATACAAATATTACTCACAGATCACTGACATAGGCCTTTCCTTTATTTTCTATTCGGTTGCCAACAGTTTCCATCTTGTTGTTTGAAATCCTTCTATTTTCATTAACACAACGGATTAAATAACTTTATTTCATTACACATCACACCAGTTTTACAATAAACGCTTAGATCGTCGATCTCTTAGACCACACTTTAACACCAGATTTTGTTTTGGAATATTTCTAAACGATAGGTGGCAGTTTCTATTGCGGAAAACTCGAAGAAAATGGTTATTTCAGAATAAAAAATCATGAAATTAGGGAAAACTGGTTGCTGATATCAATGCTGCAGCTGCAGACATGACAATCCTTGACAAATGACAACTAGTTTCGCCAATATAATTCGTGATTACTACCAACATTTTCGCTCAAAGAACCCTAAGGGCCGGTTGTTCAATTGAGGATTAATCCGCTGATTATTGGATCCAGGATTAACTTCTAACTCTGGATCAGAGAAGTCGGTCGTTGTTCAATGACAAACTAACACCGGATTCCCTGATCCAGTGTTAACCTCGGAATTCGCTGTTTTCTCGAAAGCATGTTGGCTACACTGCTATTACCGATGAATCGAGCCGTCGTTCTTCATTGAAAGAAGAATTTAAGTTCTATCATTTTAATTATCTATGTCGATAAGCCGACACGATGAAAATTTCGAATTCAAAATTTCATTCCTTCAAAATCTTGAGTGAGTAGTTGAAAGTGAAAACGCTGTTGAAAAAATTGAAATGGAAGGGATTAAGAAGAGAACTTCAAACTTTAATGAGGGGGAAGAGAAAGTGTTGATAGATCTTGTGAACAAATATCAGCATATAATAGAAAACAAGAAAACTGATGCTGTTACTAACGAGGAAAAATTAAACACGTGGAAGGAACTAAGCAGGGAATTTAATTCAATTTGTGGTGGTTGCAAATCGTACCAAACCCTGAAAACCAAATTTAAAAATTTGAATCGATTGAAAAGTTCTTTTTCTGTTAATTCTTCCCAATAGTTACGAAGCTGCTTGAATACCGGACTCTTTCGCATTGGAAAAAGTACATCAATCACTTCCAAAAATCTTCATCGTCTGTGATATTTTCATTCTTCACATTCGACATTTTCAGTTTTCACCAAAAATACGTTGATCTCATATCAAAACAAAACAACAGATTGTAGAAGTGGAGCTGTCAAATAAGTTAGGTTATAATATCATAACTTGTTTTCTAGGTTCGATATTTATCCACCAGGTGGCATCTAGTTATTTGGAATTGCCATTACTACAAATGTGATGAGACGTACGTCTATTATTATAAGGGGCGTAGGGTTCTTTGAGCGAAAATGTTGGTAGTCAACACCAATTATGTTGGCGAGCCTAGTTGTCATTTGTCACTTTAGTAATAGAGAGTTGAAGTGCCTCCACGAACGTAGACGTAGACGTTATAATTGACATATACACATGCGCATTCGTCAGTTTTTAACGTTAACGGTAGCGTCAGCTTAACCACAGCCGTCTATAGAAGGCTGTGGCTTAACGGCCGACGTACACTAGCGTCCTTTCACGTTACCTTAAAAGCCAACGTACGTTAAACGAATCTTCCCGATGAGTTGCGAACGTTTGAATTTTGACATAACTTTCTCCTAACCTGGTTAGCTTAGCTAGTTCGTAGTCTAGCTTTTACATGGCGGCACTTCAACTCTCTTTTCACCGCAGCACGTGAACGTTATATTTGACGTTATTTCTCACGTCAACGTTCACGTTCGGGCTTACGTGCTGTGCGCACTTCAACTCTCTAATGTCTGCAACATTGACATGAGCATCCAGTTTCCGTAATTTTATAATTTTTTGTCTGAAATAACAATTTTCTTCGAGTTTTTCGCAATAGAAACCGACACCCATCATTTAAGAAATATTCTAAAACAGAATCTGGTGTAAAAGTCAGGCGAAAGAGATCGACGATTCGAGCGTCTATTGTAAATCTGGTGTGATGAAATTATTCCGTTGTGTTTATGAAAATAGAACGATTATCAAACAACATAAGTAATGGAAACTGTTGGGAACCATATTGAAAATAAAGGAAACGCCTTTGTCAGTGATCGGTGAGTATTTTATGTGGTTATCTCATTCTACGAATCGACAGAAATAATGCCAAAATGGATAAATTGCTGGAGGTCTCGATGTTCTTAAAGCTGGAACAAGTGTTGGATGTTGGCCCAAGAAAACTGATAAAGTGCTTTGAGACATCTCAGCCTGCCTGGTATACAGTGAGGGGAAGCACAGTGGAATTTTAGGTCAAGGTGTATTTGAGGTTGGACGATCTAACCTCTAAACTAATTCTCTTACTTGAAAACTGTTTCTGATATCAAATAACACTGATTTTCGAAATCAGTGAAAATATTTGTTCTGTAATTCTGATGGTATTTGAGGATATTTGTTGCAGGGCACAAGTTTCCGACAATGAAGAAAGTTGTGAAACCAATATGGTCAAAGAAGAAGATGTCGAAATTGCTGAACAATTAATCGATGGGAATCGAGTTTACGACAGAGCCGAATTCATATTGAAAGATGAAGATAACCGCAGAGGCCTTAATGAAATTGATGGGAAAAATGGTTTTTTCTCTATCGTGGACAAAAATCCTGTAACAAATGAAGTAAATTCACAGCAACATAGGTGCAATGTTTGCCAGTCTGCATTCAGGAGCAAATATTCTCTCAAAAGACATGTTAACACTGTCCATTCAAATTCAGAAAGATATGAATGTCACTCATGTGATTTTGCTGTTAATCAGGAGAAATATCTGAGAAACCACATAGATTCGGTTCACTCAAACATAAAACCACACAAGTGTCATTTGTGTGAATATGCTTCGAATATAAAAAAACATCTCAAAAGACACATCGATTCAGTTCATTACAACCTGAAGCAGCATAAATGTCATATGTGTGACTTTGCTGCTAATCAGAAGACATATCTGAAGATACATATAGATGCGGTACATTTAAATTCAAAACATGAGTGTCATTTGTGTGAATATGCTTCAAATCAAAAGAACCATCTCAAAGCACACATCAATTCAGTTCATTACAATCTGAAGCAGCATAAATGTCATTTGTGTGATTTTGCTGCTAATCAGAAGACATATCTGAAGATACATATAGATGCGGTACATTTAAATTTAAAACATGAGTGTCATTTGTGCAAATATGCTTCAAATCAAAAGAACCATCTCAAATCACACATCAATTCAGTTCATTTAAATTTGAAGGGACACAAGTGTCACTTATGTGATTTTGCCACTAATGATAAGAAAAGTCTGAAAAACCACATAGATTCAATTCATTTAAACATAAAACGACACAAATGCCATTTGTGTGAGTATGCTACTAATAAGAAGACAGATTTGAGAAACCACATAGATTCAGTTCATTTGAACATAAAACGACATAAGTGTCATTTGTGTGAATATGCTTCAAATATAAAGCACTGTCTCCATAGAGATAGTATACTATACTATCTCTATGACTGTCTCAAAGCACACATCGATTCAGTTCATTTCAACCTGAAGGAGCATGAGTGTCATTCGTGTGATTTTGCTACTAATCGGAAGATTCTCCTGAAAAATCACATAGATGCAGTTCATTTAAACTTGAAACGACACAAGTGTCATTTTTGTGATTTTGCTACTAATCAGAAAAATTATCTGAAATACCACATAAATTCGGTTCATTTAATTTTAAAACAACACAAATGCCAGTTGTGCAAGTATGGTGCTAATAAGAAGATAGATTTGAAAAACCACATAGATTCAATTCATTCAAACATAAAACGAAACAAGTGTCAGTTATGTGAGTTTGCTTGCAATGACAAGAGATATCTGAAAAAACATATCGACTCAGTTCATTCGAACCTAGTGATTTCATAGTGTTGAGGACGCTGCGAGTTGAGCTCACTCAGAGAATCAACAAAAATAAACACAATCATTCTTTTCCTACAAAGGAAAATCAATATACGGTTAATCATTTAATGCATGTTATTCGTGAAAATAAATAAAAGGTTCAGAAATTTCTAGTAGTCTTCATTTGAGTTCAAGCAATTTCAAAAGGGAAATTGTACAAATTTTTCATCACACAATGCGAAGAAAAATCGAATATGAATAGAATATTCATTTACATTGGAAAATTTGATATTCTACTCACAACCTTTTTTTTTTATAGAAGAAATATCGATACCAAAAACTCAGGAATGCAAAGCCAAAGTGGAATAACTCAAACAAAATGCTGACAAATATAGAACAAAAAAAGTACTCATTCCCTACTAGTCAGCTCAAGTAGTCTGTTACCTAGGTATATCACAAAAACTAACCTAACAAAATCATGTAGCATTCTTAGATTTAGAATTCTTGTCAATGAGTTCAACTGTTTCTCATTTTGTAAGCTTTTGCAAAATTCCATATTAAATCACTTTTGTTTACTTGAATCTCCTTATTCTTCAATGATTCCTTTGAATTTTCTTTTGTAACAAATTGTAGGTTTGTCAGTGCATCAACAACAGACCATTCACCTTTCATTAAATCACACATGTTCGACGCATGATATAATAATGAAATCTTTTCTCTTCAAATTAGGATAAGTAACACTGTCAACGCTGCCTTAATGTAAGAAGTGCAGCCACTTATAAATTCTCACCCTGCTTGAAGCAGGAGTTAGTCATTCACACTCACTCTATAAGAGACAAGCTTTCAGCCACGATAGAAAGAAAACATAAGCAAATTCATTCACTTTTGTACAATAGTGAAATATACATCCACAAAAGTTCAATCTCGTGTCTCATTAGTCCCTAACAAGGGTGGTCCTTCAAGAGCAACAAAAACACGCTAACAACACATTTCCATTGTTTTTTGTTGTTCAATTTCCTCATTATTTTCGAAATCATGAGAATTTAATGGCCTCACTTTTGTTTGGGACAAAAAAGTTTATTCTTAGGTGAATTATGTCTTTCCATCCTCAATTTGGGCTGAACCATATTAACCCTATTAATTTCTTTTTTCTGTTGAATCTCTTTTAGATTTTAGGAAGAAACAGCAGTAGCCATCAGTTTGGGAGCCTTCATATTATATAAGCTGTAATCGAGGCTGTAATGTTCACCTTAGAAGATGAAAGAATAATTGAAAATTAAAAAAAATCATTCACCTGTAGCAAGATAATCAGAATGAAGTAAACAAACTACCTTGTTATATGTAACATGTTCCTCATTTGCGTAATTTTTGAAAAGAAACGTTTTCTTCGGTGTTATACACTCTTGGTAATAGTACTTTTAGTATTCATTTCATAATTTTTTTATACACATGGACCAAGATAGCTCTCAACCTAAAACGTGAAAACTCTCAAATGTCACTTAAACTGAATATCACTGATATAAATACCTTTACCATTATTTTCTAAGGGCTCTTCTGTAATTCAGAAAAAAAACATCAAGGCAAATATATCAAAAGGAGCAAAAATATTCTTGATTCTATCAAAATCTTCGTGTAATATTTGTTTTTATTATTTGTTTTCTAGGTTCGATATTTATCCACCAGGTGGCATCTAGTTATTTGGAATCGCCAATACTACAAATGTGACTAGACGTACGTCTTTGATTATAAGCGGCGTAGGGTTCTTTGAGCGGAAATGTTGGTAGTGATCACGAATTATGTTGGCGAAACTATTTGTCAATTTACTATTTAGTCATGTCTAAATTATTTTGATGTTCTGTGTTGACATGAGCATCCAGTTTTTCGCAATTTTATGATTTTTTTGTCTGAAACAACAATTTTCATCGAGTTTTCCGTAATAGAAACTGACACCTATCGTTTAAAAATGCATGTTAGAAATATTCTAAAACAGAATCTGGTGTAAAAGTCAGGCGGAAGAGATCGACGATTCGAGCGTCTATTGTAAATCTGGTGTGATGAAATAAAGTTATTTAATCCGTTTTTTTTATGAAAATAGAAGGATTATCAAACGACATAAGTAATGGAAACTGTTGGAAACCGGATTGAAAATAAAGTAAACTCCTATGTCAGTGATCGGTGAGTATTATTTTTATGTGGTTATCTCATTCTACGAATCGACGGAAATAATGCCAAAATGAATAAATTGGAGGTTGGATGATCTAACGCCCTTCCTCTAATCTATTTCTCTTACTTGAAACTTGTTTCTGGTATCAAATAACACTACCACATTTCCAAGATCGGTGAAAATATTTGTTCTGTAATTTTGATGGTATTTGAGGCCTGTAGGAGTAGTAGTGTGCTAGTTATATAGTAACGGGGATGTCATATAAAAAAATAATAAAAATTTGAATCATTTTGTAAGAGAATTACTTACATTAATTGGAATTATTTTATGCATCAAAAGTGCTACTATTGAGCGATATGAACTGAACTATTAAGAGAATTGACAGACATTAGCGGAGTTAAGCTACTCCATACAACTGCTTATCATCCACAGTGTAACAGAAAAATAGAGAGACTTCATCGAATATTAAAAACAGCATTGAAAGCACAAAATCGAATTAAATGGTCAGAAATCTTGCGAAATGTACTGCTTGGTTTAAGAGTATCAGCAGTATAAGCTTCAGAAATGCATGAGTACTCTGGAACCGTTTGCAGTGGATCACAAGTCATCTCCAAAAATTTTTGTACTCAAAAACTTGAAAAATTGTGAGTAGTGGTGTAGATAAGTGAAATTTCCAAAACGTTTTGTCGAAAAAGTTTATGTGTTCTAGAACTGTTATTTTTATTGTTCGTGACAACTTGGTCACCAGAAAGGGAGTAGTGTAGGAGCAGTAGTGTGCTAGTTATATAGGTACCCTGGTAACAGGGATGTCATATAAAAAAATAATAAAAATTTGGATCAGTTTGAAAAAGAATTTATTTGTTTCTCATTTGAAAACGTCAGTTTCCAAAAACACAATATCAATCAAGAAAGTTTATTTTATCAAGTTACTAACTTGTAAAACTGACAGTTAACTTGCAAAATTCTTACAAGTTAGTAGTATTATTTACATTAGAAAATTTTGTTTTATCGTCATATATGTTGAAAATCATGGTACAATTGTTATTTCCAGTAACACAGATTTTTGATGATGGAAGAGTTGATACTGATGATGATGATGAACCATCTGTTGACTCAGAAACTGAAGAACTCCAGGACTGCAGAACATTTGTACTCTCCTTACTTCCAAATAATTTGCTAGACATTTCGATTTTTTTGTTGACCGAATCATCGACATAACTCATCGCAATTTCGGTGCTCTTCCACCCTCCTGCACACATGCTAAAATATCTCCACCAGAATCCGCAACCATAGTGGCTCTAGTTCTACGAAAAGAGTGGCCGGTGTATAACTCTGGGTCTTTTAAACCCAAATATTTCGCTATTTGCTTTGGGACACCACCAATAGTTTGCTGGCCAGCATTAAGGGAAATGCATTTTCCATGTCGGTATGTCAAAAAAACTCTTAGGCTTTCTGTTCCAGGAGGCTGAAGATTTACATATTTTCTGTATAACATGCAGGGCTTGAAGCTGTAGCCATCATCGGTTATGGTGAATATTCTTGTTGTTGAATTTTTTGTGTGTCGCAATGTCACAATAACGTATTTTTCCATATCTTCTACATCATTCATGTTTAAGGAGAGAATTTCGTCACATCGACAACATCCAATAATCCCAAATATTGTTACAATTTTCGCCAGCAACCGCTGGTCATCAGGAGCATGTAAAAGAAATTGTTCAGCCACTTCTTTACTTAATACCTTGCCCTTTTTTGGCGTATAACGCTCAGTTTTTCGTTTCAGAAACGCTATTACCTTTTGAAATCTGCAAATGACAACTAAACGTCATATTTTTCAATAAATTTTTTAAGGAAAACAAACCTGCGAACAGGGGCATTTTCTCTCATTTAAGCAGCTTATCAGCATAGACCATTTTGCTCATAAAGTATTAGTGCTGAATTTAGATGATAGTTGATTCAAGTAGACCAAACAAAACATCTTCAGTTACCCCAATCACACTATTTTTGTTTTGCCGCTTTTTGTGTCGTATTCTCGCAGGTACCTTGAAGCTGATTTTGCAGGTAATAAACTTGATGCTACACTGCTGGCTGCCTCAATAATTCCTTTTGGTACATTCATTTTCGCTTTCGCCAAAACAAATGTAAAGAAAAATACATGGCAAGGCTTCCATAGCTTTCTGCATTTGCGACAAATGATTGAGATTTTTTTGGAATTTATCTAACCTTTTTACAAATGAGAAACAAATAAAATATAAAACAATACACGGGTTTTACTGGCTCAAGGAGATAACTAACGTGCCGCAGGCGAGTCAGTTATATCCTCCATTCGCCAGTAAAAACCGTCTTACCTTGCTAGTAATGTTATATACTATACTTGCATTAATTGGAATTACTTTACGCATCAAAAGTGCTACTATAAGGCTTACCACATTTTTATTCTACAAAAGAGATGTTTACGTAACATACACTGCGCAAAAAAATTAACGCACATTATGGAAATCTCAAATTTATTCTACAACTGAAGATGTTTTCAATGATAATTATTTTTATCAGAATTATGCATGCATATATTATCCACTTTCAACGTTTCTCTTCAATACAATCCCAGCAGGAATAAAAAAGATGATATTATCAGATTTTGAATGTATTGGCTTTCATTTTAAAATCAGTTGTTCTCGATCAATTCTAGTGATCAATAGTTTTTCTTTCGTTTGATTTTCTACACTCGATCTCTATGCAACGCGAAACACGCAATTTTACCCAAGAGGAATGTGCCCAAGCGGTAGTTTTACGGGAAAAAGGGTGGACATACACAAGAATTGCAGAAAGGTTTGGAGTTTCCCATACAAGTGTGTCCAGAATGTTGCAGCAATTCAGGGAGACAAGTATGAATGTCCGAAGACCAGGACAGAGTAGACCACGGGTAACAACTGCCATTCAAGAACGTTACTTGGAGTTTCTTCGTTGAGACAACGGTTTGCAACCGCTCGCCTCCTTCAAAATCAGCTTGAGCAAACTCATGGGTTGCAAATTAGCACTCAGACAATAAGAAATCGCTTCAGAGAATATTATTCAAGGCCTCGTGTCGCGGCAAGAGGCCCAGCTCTTACCCCAGCCCATCGAAGGGCGCGTTTGGATTTTGCGAGAGAGCATATCCATTGGGAAGAGGCCGATTGAGAAAGAGTTCTCTTCACAGATGAGTCTAGATTCTTCCTCTACCATTGTGATCGACGTTCCCTTGTATACAAACGTCCACATGAAAGATATGCTCAGTGCAATTTCCTGAATACTACTGGTTTTGGGGGAGGATCGATTATGGTATGGGGTGGAATATCTCTCTAACTGAATTCAAACAGGCTTGTAGAGTACATGTTTAAGGGTTAAATGATCTTTTTGTTTTTTCTGACATGTTTTCACTTTGTTATCTATATGAAGATAATTCTGAAAATAAATGTTATTATTATTATTATTATTATTATCTTTGACTGCTTGCACAAACGTAGTGGTCGATAATAATGGAGCTATGAATGCTGATAAGTATATAAGGAACATTCTTGAAGAGCACGTGGTGCCATTTCCCCCATACATTGGTGAAAATTTCATTTTTATGGACGATAATGCCAGACCCCATCGTGCGCGCATCGTTCAGGAGTACCTTGAAGAGGTTGAAGTCTCTCGAATGGAATGGCCACAAAGAAGTCCAAATCTCAGCTACTCTAAATGACTTGGGAATCCAACTGGGAGAAATCTGGGAAGGATTAGATCAGAACATTTTAAGATCACTCATTTTGAGTATGAACCGTCGTTGCCGAGCTGTAATTAACGCAAGGGATAGAAATACCAAGTATTAAATCACTTATCAGCATTTCAGTATTTTGAAAATTGTTAATTTCTCTTCTTTCACATAAGATTCGGTGAAATCCTGAATTTTTCTTCCATTTAATGTATCTTGTTTCATTCAAAACCCTCCCGAGAGAACATAAACAATGAGTTATAAAGTCAATGTAGAGTTAACTTTCATTAAAATTGACTTTCAGAATGTGCGTTAACTTTTTTGCGCAGTGTATTAGCACTGCAGAGAACCACCAAAATTTATTTCTAATATTTACAAAAAAAAGGTGAGAACCACATTATCTCCATTTTCAATAAAATACCTCTGCAAAATCAATAGGATGATAGTGCTAAGAAGCTGAAACAAAAATGAAAAAATTTTTCATTTCCAAAGCCTCTTATACCATTAATGAATTCATGGATGATGAAATAGTTTTCTAACTGTTCTGTTAATCTCAAGTTCATGTTCAAATTAAGTTTTCCATAATTGTTATATGATTAGGTTTCTAATGTGTTATTATTGAGGTTATTTTTTGTCGGCCTCTAAGCCCACTATACGGGTAATTATGTACTATGTATATTTCAGAGCGAATGAAGTTATTCTTTTCAATTGTTGCAGGGCACAAGTTTCCGATGATGAAAAAAGTTGTGAAACCAACTTGGTCAAAGAAGAAGATGTCGATATTGCTGAACAATTCATCGATGGGAATCTAGTTTACGACAGAGCTGATTTCATACTGAAAGTTGAAAATAACCGCAGTGGCCTCAATGAAATTGATGAGAAAAATGGTTCTTTCTCTATCGCGGACGAAAATCCTGTAACAAATGAAGTAAATTCACAGCAACATAGGTGCGATGTTTGCCATTCTGAATTCAGGAGCAAATATTCTCTCAAAAGACATGTTAACACTGCTCATTCAAATTCAGAACAATATAAAAGTCACTCAAGTGATTTTGCTGTTAATCAGGAGAAATATCTGAAAAAACCACATAGATTTTTTTCATTCAAACATAAAACGACACCAGTGTCATTTGTGTGAATATGCTTCAAAAGAAAAACATCATCTCAAAAGACACATCGTTTCAGTTCATTTCAACCTGAAGCAGCATAAATGTCATTTGTGTGATTTTGCTGCTAATCTGGAGACAAATCTTAAGATACATATTGATTCAGTTCATTTGAACATTAAACGACACAAGTGTCATTTGTGTGAATATGCTTCAAAAGAAAAACATCATCTCAAAAGACACATCGTTTCAGTTCATTTCAACCTGAAGCAGCATAAATGTCATTTGTGTGATTTTGCTGCTAATCTGGAGACAAATCTTAAGATACATATAAGGGATTTTTCCTCGAGCTAACTACAACAGTGTAGTTAGTCAACTTCATGACGTCATGGTTATCTTCGTGCCCTGTGTGGTAAGTTATGGCGGATGAGTGCAAAGGAAAGTGTCAGTCCCTCTCTCTCCGTTTTCAAGTAACTACACAACAAACCAGATTGATCTATTGGTTTGCTGGCGTAGTTAACTGTGACGTCATGGTTCTAACTACGCCGCGAAGAAATTCGTGTAGTTAACTATGGTATGCTCTGGTTTGGTGTGGTAAGCTCGAGGAAAAATCCCTATAGATTCATTTCATTTGAACATAAAACGACATAAATGTCATTTGTGCGAATATGCTTCAAATCTAAAGCACTGTCTTAAAGCACACTTCGAATCAGTTCATTTCAACCTGAAGCAGCATAAGTGTCATTCGTGTGATTTTGCTACTAATCGGAAGATAGTTCTGACATACCACATTGATGCAGTTCATTTAAACTTGAAACGACACAAGTGTCACTTATGTGATTTTGCTACTAATGAGAAGAAAAGTCTGAAAAACCACATAGATTCAATTCATTTAAACATAAAACAACACAAATGCCATTTGTGTGAGTATGCTGCTAGTAAGAAGATAGATTTGAAAAACCACATAGATTCAGTTCATTTGAACATAAAACGACATAAGTGTCATTTGTGCGAATATGCTTCAAATCTAAAGCACTGCCTCAAAGAACACATCGATTCAGTTCATTTCAACCTTAAAGAGCATAAGTGTCATTCGTGTGAATTCTCTACTAATCGGAAGATATGCCTGAAAAACCACATAGATGCAGTTCATTTAAACTTGAAACGACAAAAGTGTCATTTTTGTGATTTTGCTACTAATCAGAAAAATTATCTGAAAAACCACATAAATTCGGTTCATTTAAATTTAAAACAACACAAATGCCATTTGTGCGAGTATGCTGCTAATAAGAAGATAGATTTGAAAAACCACATAGATTCAGTTCATTCAAACATAAAACAACACAAATGTCATTTGTGTGAATATGCTTCTTATAATAAAAAACAATCTCAAAGCACATATCGATTTAGTTCATTTGAATTTAAAACGAAACAAGTGTCACTTATGTGAGTTTGCTTGCAATCACAAGAGTAATCTGAAAAGACATATCAACACAGTTCATTCAATTCCAGCTACCGTTTAGGGTGCTGTGAGTTGTGAACCAGTTACTTGTTCTTTATGTTCTTTATTTCGCCACTAGTCTGGGTTTCGCTAGGCGATTTGGTTTAAAATTTTCGAATGACATCTGGATATTTATATGATTTAATTAATTTGTGAAGTAAATGAATAGATTTTTATTTAAATGAGTGATTCAAAGGCTTTTTAAGGTGGTGGTTTGTATTCATGGACATTAAGTTAAGTGAATTGAACTGAGCAAATTCGTTTTTGCAATGAATGATGCAGAGATACTAAAATTACTTGCAAGAACAATTATTATGATTAAATGCATATCTATTACTCATGTTGGGTTTATTCGAAGGTAGTAGAACAATAAAAACATATGATTGATATATTCTTTACTTTATTTTCTCCAAAATTCGACAATACAAGAGGCTATGTTCTTGATGCGAACTCCATAAAGCTCATTCAAGGGCTGTTTGAGCTCACTCAGAGAATCAACAAAAATGAACACAATCATTCTTTTCCTATAAAGGAAAATCAATATATAGTTGATCATTTAATGCATGTTATTCATGAAAATAAATAAAAGGTTCTGAAATTTCTAGTAGTCTTCATTTGAGTTCAAGCAATATTGAAAGGGAAATTGTACAAATTTTTCATCACACAATGTGAAGAAAACAATCGAATATGAATAGAATGTTCGTTTACATTGGAAAATTTGATATTTTACTAACATCTATTTTACTAACATCTTTATAATAGAAGGAAAAAATATCGATACCAAAAACTCAGGAATGCAAAGCCAAAGTGAAACAACTTGAACAAAATGCTGACAAATATAGAACAAAAAAAAAGTACTCATTCCTTACTAGTCAGCTTAAGTTGTACTTTATCTAGGTACATCCCCAAAGCTAACCCAACAAAATAATGTAGCGTTCTAAAATTTGAAATTCTTGCCAATGAGTTCCACTGTTTCTCATTTTGTAAGCTTTATAAAATTTGTTCACTTGATTCTCCTTATTCTTCAATGATTCCTCTGAATTTTCATTTACAACAAATTGTAGGTTCGTCAGTGCATCAACAACAGACCGTTCATCTTTTATTAAATCACTCATTACCATTGTTTTTTGTTGTTCGATTCAATTATGATACGTAACATATTCCTCCTTTGAGTAATTTTTGCAAAAATCGTTTTTCTCGGTACTCTACTAAAGGCATTAGTGGTAATATAACCTTTCTTTGTAAACTGATGGAAATGTATATTCCTATTGCTGTTTTTCCTTGAGGGGCAATTAAGAACACAACAATTAGTGTTTCACACCCTTGGTTATAGTACTTTACCACTCATTTCAATAATTTTTCCTATTCACATAGTCTAAGATAGCTCTCAACCTAAAACTTGAAAAACTCTCAAATATCACTTAAACTGAATATCACTGATATAAATACCTTTACCCTATTTTCCAACGACAATTCTGCAATTTAGGAAAACAAATCACGACTAATATATCAAAAGAAGCAAATATATTCTTGATTCTATCAATACCTATATACGTGTAATATTTGTTTTCTAGGTTCGATATTTATCCGCCAGGTGGCGTCTAGTTATTTGGAATCGCCAATGAACACACGATATTTTTTTTTATTTCAATGAACTGAAAGCAAAACGGGTATTTAGGCATACAAAAATTTCAGAAAGAACAGGTTGCTAGCTGATCCGCAAAGAAATTGATAAATGTCTATGATTGTAAGCGACTTAGGGTTCTTTGAGCGAAAATGTTGGTAGTAATCACGAATTATGTTGGCGAAACTAGTTGTCATTTGTCAATGTAGTCATGTCTGCAACATTGACATGAGCATCCAGTTTTCCGTATTTTTATGATTTGTTTGTCTGAAATAACAATTTTCTTCGAGTTTTCCGCAATAGAAACTGACACCTATCGTATAATACTGCAATTTAGAAATACTCAAAAATAGAATCTGGTGTGGTTCTTGAACCGACGATCCAAGCGTTCATTTGAAATCTGGTTTGATGGAATGAAGACATTCAATCGGTTGTTTTTGTGAAATTAAAAGAATTATCAAACAACATAAGTAATGAAAACTGTTGGAAACCGGATTGAAAATGAAGGAAACGTTCTTGCCAGTGATCGGTGAGTAATATTTTTTTGGTTATCTCATTCCACGAATCGGCAGATATTTTGCTTCACACTTAGATGCAGCAACGTCCATTAAAATCCAATGCTCCCTTAATTCTCCTTTAAACGAAATATCCATGGATTGTAGCATAGCTTCACTTTTAATGAACGTTGCTGCATCTCGGAATAAATGAATCAATTTCTGTCTCATGTAGTGAAATCTAATCCTGCTACTTGAATTCTATGAAAACTGTTTCTGGGTTTAAATGACTCTATCAGTGTACTATTTTTAACATCTGTGAAAACATGATCAAGACAAGCTGAATATTGAGTTTTTTCAAATTTATTTATCAACCCAAATTGGACTTTAAAGAGTCCATACCAGGTTCATAATGAAAATATATGTTCATAATACAATAACAATCGACAAAATTTTCAATTCATTCCAATCACCACCTTTACTTTTCTTGTGAATGTGTCAAAAGTCCTAGATGTTTTCACTGCATCAGGAAGTTCATTATACCATACAACTGCATGGCTAGTTATTCATTCATATCGGACATTCGTCGCAGATGATAAAACATGCTGGGTTCTTGTATTCATGACATGGTATTAACTATTTTGCCTGAGGTCTATATCGGTTTTCACTAGGCGATATATGTTCTTGAAAACATGTTTTCCTTGTTGGTTCTTTAATTATCATATCGAACGTATTTGTCTGTTGCAGCTCTCAATTTTTCTGTGATAAAGAAAGTTTTGAAACCCACATGATCAAAGAAGAAGATGTGGATGTTGCTGAGCAATTCATCGATGAAGATCGAGTTTACGATAGAGATGCCTTCGTTGTGAAAACAGAAAGCTGCGATAACCTCAGTGGTGAAACCAAACTAGTCCTTAAGGTATCTGTCCCTTTGTCCTATAAAGACAAGGAAGCTCCTGAAGAAAATGAAAATTCTGAAGAATTGATTATAAAAAAAACTCTTGGATTGAATCAAATCGATTTGATCAATTCAAATTCGAAACGTCATAAGTGTGATTTGTGTGAGTACTCCAGCAATTTAAAAGCTAATCTCAAAAGCCACGTAGATTCGATTCATTTGAATTTGAGGCAATATAAGTGTGATCTGTGTGAATTTGCTTCAAATCGTAGAAGATCTCTCAAATCACACATAGATTCGGTTCATTTAAAATTAAAGCCGCATAAGTGTCATTTGTATGATTTTGCTGCAAATCATAAATCATCACTCAAAGCACACATAGATTCGGTACATTTAAATTTAAAACGATTTAAGTGCAATCAATGCGACTATGCTTCAAATAAAATGTCTGACTTTGCATCTCATATACATTCGATTAATTTGAATTTAAAGCCGCATAAATGTCTCTTGTGTGATTTTGCTACAAATCGAAAATCTGATCTCAAAAACCATGTAGATTCGATTCATTTAAATTTGAGGGAATATAAGTGTAATCTGTGTGAATTTGCTGCAAGTAGTAGCAGAACTCTCAAATCACATTTGGATTCGATTCATTTAAATTTATAGCTGCATAAGTGTCACCTCTGTGAATTTGCTTCAAATCGTAAAAGATCTCTCAAATCACATATAGATTCGATTCATCTAAATTTAAGGTCGCATAAGTGTCATTTGTGTAATCTTGCTACAAATCATAAATCAACACTCAAAGCACATATAGATTCCGTCCATTCAAATTTGAAGCGATTCAAGTGTGACCAATGCGACTTTGCTTCAAATAAAAAGTCCGACTTCAAATCTCACATACATTCGATTCATTTGAATTTAAAGGCACATAAGTGTCATTTGTGTGATTTTGCTTCAAATTATGAACATTATATCAAAAAACATATAGATTCGGTTCATTTGAATTTAAAGCCGCATGAGTGTCATTTGTGTAACTATTCTTCGAATGACAAATCGAATCTAACAAAACATATTAAATCAGTCCATTTAAAATCGAAGCAATTTAAGTGTGATCAATGCGACTACTCTGCGAATACAAAGTCTTCCATCAAGTCACATTCAACTTCGATTCATTTGAATTTGAAGCCGCACAAGTGTCATTGGTGTGACTTTGCTACAAATCTAAAAATAACACTTAAAACACACATCGATTCAGTCCATTTAAATTTAAAGTTGCATAAGTGTGGATTGTGCGATTACGCTGCCAATAGGGCCAGCCAGCTCAAACTCCATATGGATTCAGTTCATTTGAACGTGAAGCAACTCTGTCATTTATGTGATTTTTCCGCAAATAACAAAGTAACTTTGAGAAATCACATAAATTGCGTTCATTTAAATTTGAAGCTACACAAGTGCCATCTATGCGACTACGCGTCGAATTATAAATTATCACTCAAAAGACATAAAGATTCATTTCATCCTGTAGTCAACGTCGACCAATGAAATAAAAAAATTGCTTCTTCAACACATTTTTTTTAAGTTATTACATCTTTCATACACATGTGAAAAAAATTGTCTTTCTTTTGTTGATTTTTCATCTTTTCTCTTGAGGATATAGCAGAAATGACAGGGAAATTAATTGTGAATGTCCAGTTGCTCTTCAATTATGTACTCTAAACTACTTCATTCCATGTCTACATATTTTTAAATAAAAATGTTTATTATGATAGCTATATGATTTCTTGCATAACTGAATTACACTTTGTATCATTTTCTTATCTACATAGTCAATATTCAACTTCAACAGATCCCTAAGGTAATCCATTATTGACATTTTCCACTCCACTCTATACCCCACTTGACTCAATGAAATGAGATTATGTTTCTTTATTATTATCATTTATTACAATTTTTATTTGATGAGATAACCTATATTCACTTTGAGATTGGTCATTTTCTTATTCGACAAATCAGCAATTTGGTCTTTTTTTTTGCTGATTTCAATGATTCTATTATTAACCCTCACAACAATAAAACAAATGACAAAGAAATTCGTTACAATTGTTTCGGAATCTCTTGACCTAATTTATTGTATTTCAAAATTAAGATGTTTATCATAATTGTTTTTGTTTGTGTGGCATGGACACTCAAAAGAATTTAACCTTCTTCTCACTGATTTAAATGAACATGTAACAATAGCATAAATAGCAAAAAAATTAATCATATTTCAGATGCCCTTCAACTTATTTATTGTATGTATACATTTTTTAAAATAAAGATGTTTATCATTATTGATATTTTTTTGTGTTGAAATTTTGAAATAGAAAAGTCGTTATTTGTCGATACTCATAATAAAGACATTTGACACCAGGACAGTCATGCCAAAACAAGAATAATATCTTCCCCAGACTTTTACGAATGTTGCCAAGCATTTAATCCAGATTTGTGTTTCGTATCAGGTGGAACAAATAAAAATCTATAAAGCAGGATAGTAAGCGTGTCCTTGTGTAAATCTCATTTGAGGTGATTTTCAGTGTTATCTGGTGGTTTTTGTGCTCGTTCTCCAAAATTATGTCTCAGTTGTTGGTGCACTCATAAAAAATTAAATAATTTTTACGAACTAATGCATGCAAGAGGAAACACTGATGGAGGATATAAGGGGGATATAATCTCTTATGGAAGAACTGTTAAAAATATGTCCGGCGGAACTGGATGAATAAAGGTTCCATAATTCTCCACAGTGGCGCTAGTAACCGAAAAGGTTACTCCACTAATCTAAGTCCTTCCCTATACCATCCATAGAATTTACTTCTTAGAGCATAGAATAATTCGATATTCTAAGGTTATATAAAAAGTTATAATCTTTGGTTATGTTTTTCTGGCTTCGCTTGTTTTTCTGCGCGTTTCTCCTCTCATATTCAAGTGTGTTCTGTGCTGTAAATCCTGCCGAGGTGAAAATACAATAGAAAGTAATGTGTAATATATTGATATTTCGTGAATAAATTGTAATTTGACCCTCATTTTATTCAGACTTCAATAGGCGAAACTTACCAAATACACTCGTAACTATAGCTCGTTCAGTAATCAGAGCATTTTCAGTGAATTCATTCGAGAAGTTTTAAAATGTATCTATACTCACTGAAAGAAGAATGTTATTTTCGTGATCCAGTTGTGAATGAAGAATAAATCTTTCAGACTACCATGGCTCTCAGGCGCTCAACAAGAAATAGTAAAAAGTTTCAGAGGTAAGGAAATCGTAAATTTAATTCTACATTTATTGTCAATCTGAAAGCCAAGCCTAACCCATCCAAGCCCACAATGAACTAAGAACGAATAACCAAAGATCAACCACATCAAAAAATACTACGACTCCTATTGCAAATGTGTCAAACGATGTTGTTTGAGACTCAACTTCAGCTTGACGTCCGGTTTTTAAAGGCCAAAACTGGCTTTCAAGCTGAGGTTGAGTCTCAATTCTCTGTTGAAACGTTTAAAATACCCAACTAGGTTGGATTAGCCCATTGACCTATTATACTATGGACTCCTTGTCACGTGACTTTTTAGATGAAATCCGAGGCAATCTCCATAAGAGAAAGAAAGACTCATACAGTTCCCATGAAGCGAACAGAGAGGATCCAACTTAGGGCACTGTCAAAAGCACGTGTTGGAAACAAAACAATGTTGTTATATAAACGTCATGATATTGTCATAGTTTTGTGATTAATACTGAATGAAACTAGGGTATTTTTTTGCAAAAACTATTTCAGCAGATATCCTAGATTAAGAATATAAAGTTTGGGTGAATTCTGTTAAATATTTCTGAAGTTGAGTTTGATCTCGGAAATGTTTAAAAGTCAAAGGAGTCTTGATAAGGAATGTTGATTTTTTCACTGGTTTCCAATCCGTTACAGTAAATATTGGTTTTAGGGTCAGAAAAGAGAATAATCATGCTAGGTTTGTAAATGCAGGAATTTCCATGGTGTTGGAATTCGGAGTAAGTATTCAAAAGGGGAATTCTATACCAATGTCGAACTTGATGAAAGAAAACACTTTTGGAGTTGTAGTTTATCACTGCAATTATTCATTTCTCAGTCGGCTTTCACACTCACCACTAAGGAGGACCTTCTCTCATCCAGTATGTATATGTAAATTGGATTGACCGACCCCCTCAACTTTGGTCAGCATGTTTTATTGATTGAATTTGATCATTTGGATATTATTCGAAGGTTTTGAAATTCCAGGGCTGAGATCATTAATCATGGTCAATATTTGTGAAATTAGTAAATTGAATCTTTAAATTTTGAATCAACTACCTCTGTGGGATTGAACTATTCCATAAAATTAATTTCATAGAATTCAGAAAAATAAATATGAGGCTTATCCTTCCTTTATTCGATGAGATATATCTACATATAGACATTATAATAAATAACACATTTTAGAAAATAAATCACTTGATAAAAAGAAAACGCTTTAATATACATATATTCATTCTTTTGATATATATAATAATACAACACAATAATCCTAAGAATACAGCATGTAGCATGTGTTAGAAAAAGTGTTAGCTGAGGTTTGGGGTACTATAAATATTATATAAAAGATAGGGAAAAAACCTCAGCAAAAAAAAACCCTAGACCGCAGTAGAATGTTGTGTCTGTCCAGACTAATGAGCTGCTACATTCCAACAATGGAGGACATCTCTTCTTGTCATAAACATCTGTTGAAAAAAAAAACAGTAAGACTTCTCCAAGATTCTCGAAATTCAATGTCAATGTGTAAAAACCTTTTTTCACAGTCTGCTTTCACACTCACCACTAAGAAGAACCTCCTCTCGTCCAGTATGTATATGAAAATTGGATTGATCTCTCTTGCCTCTGGTCTAGAGCTGGGTCGATCACGACTTTTTCGTAACCCGGGTCGATCGCGACCCGTTTGCGTCGTGATCGAGTCAAAAAGACCCGATCATTTCGATCATTCGATCACAAGTTCCAGTTGGGATTCCTAGACCCGTTCACCGACTACCTGATCCCGGGTCTAGGGATGGAGACTTGAGATATGAAGGATCGGGTGCCAATGGGTTATTTATTCATACCCCCAGATAACGGAAATGACGGAATGATTCATATTTCATACTGAAGATTTGTTAACATGTTGATAATTACTATCGGGATAAGAAGTGAAATGAGTGTTTTTTCTTAATCGATAATGTACAAACTTTTAATTGCTGTTACCTCAGCATTTTTCAATTAATTCTTGCTAAGAATAGAGACATACACAATTCACTGTTATAATTTGAATATTATTATCATTATTAACAATTTAAGATCGAGCTGGGCTGACATGGGTTTTTTCGAATTCTAAGTGAATATATTTAGATACCCGCCTAAATAATGCAGACATAGTCAATAGGAGATCGAGAAAAACATGAATATATTACATAACTTCATTTTATTAGGTATGTCGAAATAGTAGAAATATTCTGCATTTGTACGTACATTTCATTAAATATCAATTAGAGATTATGTTCGTTGATCGGTCATTCAATCATTCGACATTCTTTCATTTCGATCGCGACCTATTCGAATTCGATCTTCTCTACAATCAAACTCCAGAGAATTCTATGCGTAAGGGGACACTACAAATTACTTCATTCTGCCATGAATTTTCTGGTTATTGTATTCTATATTCCATAACTACAAAATATTATCAGTCACTACAAATCATCGTATTCAAGAGATAACCAGGATAGCCTAACGGTTCTAACGTATCCCTATTTGTGTCTTCAATTTCGTAGTTTCGTGTCATGACATGAGCATAAGAGCGGGTCGAATGTGACCGAAACGTCCGAAACCGAAGCGAAGATGCGAAGACCCGAATACCCGAAAGATTGGGTCTTTTCGAGACTCGTGACTCGATCACTCTTGCATCGGTCATGATCGAATCAAAACGATTCGATCAATCGTGATCGACACAGCTCTACTCTGGTCCTCTTCTCTTATGGTGCTCAATGTTATTCTTCAAGGGATGGTTCAGCTGTCCTATTCCCTGGAGATTCATAATAGGCAATGAAATGTCATAAGAAAGTTGAGAGATAACTTCAACATACTTTTCAGATATGTGTCATATAGGTCAACTTCTAAAAAATCTCCTACATACACAGGAACTGATCTTTTTCTAAAGAAGGAATGAAAGAAGTTGGAGAAAAATTATGTAAGGCAATGATTCTTTTATAAAATTTTTGTTATCTAGTATGAAGGCAAAATTTCTCATTCACCTTTTCCTGATATTGGTTTCTTCTACCTGGGGCTGCACATCCTGAATCTCGTGTGAATTAGGTTGTATGTCTACTGGTGAGAGACAGAGCGATTCTTTTTCTCCTTTATCCATGAAAAAGTTGGGGCTTTCCAAAAACGGAACTACTGCAAAAAAAATTAACAAGCAACTGAATGATACAACATTATTCATTATAATTAATCTGCGAATTACTACTGAATTTATCACAAAGAAGTTCCACGAATTCTATAAATATGAACCTGTGACATGTTCTTTCGAGCATTTAGGCCGTCGTCGTAGATTAGTTCTCGACGTTTCGCCAGTTCGAGTGTCTGGCATCTTCAGGAGTTATATTTCAGGAGATGTTCTCACTGGACTGAACTGCCTGAGTGTGACGGGGACGCAGATTGTACTTCCTTATATAACCTCGGTCGGGGGGCGTGGCTGCGCTTGACCGGTCCCGTCCGATAACGAACGCGCGCCGGTGTCCGACCGGTTCACAACCGGTTCCCGATCTGCATTCACTTCATGAACCTGGTTAATATTATAGGGAAGTGGTTTTGTGTTTTTGAGTACTGGCACCCATGTTCTATTGATTTTCAAAGATTCCTCCGATTTATTGAAATTCGTTGGGTGTTTATGAATTTCGATTGCTTCCCTGTAGAGCCTGGGGTAGTATGGGGTAGTGGTACACAACACTTGGGTTTTGTCGAATTCTATTGCATGATTCGTGTTGTTCAGTGTGTGCTCTGCGACGGCGGATTTCTCTGAATGACCCAGTCTACAATTGGCCTTGTGTTCCTTGATCCTCGTATTGATGGATCGCTTCGTTGTACCGATGTATACACTTCCACAGCTGCACGGAATTCGGTATACACCTGGTGTACTGAGTGTATCCCTTCTGTCCTTGGGGGAGTTGAGATGGTCCTTGATCTTCTTCGACGGTTTGAATATTGTCTTAATGTTATGTTTCCCCAGAATTCGTCCGATTCTATCTGTCACCCGTGGGATAAACGGCAAGAATGCTTTTGTTTCCGATTCTTGGCGACGTGATACATTGTCGTTGTTGTGTTCAGGCCTTTGTTTGATGTATCTATCGATGTCGTTTTTCGTGTAGCCGTTAGCCATGAGAGCGCGCTTCAAGTGTTCTAACTCGGTTGCTAGTTGTTCTGGCTCACAAATTCTTCTCGCTCTGTCGACTAGCGTTTTGATTATCCCTTTACGTTGGCATGGATGATGATTTGAGGTGATGTGTAGATATCTGTCCGTGTGTGTAGGTTTTCGGTATACAGTGTGTCCTAGAGTAGTTTCCTTCCGTGTGACAAGTACATCAAGGAAAGCCAAATTTCTGTTTTGGTCTTCTAATTCCATTGTGAACTGTATACTTGGGTGCATGTTATTTATGTGTGTCAGAAATTCATTGAGCTTTTCTCTTCCATGACTCCATATGACGAATGTGTCATCTACATATCGAAACCATACTTTCGGTTTGAGAGGTGCGGTATTCAAAGTTTTCTCTTCTAATTTCTCCATGAAGTAGTTCGCTACCACTGGGGCCAGTGGATTACCCATTGATATTCCATCGGTTTGTTCGTATATTTCCTGGTTGAAGGTGAAATAGGATGATGTAAGGCATATTTTGAACAGCTCGCTGATGTCCCTTGGAAATTTCTGTTCTATTTCTACCACTGCTTCATTCAGTGGGACTTTTGTGAAGAGTGAAACCACATCGAAACTGACCAGAATATCATTGGTGTCGACTTCGATATTTTTGATCTTCTCTATGAAGTGAGCGGAGTCTCTTATGTACGTGGTTGTTTTTCCGACGTGTGGCTGTAGGATTGTGACAAGATGTTTTGCTAGGTTGTATGTTGGAGAGCCTATTGTGCTGACAATTGGACGGAGAGGTATGTCTTTTTTGTGGATTTTAGGTAATCCATAAAATCTTGGAAGCGAGGCCTCGCTTCGGCACAATCTTTTCTGTAGTGATTCCTCCAACGAAGATGCTTTTATCAGTTTGTTGACTTTTCTGATGGTTGCCTGTGTTGGATCTTTTTTGAGCTTTCTGTAAACTGGTGGTTCTAAGAGCTCACTGATCTTTTTGTTGTAGTCGCTCTTGTTCATGACTACCGTGGCGTTCCCTTTGTCGGCACCCAAAATCAGTATGCTATCGTCCTTGTTGAGTTCTTTGATAGCAAGTGCCTCGTTAGTTGAGATGTTTGGCTTCGGTGGTTTTGCCTTTCTCAAGATTTGGGAACAATCCGTTCGTATTTCTTCGGCTACATGTTCGGGCAAACCCTGATGGCCGACTCAAGATTTGCTATTATTTCTTCTTTTGGAATTACTCTTGGAGCTATGGCAAAGTTTCCTCCCTTAGAAAGTATTGACACCTCGTCTTTAGTGAGAGAGCGATCGGAAAGATTGATAACCGTTTTCCCTAGGTCGAGTGTGTGATTGTCTTTCGATGATTTACTCTGTTCTCTCAATTTTTGGTATTTGGTTTTCTGTTTTTCTGTACTGGTGAGATGTTCATTTTCCATTGATCTGTAGGAGATGGAATCGATTCTGTCCCAATCCGCTTTTGACATGGTGTTGCTCAATCTATAGAATATCGAGATCAGTTCCTGGTCTATTACTGCGAGTTTCCTTCTTGATGCGTGAATACGTTCCCTCAAGAGTGCTCTTTCAGTTCTCCTGTAAATTCTGTTGGCTTGTTGGGTTCCGAAGTTACGTTTAAATCTCAGGAAATTTGGTATGACGTCTTCATCCCGGCAACGTGACAAAAAGGCTAACGAAGATAAAAGATGAGCCTTCTTCCTGCGAAAAGAAATTAACCGTTTGTGTAGTATTGAAACTTCCTCCCCGTAGAGGCGTTTAATGAATTGGTTGAGGCTTTCGCGACCATCGTTCAATGTGACATGTTCTTTCGAGCATTTAGGCCGTCGTCGTAGATTAGTTCTCGACGTTTCGCCAGTTCGAGTGTCTGGCATCTTCAGGAGTTATATTTCAGGAGATGTTCTCACTGGACTGAACTGCCTGAGTGTGACGGGGACGCAGATTGTACTTCCTTATATAACCTCGGTCGGGGGGCGTGGCTGCGCTTGACCGGTCCCGTCCCGATAACGAACGCGCGCCGATATCTACACAACACCTCAAATCATCATCCATGCCAACGTAAAGGGATAATCAAAACGCTAGTCGACAGAGCGAGAAGAATTTGTGAGCCAGAACAACTAGCAACCGAGTTAGAACACTTGAAGCGCGCTCTCATGGCTAACGGCTACACGAAAAACGACATCGATAGATACATCAAACAAAGGCCTGAACACAACAACGACAATGTATCACGTCGCCAAGAATCGGAAACAAAAGCATTCTTGCCGTTTATCCCACGGGTGACAGATAGAATCGGACGAATTCTGGGGAAACATAACATTAAGACAATATTCAAACCGTCGAAGAAGATCAAGGACCATCTCAACTCCCCAAGGACAGAAGGGATACACTCAGTACACCAGGTGTATACCGAATTCCGTGCAGCTGTGGAAGTGTATACATCGGTACAACGAAGCGATCCATCAATACGAGGATCAAGGAACACAAGGCCAATTGTAGACTGGGTCATTCAGAGAAATCCGCCGTCGCAGAGCACACACTGAACAACACGAATCATGCAATAGAATTCGACAAAACCCAAGTGTTGTGTACCACTACCCCATACTACCCCAGGCTCTACAGGGAAGCAATCGAAATTCATAAACACCCAACGAATTTCAATAAATCGGAGGAATCTTTGAAAATCAATTGAACATGGGTGCCAGTACTCAAAAACACAAAACCACTTCCCTATAATATTAACCAGGTTCATGAAGTGAATGCAGATCGGGAACCGGTTGTGAACCGGTCGGACACCGGCGCGCGTTCGTTATCGGGACGGGACCGGTCAAGCGCAGCCACGCCCCCCGACCGAGGTTATATAAGGAAGTACAATCTGCGTCCCCGTCACACTCAGGCAGTTCAGTCCAGTGAGAACATCTCCTGAAATATAACTCCTGAAGATGCCAGACACTCGAACTGGCGAAACGTCGAGAACTAATCTACGACGACGGCCTAAATGCTCGAAAGAACATGTCACATTGAACGATGGTCGCGAAAGCCTCAACCAATTCATCAAATATGAACCTGTTCTACCATCTGCAGTTGTTGAAATTATTTCTTTCTTTCTTTCCTTCCTCTCAGATGTTGTAGGAAATATGAAGCAAAACAAAGAAGGAACAGCATCTTTTTTGAGAATTACAGTCCCATTGGGGTTCACATAGAAGGTTCGAAATCAGCCCTTCCTACAGCATCAATCCATTTTTTCCTCAAGCTCTCGAGTATTGGGAACCTGCAATTTCAATAAATTCATGGAGGCTACTAATCGAAATATAAAAAGAGAATGCGTTCCTATACTTACGCATGAAATTTCAAATTGTTTCCTTTTTTATATCTGGCAGTGCAGTTATATGCAGCACAACTATCCGGCATTATTATTAATAGTTCTTAAAGAAATTTGAAAGAATTATCTTCAACCTTCAGAATAAAAATTCTAATCAACACAAATCCAAATGTTCAGATAGATCCTGAACTTCGAAAGTTTAAAATAACTTGGTTATGTTTATGTGTTTGACAGTGCCCTAAATTACTCCATCTCATTCAGAAGTCCACTTTCTCTCTCTAGAAAGACGTCCATGTATAATAGGTCAATGGATTAGCCATAGACCTACTACATACAGGGTATCTCACAAGGAACTTTGCATACTCCTACCCTATATAGGGTCTACCATCAGCATCACGAAATGGCTACTTAGAAATGTCTCCTATCTTTCCTTGCCAATATACAGGATGTTTTATTCATTCTGACCGAAATTCCAATCGACTATATACACTATATACCTCAGGAATATACGGTTAAAATATATGTACAAGTCAAAGACTCACCCTGTATAAATATGAAAAGTGTCATTTCTTTTTAAAAACTACTTCCCATTTTCCGTTCTATTTTTCATTTGATTTGAACTTAGAGAATGCCTTGATTTGTCAGTTGTTAATTAATGGCATTACGTATTTCAAATATTGTAAATTGAGTACTAGAAGAAATAATATTGTTTTTGATTTCTTTCAGGTTCGTAAGTCATTATTTTAAGATATCAGAGTTTGTTTTTCAAAGAAAATAAATCTGTCAGATTGAAGACATCAAATCGTCTATTTCTCAAAATCAGAAATAAGAATTGACTTTCATTCTTATATATATTTCTGGTACTGTAAATCAGAATTTAATGGTCTTTTTTTAATATTTGTAACACTTTTCAGCATCTGTCGTAATATGTGATAGGTAATAGTTTAAAAGGGGTTACAGTCCACTGCGACCTGATGGTCTATTGGCGAATCCAACTACCGTTGAGGGCGCTGCAAATACTTGTTTTCTAGGTTCGAAATTTAGCCACCAGCCTGAGTGGCGCTAGGGGAATTTTTGTAAATTTTTGGATGACAACGGGATATTTATATCATTTTGTGAAATAAATGAATAGATTTTCATTTTAAGAGTGATTTAAAGGTTTTTTAAGATGATAGTGTGTGTTAATGCATTTCTGATTGTACATTAAATGTGGCGAGTTCAGAAGAACAACTCGTTTTCACCACGAATGATAAAAAATTGTATGCAATGATATTCAAATTACTTGTAATAACAATTATTTTGGTTTGGTCAAATCATTATGTATTACACTTGTTGGGATTACTCAAATGGCGTAGAATAATATATTTGGAAGTATTTCCTAGATCCATGAGATTCTGCAGAATTCGTAAATAAATGGTACTACCTCGAAGTGATATCCAATTCATGCAGAATCATTTTTAAAAGTGGGTGCTCCCTTTCATGAAGATTACGAACAAAATTTGATTGAGAAGATTTCGTTTAATCATTTCTTCAATCATATGTTGCAAAATGAATAAACGATTCTGAAATTTTTTCCAGTCTTTATTTATGTTTTGTTTGTAATTTTAAAATGGAAATTGTATATATCTTTCATCACACAATATTAAGATAACAATCAGATATAGATAAAATATTTGTTTACAATGGAAAATTTGCCAGAGATGATACCAAAAAGTCAGAAGAGATGTATTTAATTGCCAAGTCAAAGAGAAACGACAAACAAAATGCTGACAAAAATATAGAACAAACCTTTGAAAATTTATAAAATACTTAAAAATTTTTAATTGTTTGAAAACTTATGATCTTCCAAACCAAGTGTTTGCAAATTCAGTCAAGGAGTTCAATTGTTTCTTATTTTTAATGGCATTAGCAAAATTTCACATCAAATCACCAGCGTTCACTTGTCCCATTGTCTTCAGATACTTCCTCTGCATTTTCAAATCTCACAGATTGCATTTTGAATAGCACATGCACAGCAGATTGTTCCTCTTTTCTCAAAGCAGACAATATTGCAGCATTTTTTTCTTTGATTTACACACCACTTTCAAAATCATGGAAATGAGTAGTACACTGAGTTGTTGATTGAGAAATTATATGTTTATCCCTAAGAGTATCATTCCTGGATTCTCTCCTCAATTTATGTTGGGCCATACAAGCCCTATTTGTTTCTTCTGGATATAAACTACTTTGCAAGTTTCGAGAAGTCACAGCAGTAGCTTTGAGCTCAGGATCTTTCATTTGCTGAAATTTTGGACCTGAAAAGATATATAAACTATTATGAAATATTCACAAAATTCTTTACAACAGACCTATGGCAAGATTATCAATCTGAAAATGAAGAGAGAAAACAAACATTTTTCCCATCTTCAATCTTCTCACCAAAGCTTCTCTTTTTTCAAAATATCAAGGGTTATAATTCATTCACTCATAATGAAAATATTATTCCACTACCCAATATTATTCAGATGAATCTTTTTATATCTGCTCAGCTTCAATATAGCTTCTAATCTGGAATTTAACACATGAATTTGAGAATAATCTTATGTTAACTTATAGTTCTCGTATAAATACCTTTCGATAGTATCTCAGCATCAATTCTACTATTCAGAAAACCTAATAATTTCACCAATCTTCGTATTTTAAACGAAAATATCACTGATTTATATTACAAACCATGTATTTTGAACGCGATTACTCCAAAGTATACTTGTTTTCTCAGGCCGATATTTCGCCGCTAGAGGGAGTTTAGATTTTTGGATTCGCCAATTGTGCCCCCTGACAAAGCTTTACAGCTCGGAATATGTATTCAAAATATCATATTTCCAGTGCCGTACTCAGAAAAATGAGCACCCTATAGGCTACTATCTGAATTTTTTTATATTAATTCGAAGTGCATAAACACAGGAACATAATTCAATCATTAAAATTCTTGTCACACCCCTGAATGTTTCATGGTTATCCAACAAATCTGAAAATTGTTGTGAATTTATCGAAAATGATAACGTTTATTCATTGAATTACAAAATTTTGAATTTGGGATAGTAAGAAAATCGAAGCTCCACACGAAACTTATATTTTTCAATGAGTTACTGGTAGGTTTCACTTCAAGCATCTTCTGTGAACAAAAAGTATGTTGTGAGCTGCTTGTCAACTCTACTCGCCCTATTTGAAATGCATACACAGAAGAATAGAATTCAATTTTTCAAATTTTTGTCACATCTCTAAACGTTTCATAATCAAACTATAGAAAAGACACAGGAAATTTTCATGAGAATTATTTATTGTCACTCCAATCTGAGAAGCTTGAATCCAAAAAATTTCTTCATGAATGTTCATAATGATCGAACAAATCTAAAATAAATGAAATGCAGACATCTTGATCTTATTAGGGTGCGAACTACTGTTATGAATTAGAATATCAGAGAAGGTGGGTTTTCTATACAGGGTGTCCCACCGGGAATGCCCATTAGAAGTTTATGGAGAAATAATTATTCCATCAATTTCAAATTTTGTGTAGATCTTCATTTGTGATATATTCTCAAATATCAATGACTTTCGCTTTCACCGGAAATGGTATCAACTTTCTTATTTCAAATGGAACACCCTGTATATTATGAGTTTTTTGGATAGATCTTCGAATGCCACATTCATTTCATGTATGATTTCCTATAGCCGTCTAAAGTCGTTTTCGAGTTATTCACTGTTTTGTGCAAAAAAATACAAATTGAGTCTTGTAGAACATTGAAAATTCAATGAAAGCGCAATGCACAATCTCAGATCTGTTTTTTGAAATGGGTTACCGAAAAGATATTCGATGTCACTCTGTAGAGAAAATAACGTTTCGATATACTGGGAGGTTAAATGAGAGTGTCAAAGTTGTAATTCAAAAAAAGCCAAAAACTCGATTTTTTCAAATAGAAACCATACTTTTTTCAATTTGTGAGGTAAAAATAGGTGAAGTTTATTGAGGGTTCCCTATATCCAGAATGTACCATCTTCGAGATATTCAGGAAAAACTGTTAGAGTGCCAAAGTTTGAATTCCAAAAAAACAGAAATTAGATTTTTCCAAACGGAAACCATATTTTTTCCACTCCCATTTCAATTTGTGAGGAAGAAATAAGTAGAGTCTCTCACGGGTTCCCTATATCTAAAATGTACCATTTTCGAGATGTTCAGAAATAACTGTTAGCAACGAGCATTTTATAATATGTGAGGTATCAATTATGATCTATGTTCACCCTTTCATAAGAATCTGTATGACTTTATTCAAAATAATCCAGGTTTGTTCCAACTGAAGAATTTATCGTGCAATGTATTGGCAGAATTCTGTTCCAGAATAAATAAGGAAATCCACCAACCAAGAAATATTGAGAAGGTGCGAAAAAATGTTTGGGCTAGGTGGACGAAATTTTCAAAATGTGTTATTATTCAATATTCTATTCTGATATATCTGAATAGAAGTTTGGGAAGTTTCATGACTTGTTCTATAAGTTTTGCATTACAATTTAAGCTTTCGATATGTATTGCATATTTTTCATAAGAACTGGGGCGAATTTAACCAAAAATTATTGCGGGGACAGATAGTGTTATCAAAATACAAGAACAAAAAGAAATAATAAAAGAATTAAAGAACAAACATACATATGATTATGATGAAATATCGAATTACATAATTAAACAAACAGCAGAGGAAGTAACTGCGCCTTTAACATACATCATAAACAATTCATTCAAACATGGAATCTTCCCAGACATTCTCAAGAAAGCAGTCGTCAAACCTGTCTATAAAAAGGGCGATGTAAAAGACTATTACAATTATAGACCTACCAGCATTTTACCAAGTTTTATTGGAGGCAAATAATGGAATATTTTATAGAAAACAACCACCGGTGTGAAAGCAGCCACGAGTTCCAGCCACGAGTTGGCGCGCGCGCCAGGGACCGTAATCTAGACTGGGACGGGGATACGGGATGCGTCGTCGATAGGATGTTTGCGTAGAGAAGATATAATTTATAAAACAAGATCGATTTTTTTTGTGCACGAAAATGAATACTTACCTTCTGCAGCCGGTCTTATCATTATGTGGGATTAAATGAGGAGTAGATCAATGAAATTTAAATTTTTCAGGAAATGAACTCTTGTCATTTTTGAATAAAAATTATGCTGAATGCAGGAAAATTTGAATATTGAAATTTTTTTTCTATGAATGTGTTCCCTGAATGGTTCTCTTCAAGATCCACATATCGCCCGATTTTGTCGGGCAAGAATTCACCCCCCAACGCCCCCCCAATTATCACGTAAGGAATTATCCTATGTGCAGAAAAATTTGAAAATTCGAACTTTTTTTTCTATGAATGTGTTCTCTGAATGGTCCTCTTCAAGATCCACATATCGCCCGATTTTGTCGGGCAAGAATTCACCCCCCAACGCCCCCCCAATTATCACGTAAGGAATTATCCTAAGTGCAGAAAAATTTGAAAATTCGAACTTTTTTTTCTATGAATGTGTTCTCTGAATGGTCCTCTTCAAGATCCACATATCGCCCGATTTTGTCGGGCAAGAATTCACCCCCCAACGCCCCCCCCAATTATTACGTAAGGAAATATCCTAAGTGCAGAAATATGTGAAAATTCGAACTTTTTTTTCTATGAATGTGTTCTCTGAATGGTCCTCTTCAAGATCCACATATCGCCCGATTTTGTCGGGCTAGAATTCACCCCCCAACGTCCCCCCAATTATTACGTAAGGAATTATCCTCAGTGCAGAAAAATTTGAAAATTCGAATTTTTTTTTCTATAAATGTGTTCTCTGAATGGTCCTCTTCAAGATTCACATACCGCTCGATTTTGTCGGGCAAGGAGTTATCCCCCACGACTCCTCCAATTGATTTCGAAAAAAATATGCTGAGTGCAGAAAAATGCGAATATTGTGATTTTTTTTTCGGAAATGTATCCTGCTAGAGGTTCTCTTCAAGATATGCATACAGCCATATTTTGTCGGGCGATAATTCACCCCCACCATACGCCCCAATTATTACGTAAGACATTTTCACCAATGTAGTCCAGAAGAAACAGTAACAGCCAAAATCAATCAATTTGGAATACCCCGTATAGAAAATATTCATATGTGTGTGGAAATGTATATATTTTTGGTAAAAATTTTGAAATTTTCTGTTGTTCCTTCAATGCTTACTGATTTCCGAAATCTCTCAACTTCAAATTTCATGTTCTGTACTCCTTTAATCACAGGAGGTCCACGATTGTTGAAAGTATCGATGAAAAATGAGAATAGCAATCAATGTATATCTCAACTACTGTGAATGAAATCAAATTAAACTCTCCTCCAGTTGAATAAAATTAATAAAATGGCATTCGAAGATATATCTGAAGTAGTCACAATATACATCTGTTCCATTAGAAATATGAAATTTGATACCATTTTCGGTCGAGACTGATTTAATTGATATTTCTTACGTAATAATTGGGGGGGCGTTGGGGGGTGAATTCTTGCCCGACAAAATCGGGCGATATGTGGATCTTGAAGAGAACCATTCAGGGAACACATTCATAGAAAAAAAATTTCAATATTCAAATTTTCCTGCATTCAGCATAATTTTTATTCAAAAATGACAAGAGTTCATTTCCTGAAAAATTTAAATTTCATTGATCTACTCCTCATTTAATCCCACATAATGATAAGACCGGCTGCAGAAGGTAAGTATTCATTTCCGTGCACAAAAAAAATCGATCTTGTTTTATAAATTATATCTTCTCTACGCAAACATCCTATCGACGACGCATCCCGTATCCCCGTCCCAGTCTAGATTACGGTCCCTGGCGCGCGCGCCAACTCGTGGCTGGAACTCGTGGCTGCTTTCACACCGGTAAAACAACCTATTAAAAGAAAATCAACATAGATATTTGAAGAGAAAAATCTATCAAGACAGCAACCTATGAATTTATTACCAGAATAGTGGAAGCATTTGAAAACAAGGAACTAGCTATGGGAATATTCCTGGATTTGACTGAAGCCTATGACTGTTTGGACAGTGAGAAGCTAATACAGAAGTTAGAACTTTATGGTGTAAGAGGTCCAGTCCTTCAGTGGGTAAAATCTTACTTCACATGTACAACACAAATAGTGGAATTTCAAATAGATGGAGAAACAATAAGCTCTAGTACAGAAGAACTTCTTTTGGGTATACCAAGGAAGCATCGCTGGTCCATTATTTTTCATTATATACCTAAATGATTGTGAAATGGACACAGAAGCAGAGAGTGAAGGAAAGACAACAATGAACAATACGAATTATGCACGAGACACAGAATCAGAAGGTAAAATTGTAACTACAGTTAACTATGCAGACGGTAAGAGCATGCTTATTGCTGGAAGGACATATTTGGAAATTGAAAGATTGGGCAAGTTAACTATTAATCGGACAGACAAATGGTTCAGAAACAATAATTTGTTGCTGAATAAAGAAAAAACTGAATTGATACTTTTCACAACAATAAGATCAAGTATAGAAGAAAGTGATAGCATGTACTTAAATCGAGAACAGTATAAATTTTTTGAGTCAACAAAGTTTCTAGGAATATATATAAATAAAAATCTAAGATGGAATGACCACATAAATTATCTCTTGAAAAAGTTACCCCTTCCATCTATGGACTGAGGGTTATTTCCAAATATATCCACAACAAATATCTGAATCATGCAATGAAGAAGCTAAATTAAGATTTGGAATAACATTCTATGGGTCAGGAGACATAAAATCACTCTTTTGTACTACAGAAGATAAGTGTTCGAATTGTTAATAACATGAGATATAATGAATCATGCAGAAACATTTTCAAGAAGCTGGGAATATTGACGATATATGCTATATATATTCAAGAATGTGTACTTTTTGTTAGGAATAATACAGAACTCTTCAAGAAATATGAAAAAAAGAAAACTTTCTATGAAACAAGAAATATGGATTACATCTTCCCAAGATATAGTTTAACAACAGCTCAGAGGCAGATGGAGTACAGATGCTTAAAAATTTATAATTCACTACCAAATAGAATAAAAACTTTGAGTGAAATCAAGACATTCAAAAAGGAAATTTTTAAATATCTTGTGAATTTAGAGCCCTTCATTTCACTTTTGTGTACATTGTATATGTAAGGTGATTGTGAAATAAAAGGCTGTTATCATTATTATTATATCGAAACGTTATTTTCTCTACAAGTGACGTCAAATATCTTTTCGGTAACCCATTTCAAAAAACAGATCTGAGATTGTGCGTTGCGCTTTCATTGAATTTTCAGTGTTCCACAAGACTCAATTTGTATTTTTTTTTTCACAAAACAGTGAATAACTCGAAAACGACTTTAGATGACTATAGGGAATGATACATAAAATGAATGTGGCATTCGAAGATCTATCCAAAAAACTCATAATACACAGGATGTTCCATTTGAAATAAGAAAGTTGATACCATTTCCGGTGAGAGCAGAAGTCATTGATATTTGAAAATATATCATAAATGAAGGTCTACTTGGCTCATACACAAAATTTGAAATTGATGGAATAATTATTTCTCCATAAACTTCTAATGGGCACTCCCGGTGGGACACCCTGTATAGAAAACCCACTTTCTTTGATATTCTAATTGATAGCAGTAGTTCGCACCCTTATAAGATCAAGATGTCTGCATTTCACACCCTGGTACATAGGTTAACTTCGATCCCCTTGTCACAAACTAGCTTTGAGAATGAAGTAAGAACCCTCAAAGCATTTGCCAAAAACAACGGCTACTCCCCTGATATCATAGACAAATTAATATACAGAACACAACAGACAAAATTATTAACTTTAGTCTATCCACCCCAAATTGATGATGAAATCAGAAAGTTTATGTACATCATAGAGCCGTTTTCGAGTTATTCACTGTTTTTCGAAAAAATTTACAAATTGGGGATTGTAGAACACTGAGAATTCAATGAAAGCGCAACACACAATCTCAGATCTGATTTTCGAAATGGGTTACTGACAAGATATTCAACATAACTCTGTAGAGAAAATAACGTTTTGATATACTGGGAAGTAAAATGAGAGTTTCAAAGTTGAAATTCAAAAAAAGTCAAAAATTTTTTGAAATGGAAACCATACTTTTTCCACTCATATATCAATTTGTGAGGTAAAAATAGGTTAAGTTTATTTGAGGGTTCCCTATATCCAAAATGTACCATCTTCGAGATATTCAGGAAAAACTGTTATAGTGTCAAAGTTTGAATTCCAAAACAGGCAGAAATTAGATTTTCCCAAATGGAAACCGTATTTTTTCCACACCCATTTCAATTTGTGAGGAAGAAATAAGTAGTCTCTTAAGGGTTCCCTATATCTAAAATGTACCATTTTCGAGATATTCAGAAAAACTGTTAGCAACGAGCATTTTATAATATGTGAGGTATCAATTATGATCTATGTTCACCCTTTCATAAGAATCTGTATGACTTTATTCAAAATAATCCAGGTTTGTTCAAACTGAAGAATTTATCGTGCAATGTATTGGCAGAATTCTGTTCCAGAATAAATAAGGAAATCCACCAACCAAGAAATATTGAGAAGGTGCTAAAAATGTTTGGAAGTAGGTGGACGAAATTTTCAAAATGTGTTATTATTCAATATTCTATTCTGATATATCTGAACAATAGTTTGGGAAGTTTCATGACTTGTTGTATAGGTTTTGCATTACAATTCGAGCTTTCGATAAATATTGCATATTTTTCGAAGAATAACTCGTTATTTTCATTATGAGCAGTAAAAAAACTAGTGGTCGTTTTCTTTGAGCAATGAAATAAGTTTTGAAGAATATCAACAACAGAAGCATGGAAAAATATTCTGAATAAAGTCAAAGATTTTTATGAAAGGGAGAACATAGATCATATTACAATAATGAGCTCGTGGCGGTTATTTCTGAATATATCGAAAATGGTACATTCTAGATATAGGGAACCCTCAATAAACTCCACTTATTTTTACACCACAAATTCATATGTGGGTGAAAAAAATACGGTTTCCATTTGAAAAAATCGAGTTTTTGGCTTTTTTTGAATTCCAACTTTGACACTCTCATTTTACCTCCCAGTATATCGAAACGTTATTTTCTCTACAGAGTGACGTCGAATATCTTTTCGGTAACCCATTTAAAAAAACCGATCTGGGATTGTGCTTTGCGCTTTCATTGAATTTTCAGTGTTCTACAAGACTCAATTTGTATTTTTTTTTCACAAAACAGTGAATAACTCGAAAACGACTTTAGATGGCTGTGGGTAATGATACATGAAATGAATGTGGCATTCGAAGATCTATCCAAAAAAACTCATAATATACAGGCTGTTCCATTTGAAATAAGAAAGTTGATACCATTTCCGGTGGAAACGGAAGTCATTGATATATCCACACAAAATTTGAAATTGATGGAATAATTATTTCTCCATAAACTTCTAATGGGCACTCCCGATGGGACACCCTGTATAGAAAACCCACCTTCTTTGATATTCTAATTGATAGCAGTAGTTCGCACCCTTATAAGATCAAGATGTCTGCATTTCACACCCTGGTACATAGGTTAACTTCGATCCCCTTGTCACAAACTAGCTTTGAGAATGAAGTAAGAACCCTCAAAGCATTTGCCAAAAACAACGGCTACTCCCCTGATATCATAGACAAATTAATATACAGAACACAACAGACGCAATTATTAACTTTAGTCTATCCACCCCAAATTGATGATGAAATCAAAAAGTTCATCTACATCAATTATATCCCATCTATTAGCGAACAACTGTGCAAAAAAATTCGAAAAAATAAAAATGATATTTTATGTACCAATAAGAAAAAACCTAAGATCAATATTTGTTTATATTTTATACATATAAATATTTTTTATAGGTCAGTGGCCGTTCTCTTGAAGAACATAAAAGATCTATCCTGAAAAATAAATCAACAACTGGTTTTTCAGATCACTGCATAACTTTAAACCACGTCGTTGACTTCAATAATATAAAAATCTTACATAAAGGTAATAAATGTAAACGCTTGGCTCTTCTGGAAATCCTAGAGATATATTCAGCCCTGAAAAAGAACCAGCCAATCGTAATTGACCAACTAGATTTCCGCTTATCTCCGATATTAACATCTGTTATCTGATTCAATGTGTACTTTCTGTATTTGTGTATTAAGTATTGAAAATGGGATAAAACCCGAAACATATTTGTCAACGAATATTCTTAATTAAAATCGTGAAATATTAGCCAAGTGTTTTTTGTCTTCTTTTATCATTCAACTTATCATGTTACATCAAGTGTTGTGTGAGGAATCAATTTCAATTAAAAAAAGCTAACTTTTCTCTTTGTTTCAGTGTCCATGTTCTGAAAGAAGAAGAAGAAGAAATTTGTGAAACTGACAAGGTCAAGATTGAAGATGTGGACATCGTTGAACAGTTTATGGATGAAGATCGAGTTCACGACAGAGATGCCTTCATAGCTAAGGTGGAAAGTTGCGACAACCTCTGTAGTGAAACCAAACAAGTTCATGAGGTATCTGTTCCTTTGTCCTATAAAGACGAGGAAGCTTCCGAAGAAAATGAAAATTCCGAAGATTTTACTCATAAACAAACTCCTGGATTCAATCATATCGATTCGATTAATTCAAATTCGAAACGTCATAAGTGTCATTCGTGTGAATACGCCACCAATATAAAAACTAATCTCAAAAACCATGTACATTCGATTCATTCAAAATTGAGGCAATATAAGTGTGATCAATGCGACTACTCTGCAAATACAAAGTCTATGATCAAACATCATATAGATTCGGTTCATTTGAATTTAAAGCCGCATAAGTGTCATCTGTGTGATTTTGCTGCATATCAAAAATCAAAACTAAAATTACATATAGATTCGATCCATTTAAATTTAAAGCCGCTTAAGTGTCATCTGTGTGATTTTGCTGCATATCAAAAATCAAAACTCAAATTACATATAGATTCAATCCATTTAAAGTCACATAAGTGTCATCTGTGTGATTTTGCTGCAAATCTAAAATCGACACTCAAAGGACATATAGATTCGGTACATTTTAATTTGAAGCGATTTAAGTGTGATCAATGCGACTATGCTTCAAATAGAATGCCTGGCTTAAAACATCATATAGATTCGGTACATTTTAATTTGAAGCGATTCAAGTGTAATCAATGCGACTATGCTTCAAATAGAATGCCTGACTTAAAACATCATATAGATTCGATTCATTTAAATTTGAAGTCGTATAAGTGTCATTTGTGTAATTTTGCTGCAAATCATAAATCAACACTCAAAGCACACATAGATTCGGTACATTTAAATTTGAAGCGATTCAAGTGTGATCAATGCGACTATGCTACAAATAGAATGGCTGACTTAAAACATCATATAGATTCGATTCATTTAAATTTGAAGTCGCATAAGTGTCATTTGTGTGATTTTGCTTCAAATAATAAACATTATCTCAAAAAACATATAGATTCGGTTCATTTAAATTCAAAGCCGCCCGAGTGTCATTTGTGTAACTATTCCTCAAATCACAAATCAAATCTAACAAAACATATCAAATCAGTCCATTTAAATTTGAAGCAATATAAGTGTGATCAATGCGACTACTCTGCTAATAAGAAGTCTACGATCAAATATCATATAGATTCGATCCATTTGAATTTGAAGTCGCATAAGTGTCATTTGTGTGATTTTGCTGCAAATCGTAAATTAACACTCAAAGCACACATAGATTCGGTACATTTTAATTTGAAGCGATTTAAGTGTGATCAATGCGACTATGCTTCAAATAGAATGCCTGACTTAAAACATCATATAGATTCGGTACATTTAAATTTGAAGCCGCATAAGTGTCATCTGTGTGATTTTGCTGCATATCAAAAATCAAAACTCAAATTACATATAGATTCAATCCATTTAAAGTCACATAAGTGTCATCTGTGTGATTTTGCTGCAAATCTAAAATCGACACTCAAAGGACATATAGATTCGGTACATTTTAATTTGAAGCGATTTAAGTGTGATCAATGCGACTATGCTTCAAATAGAATGCCTGGCTTAAAACATCATATAGATTCGTTACATTTTAATTTGAAGCGATTCAAGTGTAATCAATGCGACTATGCTTCAAATAGAATGCCTGACTTAAAACATCATATAGATTCGATTCATTTAAATTTGAAGTCGTATAAGTGTCATTTGTGTAATTTTGCTGCAAATCATAAATCAACACTCAAAGCACACATAGATTCGGTACATTTAAATTTGAAGCGATTCAAGTGTGATCAATGCGACTATGCTACAAATAGAATGGCTGACTTAAAACATCATATAGATTCGATTCATTTAAATTTGAAGTCGCATAAGTGTCATTTGTGTGATTTTGCTTCAAATAATAAACATTATCTCAAAAAACATATAGATTCGGTTCATTTAAATTCAAAGCCGCCCGAGTGTCATTTGTGTAACTATTCCTCAAATCACAAATCAAATCTAACAAAACATATCAAATCAGTCCATTTAAATTTGAAGCAATATAAGTGTGATCAATGCGACTACTCTGCTAATAAGAAGTCTACGATCAAATATCATATAGATTCGATCCATTTGAATTTGAAGTCGCATAAGTGTCATTTGTGTGATTTTGCTGCAAATCGTAAATTAACACTCAAAGCACACATAGATTCGGTACATTTTAATTTGAAGCGATTTAAGTGTGATCAATGCGACTATGCTTCAAATAGAATGCCTGACTTAAAACATCATATAGATTCGGTACATTTAAATTTGAAGCCGCATAAGTGTCATCTGTGTGATTTTGCTGCATATCAAAAATCAAAACTCAAATTACATATAGATTCAATCCATTTAAATTTAAAGTCACATAAGTGTCATCTGTGTGATTTTGCCGCAAATCACAGATCAACACTCAAAGCACACATAGATTCGGTACATTTTAATTTGAAGCGATTTAAGTGTGATCAATGCGACTATGCTTCAAATAGAATGGCTGACTTAAAACATCATATAGATTCGGTACATTTAAGTTTGAAGCGATATATGTGTGATCAATGCGACTATGCTTCAAATAGAACGCCTGATTTAAAACGTCATATAGATTCGGTTCATTTAAATTTAAAGCTGCTTGAGTGTCATTTGTGTAACTATTCCTCGAATCACAAATCAAATCTAACAAAACATATTAAATCGGTCCATTTAAATTCGAAGCAATTTAAGTGTGATCAATGCGACTTCTCTTCGAATACAAAGTCTTCCATCAAGTCACATATAACTTCGATTCATTTGAATTTGAAGCTGCATAAGTGTGGATTGTGCGATTACGCTGCCAATAGGGCAAGCCAGCTCAAACTCCATATGGATTCAGTTCATCTGAATGTGAAGTAACTCTTCATTTATGTAATTTTTCCGCAAATAACAAAGTAACTTTGAGAAATCACATAAATTGCGTTCATTTAAATTTGAATCTACACAAGTGCCATCTATGCGACTACGCGTCAAATTATAAATTATCACTCAAGAGACATACAGATTCATTTCATCCTGTAGTCCACGTCGACCAATGAAATAAAAAAATTGCTTCTTCACCACATTTTTTGAAGTTATTTCATCTTGCATACACATGTGAAATTTCATCTTGCATACACATGTGAAAAAAATTGACTTCCTTTTGTTGATTTTTCATCTTTCCTCTTGGGGATATAGCAGAAATGACATGGAAATTAATTGTGAATGTCCAGTTGCTCTTCAATTATGTACTATAAACTACTTCATTCTATGTTACATATTTTTAAATAAAAATATTTATTATGATAGCTATATGAATTCTTGCATAACTGAATTACACTTTGTATCATTTTCTTATCTACATAGTCAATTTTCAACTTCAACAGATCCCTGAGATAACCCATTATTGACAGTTTCCACTCCACGATATACCCCACTTGAGTCAATGAAATGAGATTATGTTTCTTTATTATTATCGTTTATTACAATTCTTATTTGAAGAGATAACGTATATTCACTTTGAGATTTGACATTTGCTTATTCGACAAATCAGCAATTTGTTCTTTTTTTTTGTTAATTTCAATGATTCCACTATCAACCTTCACAACAATAAAACAAATGACAAAGAAATTCGTTACAAATGTTTCGGAACCTATTGACCTAATTTATTGTATTTTAAAATAAAATGTTTATCATAATTGTTTTTGTTTGTGTGGCATAGACTTTCAAAGAAATTTAACCTTCTTTTCCTTAATTTAAATGAACATGTAATAATAGCACAAATGGCAAAGAAACTAATCATCAATGTTTCAGATGCACTTCAACTTATTTATTGTATGTATACATATTTTAAAATGAAGATGTTTATCATTATTGATATTTTTTGTGTTGAAACTTTTACAAATGTTGCCAATCATTCAATCCAAATTTCTGTTTCGTATCAGGGGGAAAAAATAAAAATCTGTAAAGAAGGATAGTAAGTCTGTCCCTGTGTAAATCTCATTTGTGGAGATATTTAAAGCCATCTGTTAATATAATTGTACATCAGTATGAACGATATATTGATTTAATAGAAGCTACTAATTTTTTTTCTGTTTACGAAGGTAAAAAATCTATGAAAAGAATATGGGTGATAAATTTTGAATAAAAATGCACATTCTCCAGCAAAACGTATGTATGCAGAACATGATGTGAACATCGATTAATCATGTTGAAGAATTCTTTACTTGCTAGATTTTAATGTATTATTCTTTTATTACATCTCACTTTATCTTAGGCTGCAGTTATATATAAAATAAAATTATTCAACTTATCTATCGATTGATTGCACCTTTTCCGTTGCTTAATGAATTACAATACTATCAAGCTATTTTTAATATTAATATTAAGTTGATACATATATGTATGATATATTGTCTGAAATTGCCTATTCTCGGAATTTTGTTGAAATTCCACATATAGATTTGATCGTTGCTGAAAATAAGTTCATTTTTACAACAATCAAGAGAATCACACTCAGATTGCCCCTAGTTTTATTGCACATTATCATATGGCCTGCATTCAGCACTTTTTCACGTTCAACTAAGCTCCTTGAATTGTTGAGACTTCTATATATTCAAGAATATCAAGTAGACTCAAAGTAATTTATTTTGATAAGAATGAAAATTATTGTACAAGAATGATCTGAACAAAAAGTTAAGATGTCTTGACTTGAAGAGCTTTTTTTTTGGTAGGTTTTATGAAGGTACAGTTTTCTTCTCCAGTAGCAGAAATGATTTCATAAGGCTTTTTCGGAAACCTACCCAGGGTTACTAACTCGATCCATTGAGGTCACGTGATGGATCACGGACCCGGTTCTGAGTTTACGAACATGTCAGGTTTGGAAATGTCAGTCGTAACAATAACATAACCTATTAATATCAGATTGTCTCTGATAATATAATTTTATTTACAAAAATCCTAGTTAAACAGGGTTGATAGGACTGATGATGATTGAATCTGTTAAACTAGGATACTTATTCACAAAAAAAGCGTGAAAAATCTAACTTAATATTATTTACAATTAGATTTTGGCTTGTCTCTAGCTTTGCTTGAATTTATTGCCACATTATGTGTTGTCAAAAATTTGATTCTTGGCAAATAGAACCACATATTTCACATTGAGCCCGATTCTCTTCGCTTTCCATTATTATTAAGAATAGTACAATTATTTATTCAGAATAGAGTAGAAAGCTTACTCCCGCGTTTTAAAATTCAAAACTAAACCGCAGTGCGCATGCGGTGACCGAACGACCCTGCTCTTGTGTAGGGTTACGGTGGATCAACCCGAGTCAGTGATCGAGTTAACAGCCCCGTACTTTCCGAACATGGGTTGGATGTTCGGGTTAGGGATCGGGTGAACCCGGGTAAGTTTCCGAAAACGCTTATAGAGAGAGTTCCTGAAATAATTCAAAACATATGAAGCATTGTTTTCAATTGACATCAGTTTCCACTCTTGCCTGTTTTCATTCTATAATCTTCTGGTCAGAAATAGTGTGAGCATACTCTAATATGTTTAGATGCAAGTTTTTACATTTTCAAAACATTCTCCCACGATTTATTTACGTCTGTTAATTTCCTCTACGATTTCTAATTTTTTGGTTACGTAAACATTTTTATTTTTACCACGAAAATAATGAAAATGGGCTCCAGGATTCCTAGATTTTTTTAGAGTAACGTCCATAAACAGCTAACTGAGTTTTTTCGTATTTCCTCATTTGAAGATAATTTTCTCAGGAAAATTTAAACTTTCGGAATCAAAAATACTCAGAATTTAATGAAGAATCTATTTATGCAATAGAAAATGGGTCTTCCATTTGAAAAACGAAAGTTGATGTCACTTCCGGAAAAAACGGAAATCCTAGAACCTTCGAAAAATATACGAGAAGTAGTCTTCTTACTTGAAGCTCGCCTTTAGAATTTCAATCCTGAATCTTGTGTCTTTCATAAAAATATTCTATAGAGCCATATTGTGAAGAACCCTGAATACTGTGTCTTTAGACTCATTAAATCAATTCTAATATTCAATCAAAGTGAGTTAAACATTCATTATGATATCATAGTGTGATAAATGCTTCCGCAAATAACAGGTAAGAGATATGTATATTTTTTATTTATACTTATGGTGCAGTTTCTGTTTCGAATTTCTATACAATACAGTGTGTTAAAGAATCCAAAACGCAAATGTTGCCTCTGATACACAATAATTAAAAATTTTAAATTATGCTTTGGGAACATAATGCCTTATAAAAGTTCATTGGCAATATTTCAGTTCCAATTCAATTTTTCTAATTGTAAAATAAAAAGCAATAATAGTTCATTGTTTATTATCAACTTTCGACTGATAAAAAATAGCAAAGGTAACAACAAAAATATTTTTTCCCAGTCACAGTTTCTCAACAGTTCTTATTGAGATCGACAATATATGGTGCAAATGTATACAACACCAATAACGGAAAACTATCTTCTTCTCTGGTCGAAATCCAACTTCATCATAAATGATTTCTCACCTTTAGGATATCAATCCTGAATCTTGTGTCTTTCATAAAAATATTCGATAGAGCCATATTCGTGAATAACCCTGTATAATTTCAGATAAAATGAGAATGTTGTATGTGATTTTTAAAATCAGTGTTACATTTTGAAGTATATTCACATAAACAACATCGGAGCTGATCTGAATTCGAATGAAACGATTTCATATGTTTTTTAAGGCAAGATTTATACTTTGTAGCAAAATCACATGCACTACACTTGTGTTGCTTCGATTCAGAATGAGCTAAACTCATATGATTTCTGATATTAAATCTGTAATTCGAAGCATAGCCACATATGTCACACTTTTGTTGCTTCAAATTTAAATGAAAGGACACAATATGCTTCTTGAGTTTACTCCTTTCATTCGCAGCATATTCGCATGAATGACACCTGTGATGCTTCAATTTCAAATGAACCGCCTGTATATGCCGTTTGAGATTCTTGTTCCAGTTGAAGGCAAGGCCACATAGAGGGCACTCGTGCTGTCTCAAATTTAAATGAACGGAGTTTAGGTGATCTTTCAGATGCTCGTATTTATTGAAAGCAAGCTCACACAGATGGCACTTGTGTTCCTTCAAATTCAAATGCACCGCTTCTACGTGGGCTTTGAGATTATGTTTATTACACGTAGAGTACTCGCATATATTGCACTCCAGTGGGGTAGAATTCAAATGAACGAAATCGATATGAGACTTGAGATGGTGTTTTTGATTCGAAGCAAACTCGCACAGATGGCACTTGTGTTCCTTCAATTTTAAATGAACTGAATCAATGTGTGTTTTCAGGTTTTATTTGCTTTTCGAAATGAAATCACATAGATGGCACTGGTGTTGCTTCAAATTCGAATGAACTGCATCTACATGTGACTTCAGAGTTTCCTTTGTATTTGTTAGAAAATCACACGAATTACACTTATGTATCTCTGAATTCGAATGAACGTCATCTAGGTGCGTTCTGAGAGATTCTTTACAACTCGAAGCAAAGTCACTAATATTACATTTATGTTGATTCGAATCAGATAGTATTTTTTCACTATCGTTACGTTCTCTTGAAAAGTATTCACAATTTTTGCCTTTGAAGGAACGGAAAACGATTTTTTCATCTTCTCTGAGGTTTTCATAACTCTCCATTTTTACTACGAAGTCGTTCCTGTTATGAACTTGGTAGCCATCGATGAGCTGTTCGACAATATTAAAATCTTCAATCTTGACCTTGTTGGTTTCATTACAATCATCATTCTCCGCAAAATGAGCGCTGAAACAAAGAGAAAAGTTAGAAGACTAGAGTAATCGATGATTTTATCAAACTCGAGTTTTATGAATGGACTGGAAAAATCAAGAAAAACGTCAGAAATAACCATAACTGTGAAGTTCTCATGTTGAATATGACTAGAGCCTCACAGAAAGTTGGTGTGGTTCAACTGACCATCAGTTTATACCCCATCAAAAGAATTCCAATTCAATAAACTTCACAATATGAAAAACAAACATACGATTCATTAGAAGAAAATTTTTTTTTCTCAAGGACGGCTTTTCTTGCTCCGATAAAATTCATTTTATTCAATGAAAAAATCAGAGGAACTACCAAACTACCCATGATACAAGGAATCATATGCAAGGAATACATTCTTTGTATCAAGCAAACTACCAAGTACCAATATTAGGGAGTTATTGGAATACTGTCATCCACTATTAACGCCGTTCACTATCAATAGTGCCAAGTACTGCCTGACTTAAAAATGTGCCAGAAATAAGAGCTATTGGGCCTGCGTTATTCAGAGAGGAGTTATTCCTAACCTCCAATTTTCCACGTTGTGCGTTGTGCCCGTAAACAAACATCTTAAAACATGAACTAGCTACTTTTACAACATGATACAAAGAATATGTATTTCTTGTATCATGCTTTTACAAGCTCTCCAAGAAATAATACCATGATTCAAGCAATAGATTTCTTGTATCATGTAATAATACTAGGTTAGGAACAGAGATAATATGCCTAATTATAGAATATTCTATGTTCTGAGGAAAATATACACACAAGGTTAGGAATAACGGCATGGCTGTACCAGGAATAATGGAGCCACAAATAGTGGCAGGCAGCATGATACAAGGAATATTCTTTGTATCATGGGCAGGCAGTAACTTTAATAATTCCAGGCCGTATTTTTTTTCCTCTGCGCATGCTCAGATGTCAAATACGGCCAGGATTTATTAGTGCCTGGCGTTATTGAATCCCCAATAATTCCCTATTATCAAATGAACAAAAAACTTGTGTTTCTTTTTTATCTGTGTTGACAGTTGACACTGTTGACATATTAGTCATAGAAAATCCCATAGAACATACCAAAGATGCACCAGATTCTGTTTCAGAATATTTCTAAAATGTATTTTTAAACAATAGATGTCAGTTTCTATTGCGGAAAACTCGAAGAAAATTGTTATTTCAGACAAAAAACTATAAAATTACGGGAAACTGGATGCTCATGTCAATGTTGCAGACATGACTAAAGTGACAAATGACAACTAGTTTCGCCAACATAAACCGATTTCAAGCGAATAACCAGTAATGACCGCGGTTATCTACGGTCCTGCCTGCGGTTATCTACGGTTATAGCCTTCAGGGATATTCCTTGTAAAATGATTATAACCTACAATGACCGAAGTCGCTTGAATGCAGTTGGTCCTAGTTGGTAATTACCAATGAGGACCAGGTTATTCGCTTGAAATCGGTTATAATTCGTGATTAATACCAACACTACGCCGCTTATAATCATAGACGATTATACTGTACGGGGCCGTTCCACTTGGCGATCACAACGATCAAAATGCTCCTTTAGCCGTTCCACTTAACGACCGCGGTCTTTGTGAGCGCGGCAAAATCATCGCTCACTCCAAGCTTAAATCGACCCACATATTTCGATGTTCTGTGACGACCTATCTCAATAGATGCGTGAAAGTGAAAATGGATGTTCAGAATACAGTTCAGATATATATTTATTATAATATTTCTAACTGTTGTACACTTTAATTAAATTTATTGTTTAGAATAACTTCTACTTTTTTCAATCTTGTCATTTCTTTCATGACAGCCCAAAACGCCCAATAATCCGTTCCACTTGAGTTAACATAATAGCGCTAGCAAGCAAGTGGAATGGGGAAAAGAGCGGTCGTGAGCGTGAGCGTTGTGATCGCCAAGTGGAACGCCCCCTGAGTAAGCTCTGCATACTCTGCTATTTGGGAGAGTAAACACATACTCTGACAGTTGTGATGTACGATTTTCATTCTGTCCTGCTCCCGCAGACTTTTTGAAACTTGAATATTAGTCGAATAAGTATTTATTTCTGGTTTTGTTTCATTTTAATAACGAAATACGAAACAAATAATTTTTCAAGTGAAACAACTATTCTGTGAAATAAAGAAATATTGGAAAGAATTACTTTAATGATTAATAAATTTAATGAAATTGCAAGCAGTAAATTAACGAAGCTCAAAGTGAACTTAACCAAGAGATAATGGTAAAGAAAAAAAGAGTTTTTTCCTGTATAGCAGAACCTAGAGTGGTCCGTTCAAGTTCAAATAAATCGAGACATGAAAAGTCCCACAATAACTGTTTTTTGTACCTGATTTAGAATCTACGTTGATATTTTGTTATATTCGAGAGTTTAGATCTCTCAAGATTCATTGATATTTTGCTTTATCTTTCATACAATATTTTTTTAACTTCTTTTTGTTGGCTTCCTCAAATGAACCTATTTTTTGTTACGAAGTATATAATTTTTTTCTGGCGTAGAGTCAATAAACCAACAAAACATGTAATAACATTTTTAATTTTCTGCTTGCAAGAGAAGATTATAGACAATAATATCCTTTTTCATTCTTTCTGTCTCATTAAAAGTAATTCAATAAAGTCCTGAGAACATTTATCAGTTTCCTCACAATCATAAAAAAAAACACGGTTGTGCTCTGCTTTTCAAATAAAAGAAAAATTGACTATACTGTGAAGACACAACTGAAAATGTACGACTAGAGGGAATTTTTTTTTTAAACTTCTATTATTCATTCATGATAGCAACAATTCAATATAAAAATGATATATAAAAAAAGTATATGATGCAAAAGTATTATTCATAACCTATGCACATGTTTGAATTTTGAATGACATTTGTCAGAGTAAGTTTGTGAACGACGAGTGTGGAGTAAAGACCGAAGTATATTTCTGATCATATGTCCATACTCTACTCTCTGAGTAAGTTTATGAACGCAACCCTGGTGTGGCTCGACTGACTCGCGGCATATTTTGGAAATAAGTATGCTAAGTATCTGTAAAACACTGTGTACAATTACAATTTGAATCTAAGCCAAACCTGTGCGAACGGCACATTCATTCATTCTGGTTATGTCGTCAACTACGTCTTTGACTGCTTTTATTGGGTTTTCTGTTTTTTTGGTGATTCCAAGCACAGTTCTCTCCACAGCTACTTTCAGCTTCTCCCCTGACTTTATTATCAAATTCAGAGTTTCTACTCGCAATTTTCCAAAAGACGCCCAGAAACCTTTTCTACGCTATTTCTCGTGCGTTTGATTGTTCTCACCAATTTGTATTCGCACATACTAGTCTTTTTTATCTCTCTACTAGATTAGTAGTCATTTACTTGAATTTATTCGGGGAAATGTCAGTGTTTGTACCAAACGAGCATTGTTTTCAAACGTTTGAAAAACTTTTTGAAACGATTCGAAACGTTCGAAAACAATTGCGCTTTCAATAGTACCATCTATATTAGTTGGGGCAACACCCACTCGAGGCGCTGCATGCGCGTGGTGCAATCATAGAATGTCCATATTCATGTTCTATGGGGGCAACGAAACAAGTCCGTTGGAACAAACCTAAAATTTTAACAATCTATGATCCCGTTGTTTTGGCAGATTAACCTATAATCATTGACCTATTATACTATAATAGGTCAATGCCTATAATCCCTTTTTTTGAAAAGTAACTAACCAAATTTGTTCACAGATAACAAAGTAAAATAGATCGGACACTGACGTTCTATGATGAAAACAACTTTTTTAAACCCCAAGCGGTTGTTGTCTCAACTAGTATAGTACAGGTTACTGCTTTATCACATTTTTCGGCAGGCTTGGCGCGAAATTCAAATTACGTTCTTATTTTGCATTTTAGGATTTTCAGTAGGCTAACCTTTTCTGAATTCTAAGCAATTGAAAACAATAGTCCTTCACAAATATATATTTATTACTGTTCTCTATACAAAAATATACAAATATAATATAAATATATAGAAAACGAGGTAATTGTCTACACTGACCCGAACATCTCAAAAATTGACAAAAAATTACGGTATAAATTCTTCATACAAACTGTTTTCATTTCCACTATTTCCTCAACTTGGAATATTTTGTTCATGTTCATCAAGAGATCATGGGATCATGCAACAGTGTAAACTCAGATTAAATAAGCGTTATCACGATATTGATTTCTTGGATAATTCGGAAATCATTACGAAAGTCCTATGAACTTTTTTTTTTCAGATATTGCTTAGATTGATGGAAGAAGTAGAGAATGAATTATAATGAATAAAGGTACCTCAAATGTTCCAGTTTTATCAGTAAACTCTCTAGTTATGAAAAGTTTGTAGATTGTTATTATTTTACACCTCCCATAATTATTTGTTGTGAAATTGTATTTTCTCTATTTCAGTATCGTAATGAGTTCATTACAGTACTAAAAGTAGTGCTGTAATGGAACTCATTACAGCATTGTTTTCAGTTATATTTTTCGTTTTGTGGTTGTCAGTACCCAGCAAACATTTGTCGTCGGCAAACCGTCGGACTCGTGTCGGCAATGTCGGTAATGTGCGTACTGCTTTTTTACAGCGTTGGAACTTCGATGGGCCGGTGACGACGTTTACGCAGCTAAAGACATGCCGAAATACAAGCATCTAGCCAACTTCGGCAATGCATCCCTATTAGACGAGCGTGTTTCGCTGTTTTATATTCATCGGATCGACGGCGGTTCTACGCGTTAGTAACGCGTTCAACGTTGAACTGCACTATTTTGAATTTCGCGGGATCAATTTTTATTCGAGGTTCATAAAACCCAAATGAAACATCCGCCATTGCTCTCTCCGCCCGCAGTCGTCGAAGAATGGAGAACGCGTTCACGACGTTCACGTTCCTATTTGCGGATGAACTTAACTCTCTCGTGGTGCTGGTTGATGCTGGTGATCTATATTGACTATATTAGTCATTTGTGATTTGTGTGTCTGTTATTTATTACTAATTTACTGTATCATTCAATACTATGATCGATGTCGCAGCTCCAAGAAGAACGCCGGTAATTACAGGAAATATGAAATAGATGCCAAAATTGTGGAAACGTATGAAAAACTTAAGGAATTCAACACAGAATTAAAAGATGATGCGTTTTCCAAGATATGTGTAAGCATAATTTTATATTTCTGAACTGGCTCACTATCTCTTTTTTGTAATATCATTTCACATTCTCTAATGATGAAATTTAGCAATTTTAATATAAGCAAAAAACCTTCAGTCTCAAGTATATTTTATGTTTTTTCAGTTGACTGAATTTCGCTTTGTTGGAAGAAAAGATAATGCTGAAACAACAAGAAAAATATTGAGGCTGATGATCAGCCATCAGTTGGCCATTTCCCTGAATTGGTAAGGGAGAAATGACAAGGATGGGCTAGAAGTATTGGAACACATGTTGTTACTCGCTCGTTCAAGGTACTCCAAAGTTTGTTGCATAAATTTTTAGTTAATGACTTTGAATTTTCACTTATTTGAAATGATATTCGACATTAATTTCAATAACTTGAATAAATTATGAAAACTCATTTTGTCGGATCAGTAAGGAGAAATCGTCAGCCGAAACTGACCACCAACATGGGAATAAATCATGCCATAATGAACTCATAATACAAATTCAAGATTTTGCATTTTGATTTATGAGTACATAAACTTGAATTGTAAAATATTTTCGAGTAGAATCTACTTCCGATTTTATCGGAAACGAATGTTAACTTCGTTCTTTCAAATGTTACACCCTGTATATTCAAACATATTCAAATTCTTACTTCAATTCTACACTAATTTGATGTATAATATGCGCAACCACACAAGCGATTGTTGAGTTATACCCTTGTTTGTCAGAAAGATTTCACAAATCAGTGTTTATATCTTCAAAATGCCTCATTGTAAGAAGTTTTTTTTGCATCAATGGAATAAAATAAAGTACGATGATGCCAATTCTTGAATTTGTATTACAATTCCTTCCTCGAAAACTTCTAATGAAACACTTGAAAAAATCACCCTGTTTATATATGTATATATATTTTTTTAACAAATAACATTTCATTCTTCCGATATGATATAAAATATTTCAAATGTAGTTATATGAAGAATTATATTTATGGTTTTATTTCAATATAAAATTTTATTTTCAGTTAGTTATTTATTGCACTACTGCCCTTTTAACATGATTCAAGTGAGACTAACTCAATAATATCATTGGCGTGAATAGAGTTGAGTCATTAGGTGGTTCACCGACAGTCACGAAAATCTTGTAATTTTTTTAATGTGTTACTTTTTACAAATTTTCTCATCAATGGTTGGTAACTTCACCAATAACCCAATCCTAGTTACGACTATGAATTATATGAACTACATCTGAGAAATAGAAATATGATAACAAATTATATTTTATTTTTGGAGTATACATATTAATACTGGAAAAAAAATAGAAAAGAATTACCCATATCACCTTTAGGAATTTCTGAAAGAATATTTGTATCAAATGAATTTGAAGCCATATGAGCATCGAGGTAAGTAAACTCTATAAACAAATCAATAAGGTATGTTATAAATATATCAACTGAATTTTGTTTCTAAGCCACCAATCAGGTTGCGGGTAGCCATTCTGAGAAAGTGGCGCTTAGTCTCTGGTTCTGCATTTCACAGAAGCGGTGATATATCGATTGTAAAGCCTTGGTTTCCTCGAAAGCGGTACCGACAAATTTCGACCGCAATAATGCGACAAAGGACTCATAAAAAACTGTTCCATGCACATTATCAGCAGAGGTACAGTTATCTATGACGTCATTTGCCGCATTATTGTGGTCGAAATTTATCGGTTCCGCTTTCGAGGAAACCAAGGCTTTAGTCGCTCGGGCCGATGCGACATTTTATTCAAAATGCCGACGCTGAACAGTGTCGGTAAGCCGACACATTGCCGACACAAATAGGCTGGTATGTAAGCACTTTGCCAACGTTGGGCCAACGCTGGTTCTGCTTTTCACTGCCGCAGCGATATGTCGGGAAACAGTCCCTCGGGCGGCTGTCGGCCGATCGGACACTTTATTAAAAATGCCGAGCCTAAACAGCGTCGGCAAGTCGCCTCATTGCCGACACGAATTGCTGGTATGTCAGCACTTTGCCAACGTCGGGTCGAGTTAATTTTGTTTGTTGGGTTTTCTCGTAGATTTCGAGTTATTTCAGTGGAAAATACGCGAGAAAATACAATCATCATTCAGCAAAAATATTTATTCAAGTGTTTCTTTCAAAAATGACAACAGCCTACTAATAATCTCTATATAATCTATGCCAAATGGACCCTAATTAAATATTTTAACCATAACCCGATTACTTTTGAAAAACAGATGTCGCTGACATCACTGTAGTCGCTTCTTTTCCCATCTTTATACTCTGTAATCAATGGCAAGTATCTTGAAACCAATTTATACAGTTTGAGTAGAAATTGGCGGTTAATACTTCCCAGATATTAATGGCATGGCATTATTGCGGAAATTTCTACGAATAATTCCACAATTTCACAAACGCAACAAAAAAAAAACTATTTATAGAATTTATTCATAATTCGTTCTCAAAAATATTGCCATTTCTCTGGATACACTTTCTCGACCTTTTCGCCACACTATCCACCGCTTCTTTGAATCAGTTCTTCTCTCGAAGTCACTGGAGCTCGATTATCATAAACAAGACTCTTCATATGACCCTAGAAATAAAAATCCATAGGTGTAAGATCTGGAGAACGAGGAGGCCATGCGACAGGTCCTAATCGGCCGATCCCTCGGCGAGGGTATTGAGAGTCTAAAAATTCTCGTACACTCCCCACTGTGTGAGCAGGGCAACCATCATGCTGGTACCATATTCCTTGAAAGTGACTCAAAGGAATATCTTCCAATAGGTCGGGCAGAGTTTCCCTCAAAAATTGATTATAGCCATTTCCAGTCAATGTTTCAGGAAGAATGTACGGTCCTATAATGAATCCATCCTTCATTCCCGCCCAAACATTGACAGAAAATCTCTTCTGTCTATTTTTTGCTACTGTTGCATGTGGATTTTCCCTTTGCCATATTATATTATTTTTGTTGTTGAAGAAACCATCTCTGTGGAATGTTGCTACATCCGTAAACAGTATGAGACGTAGGAAATTCCTATTCTCACGTGTCCTTAAAATAAATTCACATAATTCTTTCCTCTTCACAAAATCACCTTCTTCTAAGGTTTGACATGAACGGAAATGGTACGGATGGTAGCTATTTCTTTTCAAAACTCTCCATACAGTGGATTTACTCTTATTCACACTTGGATGATTTGCTAGAGTTCTCGTTGATACCATCGGAATTTCACTCACTAAATCCAGGATACGTTCTTCGTTATTTCCTTCTTCTTGCGGTGAAGAATACCTTCTTCACGTAATTTACGCACTGTTTCTATGAAAGTTTTAAAATTAGGAACGTTTCGGCTTGGAAATCTGCGAGCGTAAATTTCCCTTGCTTTTCTCTGCACCATATAATTTTTTTCTAAAAGTGAATATTTCATTTTCGTTTGCTAACAAGTCGTTCCAATATACTCGAACTATTCAGTAATATTCAAATAACCTGTCAAATTCTATCAGCTACTGTTGATCGGCAACGAAAATTAATATACTCAGAACCAAAGATTATAGAGTTAGAAAGATAGGAAACGCCCTTACATCTGTGGCACTAAAGTCCGACTACGACTTTTGGCTAGTTTCTTACTTTTGACACCTAGATGGCGCTGAAAACATAATTCAGTACACAAATAAACGCGAAATTCGAATTATACTTTTCATAAATTTCCATTGAAATGTGTATTCTTTGTTGAGCTTCAAGAGAAACATCCTGATCGACAAAACAAAAGCAGAGCTCCGTTTTTTGATCAGGATTATATTTTCCATCTACACATTGTTTTGAATCAAATGAAATACGTTTTGGATTCTTTATATTTTTATTTGAAATGATTGTGTGAAATCAACTACAATACAATAATTATGAAATTGAGAACATTTCAAATATTTCTTCACATATTGGAGAACTATTATAACGAGTTCAAGAACTTATTCATACAGTGAACTCTCGATAAATCGAACATCGATAAATCAGTTTAACTGGACGCGATTCATACATAGCTTACCCAGAGTATTTCAACCTCAACGAGTACAATGGGTCTAATAGATGAGTCGAACAACTGGAAGGGTCATCATGAGAACCACCACCTCAGTAAGTCGTTCTTCTGACCACCGTTGCCTCTATGAGTGGAACTTCTTGATCTAATGAATGAGACCGCAGAAAATTCGGTTCGCAAACAAATTATCCAGATCCAAAATATTTTTGCCCCGAAACCTCTATCCATTTGACAACACTAATAATAAAAAACAATGAACAAGACAGTTACGAGTTTCAAAACTTACATTTCCATTCTCTTTGGTAATGAAAACAATGCACAAGCACATTCAAGATTATTCTTGCATGCATTTCGAATGTCGGCCAGTTTCTAACACAAAATTTATAACAGAAAAACACACAAACCAAGATTATGGAGTGAGCTAGGTGCTACTCTTGTAGATTTCGAGTTATTTCAGTGGAAAATACGCGAGAAAATACAATCATCATTCAGCAAAAATATTTATTCAAGTATTTCTTTCAAAAATGACAACAGCCTACTAATAATCTCTATATAATCTATTCCAAATAGACCCTAATTGAATATTTTAACCATAACCCGATTACTTTTGAAAAACAGATGTCGCTGACATCACTGTAGTCGCTTCGTTTCCCATCTTTATACTCTATAATCTTTGCTCAGAACCTTAGAACAGACTCATATTTCACATTAATACTTAACTCAGAGTAGGGAGTTCAACTCTCAATGAAATTTCACTGATTTTTTTAATTCATTTTGCAATCTGGAATGTTTCGACATACAAATTCAAAAATTATGGGCCTAAGAACACAAGCTGTGTCATGTTTTTTTATTATTTCAGATATTCGAACGGGACATTTGAATGGCTGTAAAAACGAAACCGTTTGATATTTTTCGATTCTGTTTTCATATTTGTGTTAGGTGTAGAAGTAAGTACAGGGTGATTCACTTATCTTGGTAACCCCAATTTTCTCGAAAACGTCCGTATATATTTTCATTCTGTGAATGGCGTTTTGAACAAGTCAATGTCGACTTGAGATGCGCATAAAAATCTGCGGAATGAATAAAGACGCCAGGCGTCGCGGCGCTATCAAAAACTTTTTCTCCAGGGACATACCTTTTTTATCATGTCATTCAAAAGATAATTTTATTCTGAAATTTTTACCCATTTCTAACCGTTAGCGATCTGCAGCGTATTTTATGTTGATTCTATTCCATTTATTTTTTTCTGTATTGTGGTAGTATGCGTTTATTTGAAGACATAGATGTGATTTTGTGATTTGAATTCAAGAAGGCTAGTTTTCTAGTCAATGTGCCCCTTCAAATAAGATGTAATATGTGGCTACAGCAAGATGGGGCTTCATGCCACGACGCTACCATTGTCAAGAGATATTTAAATCAAAAATTCGAAAATAAATGGATTGAAACCAATGGACTCATCAGATATCGCCAGACCTAACGCTCATGGATTACTTTCTGAGGGGTCCCCTTAAATATATGGTATACCAAACTGATTCTAATAACTTGGACCATTTGAAAATGAAGATAAGAAACGCATGTGCGTAAGTAGACCCTTCTTTTTTGGCCAAAGTAACTTATAATGAAATAGGGGAATGATATAACTTATGTATGGATCATGATGGCCGGTATACAGAACATATGATTCGAAATGTTTCGTTTGTTATTAAATAAAATGTTTATTTATATAAGATATAATATTTAATGAATAAAATAATGAAAAAATAGTTTGTTACAGAGCCCTTGTCATTTTACGAAACAAAATCAAATCTAAGTCACTTTGGTCAAAATATAAGGGTTAATTCATTTTCGAATTCTTAATCTCAATATTTCTCAACAATGGCAGCGTTGTGACATGGAGCCCCTTCTTGCTGTATCCACATATTTAATCTTATTTAAAGAGGCAGATTGTTTAGAAAACTAGCCTTTTTGAATTCAACTCACAAAATCATATCTATGCCTCCAAATCAAGGCATACTGCCACAATACAGAAAAAAACAAATGGAATAGAACCAACATAAAACACGCTGCAGATCGCTGACAGTTAGAAATTAATAAAAAATTGTATTCGAAAAAAAAGTTCAGAATGAAATTATCTTTCGAATGACATGATAAAAATGGTACGTCCCTGGAGAAAAAATTTTTGATAGCGCCGCGACGCCTGGCGTCTTTATTTATTCCGCAGATTTTTATACACATCTCAAGTCGACAATGACTTGTTCAAAACGCCATTCACAGAATCAAAAAATATTCGGACATTTTCGAGAAAATTAGGGTTACCAAGATAAATGAATCACCCTGTACAATCGTGAAAAATTTCATCAATTTCGAGTGAAATTTTTTTTTCGCTGTAGACATGTAAAAAAAAAGTTGTGTTCGATTTTTGAAAAAATTTTTTCACAGATATCCTTTAAAAATTGTGCTAATTTAGGAAATGAAAATCAATTTGGCAACCGAAAAAAAATCACGAACATTGCAGGTTTTCCGCCATTTTGTATTTTTTTTTTCGGAGCTATACACCATTTCTGAATGAAGCATCCAAAAATACTACGATATGACAAGAAACCATTACTTCCAGTCTTATACATAACCGACCACACTCAATATAATAACGCTCGAAAATGACATTAAACACCGTGTATCTCCCTAATGCTTCGAAAACGGGAAATATGTCATAAAAAAAATGATTCTCCCGATGTTCTCTATACGTCATATGAGTTTGTCCAGTTTATGATGAAACACCCTGTATATACAGGATTATGATATTGTTTGACATTATCTACCGATCTAAAATATTCTTGGAGCCTGACCACTTTCAGTTATACAGGGAGTGAAATCTGTTTTTTTGTTTTCGAATATGATAATTTGTGCAATTCTGAATACACTCTTACTCAAACTGTTGCATACGTCAACATACTTCATAAAATATCGAGAAAAAACTGAAGGAAAGGAGAAAGAGTATTCGGTATTATGTGAAGGCGAAGACTGTGGAAATATTGTACATTTTCAGAATTTTGAAAAACCCGTCACAGGGTGTTCCAAATGTTTGTTCAAAAATTGGGATCAAGATTGACCCATAACTTTTGTTTTTTAAATTAGAACCCTATTTTTTATGATTGCGTTGGATTCTGCGAAGAAAAATAATGATTATGTTTCACAATTGAGGAAACAACTTTGATTATTCAATAAATTATTATTCGTCAATAAACATTAAAACTTAAGAATCCCATAGATCTCAAATAGAAAGCTAATGTTAACACGAAACAATACTCGTTTCGGTAAACAGCTGATCGGTAATTATTTTGTCCAATAAATTATCAAAAATCTGTCATAATTCATGAAAAGCGCCACCTAGAGTTGATAAACGAACTATCGCCCATATTCCCGATACTGTCCAAACGAAGTCTAATCAGTGCTGACACCATTCTATTATTTCTGAATATTTACGAGTGAATACATAATATTATTCAATTTATATAAATATTTATATGAATGTTCACTAACCGAACTTTTCAAAATGTCGGTAAAAATAACATGTTGGTAAACTAGTTGTCATGCGTCACAAATTCGTGTTCTGTGAACGCATTATTGGTATTTCTATGATTTAACCCTATTATTGAATTCGTGTTCTGTTTATTTTCTTGCTGAACTGTATTTTGATAATTATTCTAAAACAATTTCACGTGTGGCGTAAAAAATACACGATCCCATCTTCAAGTGCAAATCTGGTGTGATAATATGATGTTATCCAATCAATTGAGTTCATGAAATAGAGTATCATCGAAGAACATAATGGAAGCTGTTAAAAAACCAAATTGAAAGTGAAGGAAACAAAGCCTATGTCAGTGATCGGTGAGTACTATTTTTGGTCCAGGTCTTGTTTATCTGCCTTACGATTTTTAGAAGTTTCAAAATTTTTTGGTCGGAATAAATGTTACCACATAATTTTTCGTTAATCAGGACACAAAATCAACTCAGAACAACCGAAGAACTAATAATTTCTAGAGTTCTTGATGAAGTGATTCCTCCAATTCTGCATCTGCGAAAACCTTAACCGATTTCAAGCGAATAACCAGTAATGACCGCGGTTATCTACGGTCCTGCCTGCGGTTATCTACGGTTATAGCCTTCAGGGAAATTCCTTGTAAAATGATTATAACCTACAATGACCGAAGTCGCTTGAATGCAGTTGGTCCTAGTTGGTAATTACCAATGAGGACCAGGTTATTCGCTTGAAATCGGTTCTTATCTCTTCCACCGCCATGCTGGTCTTCGACCTTAAAATCGCCGTTCTTAAAGCGTTGAAACCACTCTCGGCACATTCTTTCACTAATAGTGACCTAACTATAGGTATTCGAGGGCATTAGGTGAGCCTCAGCCGCAGATTTTTCATATTAAAGCAGACAACCTCCCGCTAATGACGAAAAGAATTCTCTTTTCGCAAACTGACATGATTCAACAAGAACATAGACACTTTGTCTATGATCGAGAAAAACTTTATGATGCAGATGCAGATCATTGAGATAGTATATCTCTATGATGCAGATACCAATCGAATATAAAGGAAGGTGCATTTGTATTATTTTCGGTGTCCGGGATGGTTTTTGCAAATGGCGGATGAATTGACCATATTCGTTAGCTATCGGTTGCAGCTTTTTCAAGTGTTTTTGGGTTGGCGACATTGTGAGATTAATCATAATCAAAGATTATAGAGTATAAAGATGGGAAACGAAGCGACTACAGTGATGTCAGCGACATCTGTTTTTCAAAAGTAATCGGGTTATGGTTAAAATATTTAATTAGGGTCCATTTGGCATAGATTATATAAAGATTATTAGTAGGCTGCTGTCATTTTTGAAAGAAATACTTGAATAAATATTTTTGCTGAAAGATGATTGTATTTTCTTGCGTATTTTCCACTGAAATAACTCGAAATCTACAAGAGTAGGTACCACCTAGCTCACTCCATAATCTTGGTTTGTGTGATTTTCTGTTATAAATTTTGTGTTAAAGACTGGCCGACATTCGAAATGCATGGTGATTAATTGCAGAAATAATAGAAAGAATAATCTTGAATGTGCATTCTTTTCATTACCAAAGAGAATAGAAATGTAAGTTTTGAAACTCGTATCATGTAATTGTCTTGTGCATTGCTTTTTATTTTCAGTGTTGTCAAATGGATAGAGGTTTCGGGGTAAAAATATATTGTTCTGGTTAATTTGTTTGCGAACCGAATTTTCTTCGGTCTCATTCATTAGATCAAAAAGTTCCACTCATAGAGGCAATGGTGGTCAGAAGAACGACTTATAGAGGTGGTGGTTCTCTTGACGACCCTTCCAGCAGTTCGACTCATCTACTAGACCCTCTAGACTCATTGAGGTCAAAATTCACTGGGTAAGATATGTATGAATCGGGTCCAGAACAACTGTTTGACTTATCGATGTTCGATTTATCAAGAGTTCACTCACAATAAGTTCTTGAAATTGTTATGATAATTCTTTAATATGTGAACAAATTTTTGAAATGTACTCAATTTCATAATTATTGTATTGTAGTTGATTTAACACAATCATTTCAAATAAAAATATAAAGAATCCAGAAGCGTATTTCATTTGATTCAGAGCAATATGCAGAAGAAAAGATCATCTTGATCAAAAAGCGGAGCCCTGCTTTTTTTTTGTCGATCAGGATATTTTTTTAAAAGCTCGTCAAAGTATTTAATTAAATGAAAATTTATGAGAAATGTGTTTCGAATTTCGCGCCTATTAAAATAGTTTTCTGTACTGAATAATGTTTTCAGCGTCATCTATGTGTCACAAGTAAGAAACTAGCCAAAAATCGTAGTCGGATTTTAGTACCACAGATACAAGGGCGTTTCCCATCTTTATACTCTATAATCTTTGATCATAATGACATTCATCGTAGTTGTCAATTGTCAGTCATTATTTATTTACTTTTTTCAAAATTTGAATTTTGAAATTTTTCTAATCATCTATAGAAAATGGACATTTTTCAAAATATTTCATCAATCTAGTAAGGTTTCTCCCTAAATTTACTACAATTATTTAAAACAGATATCAATCATTTTTATTGATAAAACAAATACATACAATTTTTAATAAAATGGATACTAGAAGGCTGTAGGTATATCTTGTGTATATTCAACATGTCCAAGAGTACAATATTAGGTTCATGTTTTTTCGATTTTAGCAACCACAATGTTGGAGGTGGCTGGAGGATTGTCATATTCGTAGCTCTACCGAAGATTCCAAATTAAAATTTCATAGGTTTGTTTGAGTTTCATAGGTTCTCTAAAAATAAAATACTTGCTAAGAAATGATAACATTCTCTAGAAATGGAGCAAGATGCTCATTCAATTATTTCAAGAGGAAGAGAATATTTGGTTCACATTTCAAAAGGAAATAAAGAAAACTGAAGTTCCTACATTATTCCTGAGAAAACCTATGATTTCTAGTAAGCTCTAAATTTTCATTCACATCTATCCACTCACTAACATTATGTTTATTAGCAGGTTAAACCGAAAGCATTTCGAAAATGATAATATAAATGTGGTTGCGATGAAATATGAAACGCAGGATGTGGATTTTTCAAAAAAAAAAAACATTACAGGCAGAATTATTTTTTTCCATCAAAGAATTTTGGCAATTTTTTTGTATACTGTTATTTATTATAGTTCAATTGTTTTTCATCTTTATTAAAAAATTCCTTGGATTTCCAATGAATTAAATAGTGTTGTGAACAAATTATGTTATATTAGTAACACATGAAAAAGATCTGTTGGACATAAACCTCTTATTGATCCCTACATTAATACTACAAATATCTCTGAAATCATTTCCATATGACCAAAATTGAATTCATAAAATTATATGCATGTTCGTAGGGGACATTTCGAATTTGGGAATGAAACAATTATTGAAATGGAACTTATATAATTACTTATGAACAATTATTGAAATTGAAAACTTCTATACTGCTTATATACTTCTGTCTAGAAGGGGTGCTTTAAAGAAATTCGGCATCAATCTTTCCATGGTACTGATGGGAATCGTAGATTTCAGTATATTGAAAATTTTCACTTTTTCAATCTTCCTCTCAACATGAATTCTCAGACCTACAAAAATAAAAATTGTTCCTAGTCTGCATAAGCAAGGATTGTTTGCTACAAGGATTTGTATGAATATATTAAAAGTTGAATTCCAGGAGCAAAAATCAAATTGTACATACTGTTTTTCAAGTTGACCGTAAACTCACTAGTAATGTCTTTGGTGACTTGTTCCTCCAACTCATCTAGTTGATTATTTTTAATAACAAATGATCAATTCAAAATAATTATATTCATGGGTATATTGGCGTTCAGATGATTTTTTTTTTAAAGATTAACATCGGCCATCACAAACATTTATATTATCATCTTCGAAATGTCTTTCTGTTTGACCTGATAATAAACATAATGTTAATGAGTGGACAGATGTAAATGAAAATTTAGTGCTCACTAGAAATCATATGTTTCCTCAGGAATAATGTAGGAACTTTAGTTAGTTCTTTTCATTTCATTTTGAAATGTGAAATGTAAACCACATATTCTCTTCCTCTTGAAATTAATGAATGAGTATCTTGCTCCATTTCTAGAGAATGTTATCATTTCTTAGCAAGTATTTTATTTTTAGGGAACCTATGAAACTCAAACAAACCTATGAAATTTTAATTTGGAATCTTCGGTAGAGCTACGACTATGACAGTCCTCCAGCCACCTCCAACATTCTGGTTATTAAAATCGAAAAAACCTAATATTGTACTCTTGGACATGTTGAATATACACAAGATATACCTACAGCCTTCTAGTATCCATTTTATTAAAAATTGTATGTATTCGTTTTATCAATAAAAATGATTGATATCTGTTTTAAATGATTGTAGTTATATTCAGGGAGAAACCTAACTAGATTGATGAATTATTTTGAATAATGTCCGTTTACTATAGATGATTGGAAAAATTTCAAAATTCAAATTTTGAAAAAAGTAAATAAATAATGACAATTGACAACTACGATAAATGTCATTATGATTAATCTCACAATGTCGCAAACCCAAAGAAACTTAAAAAAGCTGCAACCGATAGCTAACGAATATGGTCAATTGATCAGTAGCGCAACTTGAAGTGGGTAGCTTCAGAACTTCGAATAGATGAGTTCCAATACAAGAAAAAACGCATTTGAAATGATTTCATTTCTCTTTTATATTAATTTGAGACCAATTAATATATTCCGCCAGCATCTCTCGAGTTATTATTTGAAAACCAGTAGATGGAATGAAAGAGGATTATGGATATTCGAATCAAATTGAAATACTTGTATGGTAAATACCTATTTTATACACAAACAACATATAAACCGATTTCAAGCGAATAACCAGTAATGACCGCGGTTATCTGCGGTCCTGCCTGCGGTTATCTACGGTTATAGCCTTCAGGGATATTCCTTGTAAAATGATTATAACCTACAATGACCGAAGTCAAAGATTATAGAGTATAAAGATGGGAAACGAAGCGACTACAGTGATGTCAGCGACATCTGTTTTTCAAAAGTAATCGGGTTATGGTTAAAATATTTAATTAGGGTCCATTTGGCATAGATTATATAAAAATTATTAGTAGGCTGTTGTCATTTTTGAAAGAAATACTTGAATAAATATTTTTGCTGAATGATGATTATATTTTCTCGCGTATTTTCAACTGAAATAACTCGAAATCTACAAGAGTACCAACTAGCTCACTCCATAATCTTGGTTTGTGTGTTTTTCTGTTATAAATTTTTTGTTAAAAACTGGCCGACATTCGAAATGCATGGTGATTTATTGCAGAAATAATAATCTTGAATGTGCATTCTTTTCATTACCAAAGAGAATAGAAATGTAAGTTTTGAAACCCGTATCATGTAATTGTCTTGTTCATTGCTTTTTATTTTCAGTGTTGTCAAATCTATAGAGGTTTCGGGGTAAAAATATATTGTTCTAGATAATTTGTTTGCGAGCCGAATTTTCTTCGGTCTCATTCATTAGATCAAAAAGTTCCACTCATAGAGGCAATGGTGGTCAGAAGAACGACTTATAGAGGTGGTGGTTCTCTTGACGATCCTTCCAGCAGTTCGACTCATCTTCTAGACCCTCTAGACTCATTGAGGTTAAAATACAATGGGTAAGATATGTATGAATCGGGTCCAGAACAACTGTTTGACTTATCGATGTTCGATTTATCGAGAGTTCAATGTATGAATAAGTTCTTGAAATTCTTATAATAATTCTCTAATATGTGAACAAATTTTTGAAATGTTTTCAATTTCATAATTATTGTATTGTAGTTGATTTAACACAATCATTTCAAATAAAAATATAAAGAATTCAGAAGCGTATTTCATTTGATTCAAAGCAATATGCAGAAGAAAAGATCATCCTGATCAAAAAGCAGAGCCCTGCTTTTTTTTGTCGATCAGGATATTTTTTTAAAAGCTCGACAAAGTATTCAATTAAATGAAAATTTATGAGAAATGTTTCGAATTTCGTGCCTATTAAAATAGTTTTCTGTACTAAATAATGTTTTCAGCGTCATCTATGTGTCACAAGTAAGAAACTAGCCAAAAATCGTAATCGGATTTTAGTACTACAGATACAAGGGCGTTTCCTATCTTTCTAACTCTATAATCTTTGACCGAAGTCGCTTGAATGCAGTTGGTCCTAGTTGGTAATTACCAATGAGGACCAGGTTATTCGCTTGAAATCGGTTATTGGCGATTCCAACTACCGTTGAGGACGCTGCGAGTTGTAAACAATTACTTGTTTTCTAGGTTCGTTATTTCGCCACTAGCCAGGGTGGCGCTAGGCGATTTGTTTTAAAATTTTCGAATGACAACTGGATATTTGAATAATTTAATTAATTTGTGAAGGAAATGACTGGATTTTTATTTATTGGAGTGATTTAAAGACTTTTTGAGGTGGTGGTGTGTGTTTATGGACATTGAGTGAAGTGAATTGAGGTGAACCAATTCGTTTTTGCCATGAATGATGCACAGATTTTCAAATTACTTATGAGAACAATCATTACGATCAAATGAATATGTATACACAATATTCGGCTTATTCAAAGGAAGTAGAACAAAAAAAAAATCAAAAGATAGGTTTATTATTAACGTCATTCTTTCTTCTCACCACAATTCGGCAATACAAGAGACTACGTTGTTAATGCCTGTCTCCCAAAATTACGAGTAACAATGTATTTGTGTGCTTCTTCTGCATAATTCGTCAATAAATGCCACTACTTCCAAGTGGTATTCAATTGAAGCAGAATTATACATACTACGCATTGGTTCAGCTAGGAATAAGTCTTTTAAATTTGGAATCCTGCGACTTCATTGTTTATACATTTTTGAAGGTGTTCTTTTCAATGAAAATTTCCCACGAAATATGATTGAGAAGATTTCATATTAGTATTTTGATCATTTATTGCATGTTATTTGTGAAAATGAATAAAAGATTCTGAAATTCTTTCTAGTCTTTATTTGCGTTTCAGCAACAGGGAAATTGTACCATTTTTTTATCACACAATATGAAGATAACATTCAAATATGAATAGAATATTCATGTACATTGGAAAATTTAATATTCTACTTACATTTACCTATAAATATAATAGAAAATAGAAATATCGATACCAGAAAATCGGGAAAAATGTAATTGCAAAGCCAAAGTGAACTAAAACAAAATGCTGACAAATAGAGACAAAAAAAGTACTCATTCCTTACTAGTCAGCGTAAGTTGTCTTTTAACTAGGTATATCTCTGAAACTAACCTAACAAAATCATGTAGCATTCTAAAATTTAGAATTCTTGTCAATGAGTTCGACTTCTTCTCATTTTGAAGCTTTTGCAAAATTCCACATTAAATCACCACTGTTTACTCTAATCTACTCATTCTTCAATAATTCCTCTGAATTATCATTTACAACAAATTGTAGGTTCGTCAGTGCATCAACAACAGACCGTTGATCTTTCATTAAATCATACATTTCCATTGTTTTGTGTTGTTCAATTTGCCCATTACTTTCGAAATCATGAGAATCAATGAATGGCTTCACATTATGTTGAGGAATTAAATGGTTTTGCCCTAAGTGAATTTTGTCTTTCCATCCTCAATTTGCGCTGAGCCATTGTAAGCCTATTAATGTTTTTTCTGTTGAATCTCTGGTAAATTTTAGGAAGAAACAGCTTTAGCCTTCAGCATTGTATAAAGAAACATATATTATACAATGCCTTCAGTTAGGGAACCTTCATATCATATGCTGTAATGTTGACCTGGAAAGATGAAAAAGTCATTGAAAATATTTTAAAAAATCATTTACCTGTAGCAAGATAATCAAAATGAAGCAAACAAACTACCTTATTAAACGTAACATAGTCCTCCTTTGCGTAATTTCTGCAAAAAAACGTTTTTTTCAGTCCTCGACTAATATAACCTTTCTTTGTAAATTGATGGAAATGTATATTCCTATTGCTGTTTTTCCTTGAGGAGCAATTAAGAACACAACAATTAGTGTTTCACACCCTTGGTTATAGTACTTTACCACTCATTTCAATAATTTTTCCCATTCACATAGTCCAAGATAGCTCTCAACCTAAAACTTGAAAAACTCTCAAATATTACTTAAACTGAATGTCACTGATATAAATACCTTTACCATTATTTTCCAACGGCAATTCTGCAATTCAGGAAAAAAATTACGGCAAATATATCAAAAGAAGCAAAAATATTCTTGATTCTATCAATATTTACGTGTAAAATTTGTTTTTATTACTTGTTTTCTAGGTTCGATATTTATCCGCCAGGTGCCGTCTAGTTATTTGGAATCGCCAATAAGTACTTTTCACAGAAATAATAAACAAAAATATTCCGATATTCCATTGTACCTTGAAATGAATGGGTTTTGTTAATTTCGATCTAATTTTTTATCTTTGTTTGCTGATTTCTACAAACAAAATGTTTTCTTGTATTTATATGAATGTTTGCAATATTTTTAATGAGCATGATGTAGTGGTCATTGCTCATATCATGTTCCTTCCTGAAGACTGAACAATTTTGAAATGATTTCAGAAATAATTTTTATTTATTCTGATATTTTTGCACAATTCAAATTTCAAACATTTTTCTGCCTTTTTGTAAATATTCATAACGGAAGAACTCGGATATTTCTGGTCTTCAAGAGATTTCAAGGATTCTAGAATTGACCATATTCGTTAGCTATCGGTTGCAGCTTTTTTAAGTGTTTTTGGGTTGGCGACATTGTGAGATTAATCATAATGACATTCATCGTAGTTGTCAATTGTCATTATTTATTTACTTTTTTCAAAATTTGAATTTTGAAATGTTTCCAATCATCTATATTAAACGGACATTTTTCAAAATATTTCATCAATCTAGTTAGGTTTCTCCCTGTATATACTACAATCATTTAAAACAGATATCAATAATTTTTATTGATAAAACAAATACATACAATTTTTAATAAAATGGATACTAGAAGGCTGTAAGTATATCTTGTGTATATTCAACATGTCCAAGAGTACAATATTTGGTTCAAGTTTTTGCGATTTTAGCAACCACAATGTTGGAGGAGGCTGGAGCACTGTCAAGTCGTAGTTCTACCGAATATTCCAAATTAAAATTTCATAGGTTTGTTTGAGTTTCATAGGTTCCCTAAAAATAAAATACTTGCTAAGAAATGGTAACATTCTCTAGGAATGGAGCAAGATGCTCATTCATTAATTTCCAAAGGAAGAGAATATGCGGTTTACTTTTCACATTCCAAAATGAAATGAAGAGAACTAACGTTCCTACATGATTCCTGAGAAAACCTATGATTTCAAGTAAGCTCTCTTTCATTCACATCTTTCCACTCATTAACATTATGTCTTTTAGCAGGTCAAAGCGAAAGCATTTCGAAGATGATAATATAAATGTGGTTACAATGGAATATGAAACACAGGATGTGGATTTTTCAAAATAGAAACATTACAGGCAGAATTATTTTTTTCATGGAAGAATTTTAGCAGTTTCTTTGTATACTGTTGTTTATTATAGTTCAATTGTTATTTTGTTTTTCATCTTTATTAAAAAATTCCTTGGATTTCCAATAAATTAAATAGTGTTGTGAACAAATTAGGTTATATTAGTACTACATGAAAAAGATCTATTGGACATAAACCTCCTATTGATCCCTATATTAGTACTACAAATATCTCTGAAATCATTTCCATACGACCAAACTTGAATTAATAAAATTATTTGCATGTTCGTAGGGGACATTTTGATTTTTGGAATGAAAACAATTATTGAAATGGAACACTTATATAATTACTTATAAACAATTATTGAAATTGAAAACTTCTATATTGCTTATATACTTCTATCTAGAAGGGGTGCTTTGAAGAAATTGGGCATCAAACTTTCCATGGTACTGATGGGAATCGTAGATTTCAGTATAATGGATATTTTCACTTCTCCAATCTCAACATGAATTCTCAAACCTACAAAAATAAAAATTGTTCCTATAGTCTGCATAAGCAAGGATTATTTGCTCCAAGGATTTGTATGAATATAATAAAAGTTGAATTCCAGGAGCAAAAATTAAATTGTAAGCAGTGTTTTACAAGTTGGGCATAAACTCACTATTAATATCCTTGGTGACTTGTTTCTTCAACTCATCCAGTTGATAATTTTTAATAACAAATGATCAATGGATCCTATAAAATGAAAAAATTATGATACTCATGGGTATATTATCGTTCAGATGATTTTTTTCAAATATTCACATCCGCCATTACAAACATTTATATTATCATCTTCGAAATGTCTTTCTGTTTGACCTGCTGATAAAAATAATGTTAATGAGTGGACAGATGTAAATGAAAATTTAGTGCTTACTAGAAATCATAGGTTTCCTCAGGGATCATGTAGGAACGTTAGTTCTCTTCTTTTCATTTTGGAATGTGAAATGTAAACCGCATATTCCCTTCCTCTGGAAATTAATGAATGAGCATCTTGCTCCATTCCTAGAGAAAGTTACCATTTCTTAGCAAGTATTTTATTTTTAGGGAACCTATGAAACTCAAACAAACCTATGAAATTTTAATTTGGAATCTTCGGTAGAGCTACGACTTGACAGTGCTCCAGCCTCCTCCAACATTGTGGTTGCTAAAATCGAAGAAACATGATCCTAATATTGTACTCTTGGACATGTTGAATATACACAAGATTTACTTACAGCCTTCTAGTATCCATTTTATTAAAAAATGTATGTATTTGTTTTATCAATAAAAATTATTGATATCTGTTTTAAATGATTGTAGTATATTCAGGGAGAAACCTAACTAGATTGATAAAATATTTTGAAAAATGTCCGTTTACTACAGATGATTGGAAACATTTCAAAATTCAAATTTTGAAATAAGTAAATAAATAATGACAATTGACAACTACGATGAATGTCATTATGATTAATCTCACAATGTCGCCAACCCAAAAACACTTAAAAAAGCTGCAACCGATAGCTAACGAATTGACCATATTCGTTAGCTATCGGTTGCAGCTTTTTTAAGTGTTTCTGGTTGGCGACATTGTGAGATTAATCATAATGACATTCATCGTAGTTGTCAATTGTCATTATTTATTTACTTTTTTCAAAATTTGAATTTTGAAATTTTTCCAATCATCTATAGAAAACGGATATTTTCCAAAATATTCCATCAATCTAGTTAGGTTTCTCCCTGAATTTACTACAATTATCTAAAACAGATATCAATCATTTTTATTGATAAAACAAATACATACAATTTTTAATAAAATGGATACTAGAAGGCTGTGAGTATATCTTGTGTATATTCAACATGTCCAAAAGTACAATATTAGGTTCATGATTTTTCTATTTTAGCAACCACAATGGTGGAGGTGGCTGGAGCACTGTCAAAGTCGTAGCTCTACCGAAGATTCCAAATTAAAATTTCATAGGTTTGTTTGAGTTTCATAGGTTCCTGTTTTTTATTATAGTTCAATTGTTATTTTGTTTTTCATCTTTATTAAAAAATTCCTTGGATTTCCAACAAATTAAATAGTGTTGTTAACAAATTAGGTTATATTAGTAATACATGAAAAAGATCTATTGAACATAAACCTCTTATTGATCCCTACATTAATACTACAAATATCTCTGAAATCATTTCCATATGACCAAAATTGAATTCATAAAATTATATGCATGTTCGTAGGGGACATTTCGAATTTGGGAATGAAAACAATTATTGAAATGGAACACTTATATAATTACTTATGAACAATTATTGAAATTGAAAACTTCTATATTGCTTATATACTTCTATCTAGAAGGGGTGGGTGCTTTAAAGAAATTGGGCTTCAAACGTTCCATGGTACTGATGGGAATCGTAGATTTCAGTATATTGAAAGTTTTCACTTCTCCAATCTTCCTCTCAACATGAATTCTCAGACCTACAAAAATAAAAATTGTTCCTAGTCTGCATAACAAGGATTTTTTGCTCCAAGGATTTGTTTGAATATAATAAAAGTTGAATTCCAGGAGCAAAAATTAAATTGTAAGTACTGTTTTTCAAGTTGGGCGTGAACTCAGTAGTTAATATCTTTGGTGACTTGTTCCTCTAACTCATCTAGTTGATTATTCTTAATAACAAATGATCAATGGATCCTATAAAATGAAAATCATGATATTAATGGGTATATTGGCGTTCAGATGATTTTTTTCTAAAGATTCACATCGGCCATCACAAACACATTTATATTATCATCTTCAAAATGTCTTTCTGTTTGACCTGCTAATAAATATAATGTTAATGAGTGGACAGATGTAAATGAAAATTTAGTGCTCACTAGAAATCAAAGGTTTCCTCAGGAATAATGTAGGAACTTTAATTCCCTTCATTTCATTTTAGAATGTGAAACGTAAACCACATATTCTCTTCCTCTTAAAATTAATGAATGAGCATCTTGCTCCATTCCTAAAGAATGTTACCATTTCTTAGCAAGTATTTTATTTTTAGGGAACCTATGAAACTCAAACAAACCTATGAAATTTTAATTTGGAATCTTCGGTAGACCTACGATTATGACAGTCCTCCAGCCACCTGCAACATTCTGGTTACTAAAATCGAAAAAACATGAACCTAATATTGTACTCTTGGACATGTTGAATATACACAAGATATACCTACAGCCTTCTAGTATCCATTTTATTAAAAATTGTATGTATTCGTTTTATCAATAAAAATGATTGATATCTGATTTAAATGATTGTAGTTATATTCAGGGAGAAACCTAACTAGATTGATGAATTATTTTGAATAATGTCCGTTCACTATAGATGATTGGAAAAATTTCAAAATTCAAATTTTGAAAAAAGTAAATAAATAATGACGATTGACAACTACGATGAATGTCATTATGATTAATCTCACAATGTCGCCAACCCAAAGAAACTTAAAAAAGCTGCAACCGATAGCTAACGAATATGGTCAATATGGTAATTTCTGTTACCGAAAAGTACTGAAATACATTGTTCACAACTAATTTTTCTAGTTAGCCTAAAACTCACAAACCCACCAATGAAAGTGATCACATGGGAACTTTAAATTGATATACTATCACATAATCATATTCAAATGCATAATTATGTTGTTCTAGAAAAGTTTCATCAAATTCAGTTCTTGAATGTTGTGCAGTTTCTTTTGACAGTTATTTTTGTTGGTAAACTCTTGTTTAGTAATTGTTTAGGAGGATTATAGAGGGAAGTTTAGTTCAATATATAAATTTCTTCTGAAGGAATACAATTACCTCCTCGTCCACTTCTCTCTTCAGCATAAGGGAGGAAGTTGAAGAGGCTGTAGCTCCTGAAGGGGTGCATTTTAGGACCTGAGTTGATAAGCACTTTTCTTCATATGTTGATCTCAGAACCGCCCCTGAAATAAATGAATGTTGAATTCGGACACTAATTGAAATAAGAAAAAATGAGTACTCACATATTTCAATCTCTGCACTTGAATGCTGGGCAATGCAGATGGTAAACAATCCCACTTGTAAATTTCATCAAAAGAATTTCAAGCAAAATGTTCCTAGCCCTATAAACTATCACTAAGTTTCCAGTCCCATTTAACGCTTTGATCCAATCTTCCCTCCTTTTGAAATCTGTTGGCAAACTGAAATGAGATTTATTATTTTGGAAATAAGCACAGATAAAGTAGCATAAGAAGAAAAATCCAACTCTAATTAGCTCAACATCATTTTTCACCACGCCTATGACTGAGATCATTGAAGTTCATTTCATATAAAAAATGATATTTATCCAGATTCAACTACACGATGATGTTTTTAGGTGCTTTCGAACAACCAAAAGCCACAAAAATTATCATTCTCAAGTCGATACACGCTGCAAAAAGTACCAAATCAAGAACTCAAATTTGACAATAATTGTCGAATGATCACTAGAATTGATCGAGAACAACTGATTCCAGAATCGAGGGAGCCAATACATTCAAAATCTGATAATATCATCTTTTTTTATTCCTGCTGGGAAAAAACATCTGTATTGAAGAAAAACGTTGAAAGTGGATAACATATGCATGCATAATTCTAATAAAAATAATTATCATTGAGAACATCTTCAGTTGTAGAATAAATTTGAGATTTCCATAATGTGCGTTAATTTTTTTTGGGCAGTGTATGTACAAAAGAGAGAGTGTCTATTCATGTGTTGCCATGCAAGTTATCTTCTGGGCAGAGATGAGGCCAAGAGGTTCCTAGAGCCGGAACAATGCTGGATGTAGCCCAAAGATAATTGGGAAAGATGCACAATAGAACCTTAGATCAAGGTGTATTTTAGGTCGGATGACCTTGCACCCTTCCTCAAATCTAATTCTCCTACTTTAATTTCCATGAAAATTGTTTCAGGTATCAAATGATGCTACTTGCGTACCTTTTTCAAAATCATTGAAAAGGTGATCAAGACAAGTAGTTGAATGATGGCTTACGTTTATTGATTCTTTAGCATATCGGAGGTATTTAAAGAACTTTGTTGCAGGGCTCCAGTTTCCAGGGATGAGGGAAGTTGTGAAACGGCCATGGTCAAAGAAGAAGATGTCGAAATTGCTGAACAATTTATAGATGGGAATCGAGTTTACGACAGAGCTGATTTCATACTGAAAGTTGAAGATAACCGCAGTGGCCTCAATGAAATTGATGAGAAAAATGGTTCTTTCTCTATCGCAGACGAAAATCCTATAACAAATGAAGTAAATTTACAGCAACATAGGTGCGATGTTTGCCAGTTTTCCTTCGAGAACAAATACAATCTTGAAAAACATATTAACTTCGTTCATTCGAATTCGAAGAGACATGAATGTAACTTGTGTAGTTTTGCATCAAAACAGAAGAAGAACCTAAAAGCACATATAGATTCAGTTCATTTAAACTTAAAAGAACACAAGTGTCACTTGTGTTATTTCGCCTCTAATCGGAAGATATATCTGAAAAACCACATAGATTCAGTTCATTTGAACATAAAACGACACAAGTGTCATTTGTGTGAATATGTTTCAAATATAAAAAATCATCTCAAAGCACACATCGATTCAGTTCATTTGAACATAAAACAACACAAGTGTCATTTGTGTGATTTTGCTGCTTATCATAAAACACATCTGAAAAGTCACATATATGCCGTTCATTTAAACTTAAAACAACACAAGTGTCACTTGTGTGATTTTGCTAGTAATCAGAAGAAATATCTGAAAAACCACATAGATGCAGTTCATTTGAACATTAAACGACACAAGTGTCATTTGTGTGAATATGCTTCAAATGAGATAGATAGTCTGAAAAAGCACATCGATTCAGTTCATTTCAACCTGAAGCAGCATAAGTGTCATTTGTGTGAATATGCTGCTAATCAAAAGAAGTATCTGAAAAACCACATAGATTCAGTTCATTTAAACATGAAACGACACAAGTGTCATTCGTGTGAATATGCTTCAAATAGAAAGGACAATCTCAAAAATCATATCGTGTCAGTTCATTCGAACCTGAAGAGACACAAGTGCCATTTATGTAATTTTGCTTCGAATTATAAAGCTAGCCTCAAAAGTCATATGAAGTCGTTTCATTCAAATTCAGATCAAGTCTGATGATGTTCTTCATTTGAATTTACTACAAAATGTAAAACTGATTTTAAAATTCACATACAACATTCTCATTTTTTCTGTAATTTTAATTAATTTCACTTTTATTTTTGTGATTCTTGATAATGGTGTAATGTTTTAAAAGATATTTTCGCTGTTTCCATTATCTATGTGGTTGGTTGTTACCGACGTTTCGGCAAGCATTCGCCTGCCTTCTACAGGGTGTTGTTGGTTCTGGGAAGGACCAGTTCTTGCCAAACTTGTTCTGACTGGACTTGTGCGCTCCATACTTTTTCAATTTCGCAATTACAGTGTGGGGATTCGAACGCGAGTTATCCGATTTGCAATTTCCAAAATTCCACTCTGAGATCTTGAGATAAAGTCAAGGTGATCTCTACCACAAAAAGTATAATTAATATATAACTTAAATTGTATAATTCCCTGCTTCGGCAGCTAGTGGTTAGAGTGAGTGGAATTTCGGAAATTGCAAATCGGATAACTCGCGTTCGAATCCCCACACTGTAATTGCAAAATTGAAAAAACACACAAGTCCAGACAGAACAAGTTTGGCAAGAACCGGTCCTTCACTTTTGCGACAAAAATTTAAAAGCAAAAATTTATAGTATTCCATTAAATGTTGATGTTTACAAAAAAAAAAAATAGTGTGTGGTTTTCATTGCGTATTCTCCTCATCCCATATATGTGTTTATTATAAAAATTTATAGTTGAAGTTCTTGAGAAACAGGATCCAAGATTCCAAGAATGGCTGTGTTCAGCGGAAAGAGCAGTTGTAAATCTGATCACTGATCCTAAAGTTATTAAATGGCGAATTCCTGAACAGTCAGAACAGTGAAATTTGTATCAACATAACTTAACTGTATTTCGGTGTTAATATTGGAATTTTGAGAACAGCTAGTAACCAGAATACTACCGATCTGATTTTACCGACTCTGCTAATGAATAATAATAATATGATCAAGCGGAATTTAACTGAGCAGCCCTACTGTTATCTGCATGAGCATCTGTATTCATTAATGTATTTACCAGTATTTAAAATAAATTCACGGTAACAATCTAAACGGTGACTAAACTATAACTAGTTTAAATGTATGTTTGATAAAAAATAACCGTATCAAAGGTTGAAAATAATAATTGGAGGACTTGAGAATCAGGTTTCATTGGGAATACTAAGAATCTGTCATAATTGGTGAGTTGCGCCACCTACAATTGATTAATTGAAACATTCCTCATATTCTCAAGTTGGCGAAACAAAATCTAATCAGAGTACACACGATAAATTTCTTACTTTCAATTAACTGTTGTAAGCAAAACGAGTATTCAGGCCTTCGTAAATTCTTTATAAGGACAGGTTGCTGGCTGTTCCGCAAAGGGATTAAAAAATGTCTATAGGCGATGGAAAATAAGCGCTACGCACCCTGGTGACAATCTCAGTAAGTACAAATGTTGACATAGTTCTTGTATTTGTGCGATTAATGTGAATATTTGTGTTTTGAAGTCATTTTAGAAAGTATGAATCGTTCGAATCCCAAACGTTCAGTTCTTCAGTGTTCTTCCTGAGAAAAAGAAAGATTAAATATCAATTTCCATGCTCCTCAATCTGGTGATAAATATCGTGTTTGGGTAAAAGGTGAAATTGGGGAGTAATGTGTTGAATGGATCAACAAAAAGCTAGGCAACTTAAACACAAAATGGGGAAACCATTTACTAGAAATATAAAGGTATGATCCCTGCATTATATGGATGACGATTTTTCTATCGAGGTAATCACGGATCACAAGAAATTTCACTGTAGATTCTTAGGGATATTCTAATCGTTTCTAATAGTTTCTTGAGAAGACTGATTTACCTTCCAGAATCATAATAGGAGGGTTCTCAATTATATTTGATACTTCATTCGTCAAGCCATAGCTGATGTGTATTTTTGTTACAATACCTAACTAATCGTATGTATTGCGTTGTCAAGACTTTTGTAAAAAATAAGAAATTACCTAAATGAATTAAATTGGATATCAAAATAATATATGATTTTCTGTAGTATTCCTAGAAAATATTCAATTCACTTGTATTCGTTTTACTAATGTTTTAATAGTTTTTGCTGTTCATTTTAGTTTAATTTCTTGGGTTTTTTCCTGTTGGGCATGAGAACTTATCATTGTCATTACTTTGCAGGGTAATGTAGAATCAACAATTCAGGTAGACAAAGAACATTTCATCTGATGTTTACTACTCTTATAAATAACTTGAAACATCTTTTGATTTGTTGTATTTCTTTGCCACTGTTTTGTAAGAGTATCGTTGAAATTCCATTTTTATCATTTCACATCATCATCAGGAGAAATATTAAATAGCATGTAGATGTATGTATGTATTTTGGCACAGACTACTAATAATAATTATATTAATAGTCAATGTATTTTGAGCTTAACAATATGCAATGTACAGGGTGGGCATATTTCGATGTTTTAGCACTACAACTTTTGAACCAGAGTAGATAGACAAAATCTGATACCCCATTCTCGATCTCTTCTTCGGAGAAACTTACAAGAGTTGTATTCATTTTTGGCTATCTTCTTTTGTTTTCGAGTTATAAGCGAAAATTGGAAAAATGGCGATATCGGAAAAAATGTATATCTCGGCTAAAACTGATAATAGAGCTCTGAAAATAAAACACTCTTTACGTGGAATCCAGGGGCATGCTCGTCTTTTTTGCAACATTTTTAATTGCGAAGCTATGACCCAAAGTTATGTTTTTTTAAATGGAAACACTATATTTCTGTACCACTTTCTGAAAGCTTAATTTTCTCTGATTTCAAAATATATAACATCGTAAGGTTTGTATCAATATGAGTATAGAAATTGGTGAGAAACCTATTTTCATGTGAGTCTCAATACTTTCTATGGTTTCAACTGTTGATGAGTACAGAAAAATGGAACTTCCTATAACAAGAGCATAGAAATGAAAAGACTACCAGAAAGAAAGTTTGGTAATTATACGATACTGAATTTTTCTGTGATTATCGACAATGAAACCATAGAAAGTATTGAGACTCACATGAAAATAGGTTTTTGATCAATTTCTATACTCATATCGATACAAACCATAAGATGATAATATTTATAAAAACAGAAGAAATTAAGCTTTCAGAAAATGGCACAGAAATCTAGTGTTCCTATTCAGAAAAACATAACTTTGGATCATAACTTCGTAATTAAAAATGCTGCAAAAAAGACGAGCTTGCCAGTGGATTCTACGTAAAAAAGTGCCTGTAGAATGTTTCAATTTCAGAGCTCTATCATCAGTACTAGCGGAGATATAAATTTTTTCCGATATCACCATTTTTCCAATTTTCGCTTATAACTCGAAAACAAAAGAATGTAGCCAAAAATGAATACTTCTCTTGTTCATTTCTCCGAAAAAGAAATCGGGAATGGGGTATGAGATTTGGTCAATCTCCTCTCCATCTCCATCAAGAAACAGCCTTATGACGTACACCCAGTTCTCTTCACCAAGCCTCTCAAGTCTTTGCATTTCTCTGAATGGTCTCTCTATTTCATTTTCGATCTCCAATCCTCCAACTCTTCAGTAATAATGACTCCTGGTGCTTGATATTCTCTGTACATTTCAGGTAATTATATTCTCATACTTAGTCCATTTACTCGTTCATCGTTGTATACTACCACTGCTATTCCAAGGCTTGTTCAATGAGAAATTCAGCAACTTTGTTAACTTACTTTATCCACATAGCATGTAGATTGTAGATACATTTCAATATTGCCTCAGGTACTCAACTGCATTTGATAGAAATATTCACACAGTATGAAACAACTGATAATTCCTTCCGCCTTTGCCTTCACAAAAAGTGATAATATGTACACAGTAACACACTCCTTCACTATAGAAGTCAAAAAAGTTTTCATATTGAATGTAAATTCAAATTTTATCAACGCGAATATGCACATAAAATGGAAAAATTCAATGTCAATATTTATGGTTCTACTACTTGCCACTTTGGCGCTGCGATCTTAAATTCTACGCCTATGATTATAAGGGGCGTAGGGTTCTTTGAGCGAAAATGTTGGTAGTAATCACGAATTATGTTGGCGAACTTAGTTGTCATTTGTCAATTTATGACATATCTCCCACATTGACATGAGCATCCATAGTCTATGTGAGCATCCAGTTTTCAGTAGTTTTATGATTTTTTTGTCTGAAATAACAATTTCCTCAGCTAGAAGTTTTCGGTAATAGAAACTGACACCTATCGTATGAAACTACATTTCAGAAATATTCTAAAACAGATACTGGTCTAAAAGTGAGGCACAGATAACTAGAGTGTGAGAGAACGATGATCTAAGCGTTTATTGTAAATCTGGTGTGACGTGTAATGAAATAAAGTTATTAAACATTTAATCCGTTGTGTTTGCGAAAGTAGAAGAAACAAACATCAAACAAAATAATGGAAACTGTTGAAAACCTGATTGATAATGAAGGAAAGGCCTATGTCAGTGATCAGTGAGTAATATTTTTATTTGGTTATATAAACTACGAATCGACAAAATATTTATTCATTTATACGGGATCATTCCCATTACAAAAGTCCATGTTTCACACAAAATATCCAACCTTAATCATAATTCACAATTTAACGAACAAACATACAATACCCGCACAAATAAAAAATATCCACGGAACTATAGAGCTTCTATCTGCCTCTTGAAGTGTGCCAAAGAGACACCTAAAATATTAAGATTCTTGTCATTTATCAGTCTCGACGTCCTCTCAATGGGAAGGTCCCAGCAAAGTTGGTACCATGATGGGGTATGTAAAACAAAGGGACCTAGAATTTTCAACTTACATCTACATCTTTTGTGGTTCCGATGTCAAAATATGTTATAAGTTTTTAATTATTGTAATTTTCGAATATCTGAGATTATGCAGTTGTGTTCCATTTCAAAGCCCTGATGAAGATTTTGAAATAAAATCGAAACTAGTCAGTCTTTCTTCCAAAACGTTGGTTTTGTGAATTCAAAATTGACTTAAAACCTGTCAAAAACCGAATTCATAGGTCTAATCAACATTCATAGTGCCAACGAGTTATAGTTATAAAATAAAGATTAATCTATTAAGGACACAAGCTACTTTATGCATAGAAAACGAAGAGTATAATTGCAATGCCAGAAGTAAAAATTAATTAAGAAAAAACTTTACAAAAACATGTATGGGACCAAGTTCTCTAATTTTTCAGAGTGTTAATGTATTTAATTCTATTCCTATAGAAATTGTATGCAATAGGAATATAAGGAAAATGTGCCATGACTTCAAGAAATTTCTTAGACTTCAATAAATTATTTTTTTGTATATTAGGTATTATTAATTTTTTTTTCAAGGATGATATAGATTATTGTTGTCTATGAAAAATATTAATGTGAATGTAGTCTCTAAGAAAAGCATGTTGCTGTTTAAGAGTCAAGAATAAATAAATAAAAATAAAATTAAAGGAAATTTTTTACAGGACCCAAGTTTCTAGCGATGAAGAAAGTTGTGAAACTGACATGGTCAAAGAAGAAGATGTCGAAATTGCTGAACAATTCATTGATGGGAATCGAATTTACGACAGAGTAGAACTCATATTGAAAGTTGAAGATAACCGCATTGGCCTCAATGAAATTGATGAGGAAAATGGTTCTTTCTCTATCGCGGACGAAAATCCTATGACAAATGAAGTAAATTCGCAGCAACATAGGTGTGATGTTTGCCAGTTTTCCTTCAAGAACAACTATACTCTCAAAAAACATGTTAACACTATTCATTCAAATTCAAGGAGATATGAATGTCACTTGTGTGGCTTTGCTGCCAATAGAAAAGGTACTGTCAACATTCATATCAATAGTGCTCATTTTGATTTGAAGCAATACAAGTGCCATTCGTGTGAGTATACTTCACATAGAAAAATTATGGTCAAATATCATATCGAATCTGTTCATTTAAATTCGAAGAGACACAAGTGTCACCTATGTGATTTTGCTGCTAATCAGAAGATAAATCTGAAAAACCACATCGATGCAGTTCATTTAAACTTTAAACGACACAAGTGTCACTTGTGTGATTTTGCTGCTAATAAGAAGATATATCTGCAAAACCACATAGATGCAGTTCATTTAAACTTGAAACGACACAAGTGTCACTTGTGTGATTTTGCTGCTAATAAGAAGATAAATCTGAAAAACCACATCGATGCAGTTCATTTAAACTCGAAACGACACAAGTGTCACTTGTGTGATTTTGCTGCTAATCAGAAGATATATCTGCAAAACCACATAGATGCAGTTCATTTAAACTTGAAACGACACAAGTGTCACCTTTGTGATTTTGCTAGTAATCAGAAAATATCTCTGAAAAACCACATAGATGCAGTTCATTTAAATTTGAAGGGACACAAGTGTCACTTGTGTGATTTTGCTGCTAATCACAAGATATCTCTGCAAAACCACATAGATACAGTTCATTTAAACATGAAACGACACAAGTGTCATTCGTGTGAATATGCTTCAAATAGAAAGGACAATCTCAAAAATCATATCGTCTCAGTTCATTCGAACCTGAAGAGACACAAATGCCATTTATGTAATTTTGCTTCGAATTATAAAGATAGCCTCAAAAGTCATGTGAAGTCGTTTCATTCAAATTCAGATAAACTCCGATGTTGTTTGTGTGAATATATTTCAAAATGTAAAACAGATTTTAAAAATCACATACAACATTCTCATTTCATCTGAAATTATAATTAATTTCACTTTTGTGACAAAAATTTAAAAGCAACGATTTATAGTTTTCTATTAAATGTTGATGTTTACAAAAATAAATAGTGTGTGCTTTTCCTTGCGGATTCTCCTTATCCCATAAATATGTTTATTATGAAAACTTAGAGTTGAAGTTCTTGAGAAACAGTATCAGAGATTCCAAGAATGGCTGCGTTCAGCGGAAAGAGCAGTTGTAAATCTGATCACTGATCCTGAAGTGATCAGATAGAGAATTCCTCACGGTCAGAACGGTGAAATATGTATCAACATAACTTAACTGTATTTCTGTGTTAATATTTGAATTTTGAGAATGGCTAGTAACCAGACTTTAACTTCATTCTTTTTCAATTTCTTCTTCTACAATAATATAACTTCACTCAATACAATGACTCAACGTTCTTTTTTTCAACATCGTCTCAGATAAGATTATTATATTTTTAAATTGTATAATCGTCATCAAAATACAGTTCATCACCAAATCATATTATATCCTTCAACTCTATATATTGACTAATTTATCAAAACGAAATAAAAAAATAAATAAATGTAATGTTGACAAACTCGATAATTCATCAAAGACGTCTTTCTAGAGAGAGACTCTGGACATGCAAATGAGATGGAGTCCCTCCTTCTCTTATTTAGGTTGCCTCGGATTTCTTTAGAAAAATCTCTTGAAAGCCCATATCTTTGTGTTCATTTTGAAAATTCATAGTTGAATTTCTTGAGAAACAGGATCCGAGATTCCAAGAATCTGTCATAATTTGTCACGGTGTCATTTTATCATTGATAAAAATTCGAAGAGCGGAAAATCAAAATAGGTAAATTTTTGTACCGCCACTGGTTCCTGACGAAGTTTATTATTTTATCGTTCTCGGCTCGAAATAATGCGTATCAGGCCGCATACAGGGTGTTTCAAAAAAATGATCGATGCTGGTATAAAGTAATGATAAATATATTAATCGAACAAAAATCACAAGAAAAAGAAAACTTAAAAACATACAAAAAAAATTCAATTCACAAATACGCAAATCTATCCTTCTTTCTTAAAACTCCATTAATCTTCTTAACGCTTTGGAGTTAGAGGCTTGAAGTGACGTTGAACTTTGTTCTTCAATTCCAGTTGTGAATTTATCTCTGTTACATAAATTTTTCTTCAAGGTAGTGTGATGTTGGATATTAATATAGCTTGTGTACAGATTTTAACAAAGTCTATTATATCGATATTTAAAAACAGTTCACACTTTACAATAAATTATCACACAATCAAGAAATGGCAGTACTCACTACTAACTCTGTGACACCTTCATCTATTCACATTCCTGAACACAACAGACATCTACAGAATCTAGTACTTGAGTCAAACATAATACATTAGTTGTCATCAGGTTGTTTTATAGAAGTGGACTGGTACCAAATTTACTTTGGCCAGCAGTTCTTACTTCAACAGGTAGGACCAAACATTGTTATCCAAGGGATTGAAATCGTATGACCGAGGAGGCTAATGAATCGGAGATTCTGCACCTCTACCAATCCATCGATTCGAAAAATGGCTACTCAACCTCCTTTCAATGTGGGGTGGGGCTCCGTCGTAGTTACTAAATAATAATAATAAATGACTTTATCAAAACTTCATATCAGCATCTAAAATAACTCCATATTTTCCAAATGAGAATATTCCGAAAACGGTGCACAGTATCGAGTTTCAACAAAAGTACCTTTTTGGTGTGAAATAGAATGATGTTTAAGTCCGCTTGAAATTTAGCTTGATAAATCTAATACATATCTAAAAAGTTTTGTTCAAAAAAACTTGTTACGAACAGTATTATCAGCGCCATCTATGAGAATCCGACATCAAAACCCATTCATTAGATGTATCGGATTCTTGAGAAACAGGCTTAATCGGAAATACCAAGAATAAGTCATAATTTGTGAGTTGCGCCACCTACAATTTATTAATCGAAACATTTCTTATATTCTCAAATCGGCGAAACAAAATCTAATCAGAGCACACACGACAAATTTCTTAATTTCAATTAACTGTTGTGAGTAAAACGAGTATTCAGGCATACGTAAATTCTTTAAAAGAACAGGTTACTGGCTTGTCCGCAAAAAGATTAAAAAATGTCTATTATTGTAGGGTTCTTTGAGCGGTGTTGGTGGTAATATCACGAATTATGTTGGCGAAACTAGTTGTCATTTGTCAATTTATGTCATGACTCCCACATTGACATGAGCTGAGCATCCAGTTTTCCGTAATTTTTTGTCTGAAATAACAATTTTTTTCGATTTTCCATAAAAGAAACAGACCTTTCCTTTAAAAATACATTTTGAAATATTCTAAAACAGAATCTGGTGAAAAAGTGAGAAGAAAGAGATCGACGATGCGAGTATCTATAGTAAATCTGGTGTGTTGAAATAAAGTTATTTAATCCGTTGTGTTAATGAAAATAGAAGGATTTTCAAACAACAAGATGGGAACTGTTGGCAACCGAATAGAAACTAAAGGAAAGGCCTATGTCAGTGATCTGTGAGTAATATTTGTATTTGGTTATCTCATTCTACGAATCGACAGTAATATTGCTAAAATGAATAATTTGCTAGAGGATCCGAGGTTCTTAGGGCCGGGACAAGTGTTGGATTTAGGCCTCAGAGAAAATTGTTGAAGTGCTTTGTGTCATCTCTGCCTGACACAGTGCGGAGATGTACAGTAGAACTTAAGGTCAAGATGTATATAAGGTCAGACGACCTAACGCCTTTCCTATAATTTAATTCTCCTACTTGAATGTCCATGAGAACTATTTATGGTATCAAATGACGTCACCTGTGTAAGATTTTCAAAATCAGTGAAAACATGATTAAGACAAGTAGCTGAATGATGAAATACACTTATTGGTTCTTTAATTAGCATATCGAAGGTATCAAAATAACTATGTTATTGCTGTTTTTATAGAACTACAGAAGGCATTTGATACAATTGATTTTAGGCACATAGTGAATAGGTTGGAGACAATCGGTTTTCGAGGTGTGACCCAACAATTATTAAAGTCATATTCAATGAATAGAAAGCACTATACATCAGTGAATGGAAATGATAATGATGAACAAGTACTAAATGTAGGTGTGGTGCAGGGGTCAGTTTTGGGTTCGCTGGAATGTTTGATATATGTTCACAGCTTAAAATTCTTTAAAATCATGTCAAAATATTTTATGTTTGCGGCAATACGGTACTGGTACTTTCATTGCATGACTTGAAGCTACTTAAATATTATCTCAACTGTGATCTTGAACTGTACTACGAATGGTTGTGCTTCAACAACTTTAGTGTTAATATAGATAAATCCGGATAATATAATATATAATTTGAAAACTTATAACTTATTTTTAAAACACATACAAATATAGAAGTGAAGAAACGGTCTCGGAAATGGTTAGAATTATCAACTTACATCTTCACCTTTTGTGGTTTCGATGTCAATTTCATTGTCATAAATTAATGAAATATTAGAGAGAATAACTACTGCTCGCATCTAGATCTTTGAGGTGACTGATGTGATGTTGACATCGGAACCACAAAAGGTGAAGATGTAAGTTGATAGTACTAACCATTTCCGAGCCCGTTTCTTCACTTGTATATTTGTCTGTGTATGTTTTTTTAAAATAAATTTTTAATTATTGTAAGTTTCGAAATTTGAGATTATGTAGTTGTGTTCCATTTCAGAACCCTGATGAAGATTTTGAAATAAAATCGAAACTAGTCGGCCTTTCTTCCGAAACGTTGGTTTTGTGAATTCAAATATGACCTTAAAACCTGTCAAAAGTTACCTGAATTCGTATTTATAGGACTCATCAACATTCATCGTGAGTGTTAATGTGTTTAATTCTATTCCTATAGGAAAGTTTATGCAATAGAAACATTAGAAAAATATGCCATGACTTCAAGAAATTTCTTTTTGTATATTAGGAATAAGTGATTTTTTTTTCAAGGATGATATAGATTATTGTTGTTTATCAAAAATATTAATGTGGATTTAGGCTCTGATACCAGCATATTGCTGTTTGAGAGTCAAGAATAAGTGAATAAATAAAATTAAAATTTGAGGAAATTTGTTACAGGGCCCAAGTTTCCAGCGATGAAGGAAGATGTGAAACAGAAATGGTCAAAGAAGAAGATGTCGATATTGCTGAACAATTTATAGATGGGAATCGACTTTACGACAGAGCTGATTTCATACTGAAAGTTGAAGATAACCGCAGTGGCCTGAATGAAATTGATGAGAAAAATGGTTGTCTCTCTATCGCGGACGAAAATCTTATAACAAATGAAGTAAATTCACAACAACAGAGGTGCGATGTTTGTCAGTTTTCCTTCAAGAATAAATACAATCTTGAGAAACATGTAAACTCTGTTCATTCGAATTCTAAAAGACATGAATGTCACATATGTGGTTTCGCATCAAAACAGAAGTCGAATCTGAAAAACCATATAGAATCAGTTCATCTAAACTTGAAACGACACAAGTGTCACCTTGTGATTTTGCTAGTAATCAGAAGATACATTTAAAAAACCACATAGATGCAGTTCATTTAAACATAAAACAACACAAGTGCCATTTGTGTGAGTATGCTGCACATAGCAAAAGTATTGTCAAAAATCATATCGATGCTGTTCATTTGAATTTGAAGAGACACAAGTGTCACTTATGTGATTTTGCTGCTAATAACAAGATATGTCTGAAAAACCACATAGATGCAGTTCATTTAAACATAAAACAACACAAGTGCCATTTGTGTGAGTATGCTGCACATAGTAAAAGTATTGTCAAAAATCATATCGATGCTGTTCATTTGAATTTGAAGAGACACAAGTGTCACTTATGTGATTTTGCTGCTAATAACAAGATATGTCTGAAAAACCACATAGATGCAGTTCATTTAAACATGAAACAACACAAGTGCCATTTGTGTGAGTATGCTGCACATAGTAAAATTATTGTCAACAATCATATCGATGCTGTTCATTTGAATTTGAAAAGACACAAGTGTCACTTATGTGATTTTGCTACTAATAACAAGATATGTCTGAAAACCCACATAGATGCAGTTCATTTAAACATAAAACAACACAAGTGCCATTTGTGTGAGTATGCTGCACATAGCAAAAGTATTGTCAAAAATCATATCGATGCTGTTCATTTGAATTTGAAGAGACACAAGTGTCACTTATGTGATTTTGCTGCTAATAACAAGATATGTCTGAAAAACCACATAGATGCAGTTCATTTAAACATAAAACAACACAAGTGCCATTTGTGTGAGTATGCTGCACATAGTAAAAGTATTGTCAAAAATCATATCGATGCTGTTCATTTGAATTTGAAGAGACACAAGTGTCACTTATGTGATTTTGCTGCTAATAACAAGATATGTCTGAAAAACCACATAGATGCAGTTCATTTAAACATGAAACAACACAAGTGCCATTTGTGTGAGTATGCTGCACATAGTAAAATTATTGTCAACAATCATATCGATGCTGTTCATTTGAATTTGAAAAGACACAAGTGTCACTTATGTGATTTTGCTACTAATAACAAGATATGTCTGAAAACCCACATAGATGCAGTTCATTTAAACATAAAACAACACAAGTGCCATTTGTGTGAGTATGCTGCACATAGTAAAAGTATTGTCAAAAATCATATCGATGCTGTTCATTTGAATTTGAAGAGACACAAGTGTCACTTATGTGATTTTGCTGCTAATCAGAAGATAAATCTGAAAAACCACATGAATGCAGTTCATTTGAACTCAAAACAACATAAGTGTCATATTTGTGATTTTGCTACTAATCAGAAAAATTATCTGAAAAACCACATAAATGCAGTTCATTTAAACTTAAAACGACACAAGTGTCATATGTGTGATTTTGCTACTAATCAGAAAAAAAATCTGAAAAACCACATAGATGCAGTTCATTTAAACTTGAAACGACACAAGTGTCACTTGTGTGATTTTGCTACTAATCACAAGATATCTCTGCAAAACCACATAGATACAGTTCATTTAAACTTAAAACGACACAAGTGTCACTTGTGTGATTTTGCTGCTAATCACAAGATATCTCTGCAAAACCACATAGATACAGTTCATTTAAACTTGAAACGACACAAGTGTCACTTGTGTGATTTTGCTGCTAATCACAAGATATCTCTGCAAAACCACATAGATACAGTTCATTTAAACTTGAAACGACACAAGTGCCACTTGTGTGATTTTGCTGCTAATCACAAGATATCTTTGCAATAGAGAGTTATCGAAACGCAAATAGAGGCCTGACTTAAATAAAGTTTCCCTTATTTTGACATTTAATCATGCGCATTCGCAAAAGATTTTAAGGTGGCCTGTAATAAAATACGGGCCTCCTGTACTCAACTTAAATAAAGGACAGCCATATTTAAATAAAAGATCGCTTATTTTGACAGTTCTCGCAATTTCTAGGTTAAACAGCTTCTAACAACTGTCAAAATAACGGAAATGTCATAATAAAGTTGTCAAGAAATAAATCGTTTCGATATGTCAAATGTCCAACCAACTTTAAGGGATCTTTTATTACAAGATCCTTAAATAAAGTTAGGCCTGTATTTGTGTTTCGATAACTCTCTATTACCACATAGATACAGTTCATTTAAACATAAAACGACACAAGTGTCATTTGTGTGAATATGCTTCAAATATGAAGACCAATATCAAAAATCATATTGTCTCAGTTCATTCAAACCTGAAGAGACACAAGTGTCATTTGTGTAATTTTGTTTCGAATTATAAATCTCGCCTCAAAAGTCATATTAAATCGTTTCATTCAAATTCAGATCAACCTTGATGTTGTTCATGTGAGTATACTTCAAAATGTAAAACTGATTTTAAAAATCACATACAACAATCTCATTTCATGTGAAATTATAATTAATTTCACTTTTGTGACACAGATTTAAAAGCAACGATTTATAGTTTCCTATTAAATGTTGATGTTTAGAAAAATAAATATTAATAGTTTTTTTTGCGGATTCTCCTCAACCCATATGTGTTTATTATTAACATTCATGGTTGAAGTTCTTGAGAAACAGGATCAGAGATTCCAAGAATGGATGCATTCGGCGGAAAGAGCAGTTACAAATCTGATCACTGATCCTGAAATGATCAGCTAGCGAATTCCTGAACGGTCAGACCAGGGACTTTTGTATCAACATAACCCAATTGTATTGTTGTGTTGATATTCGAATTTTGATAACAGCTAGAATCCAGACCAATACCGATCTGATTTTAGCAGCTCTGCTAATGAATAATAATAATATGATCAAGCGGAATTTAACTGAGCAGCCCTATGGCTCCCTCCTGGGTGCGCTATTGTTATCTGTGTTCATTCATGTATTTACCAGTATTTGAAATGAATTTTCGGTCACAATCTAAACGGCGATTAAACTATAACTAGTCAAAATGTGTCAATAATAGGTCAAATTAATGTCGAGGTTAGTTATGAAGATAAGATACTCAAGGTACCATTGGTTGTTCTAGATAGTTTAAATAAGTTCACACCTTTGTTAGGTCGTAACTGGCTGAATGTGTTATATCCAACATGGAAAAATGTCTTATTTGAGTCAAGGTCAGTTAAAAATAGTCGAGTTGTATCAAATAAGTCAGATACAGTATTAAATAAAAGTCAAGGAGACTCAATTTTAAAAATAGAGTGTAAGAGGCAAGAGTTAATTTCAGAAATTAAAAGTCAGTTCGCAGGTAACTTTCAGAGTGATCCAAAATCTTGCATAAAACAGTTAAAGGCTGATGTTTTAATCAAAGATGATGGCTATCCAATTTTCCATCGTGCTTATGATATGCCATATTCTCTTAGTCCAAAGTCGAAGAAGAGTTGTCAAATATGGTAGAATCTGGGATTTTGACCAGGGTAAATCATAGTCAGTGGGCAAGTCCTATTGTCGTAGTCCCCAAAAAGAACATAGATGAAATTAGGGTATGCGTTGATTTAAACAAAACTGTTAACAAGGTAGTTAAGGGTAGATAAAATGCCTTATTTTTGGTGAAACTAATTATCTACCCTTAACTATCAATAATGGTGAACGCCAAAGGGTTTAGAGAAGTCATGTTAACAAGGTCATTGATACCGATCATTGTGTATTACCCTATCCAGATGACATTTTTGTGAGCTTAAGTGGGAGCAAATTCTTAACTGTTTTGGATCTGAGAGGGGTATTTCAACAACTCGAAATAAGTGATTCTTCAAAGAAATTTTTCACAATTAATACTCATTTAGGTCTTTTTCGGTACCACCGATTAACTTATGATATAAGCTCTGCGCCAGGAATTTTCCAATCGGAAATGGAAGCTATATTAGAAGGTTTGGCAAATGTCAAATGTTATATCGACGATATTGTGATTTGGGGGTCCTCTTTAGAAGAATGTCATCGGAATGTTAAATCTGTCATGCAAAGATTGATGGAATACAATGTCAAAATTAATGAAAAAAAGTGTGTGTTTCATCAGAATGTTATTGAGTTTCTGGTCACAAAATTGATGAATACGGCATACACCCTACAAATGCTAAAGTTGAGTGCATTGAAAAAGCACCTTCCCCAGCTACAATTTCTGGTTTTGATACAAACAGGAACGGCTCATCGTGACTTTTAGGTACGGGGTCTAGCAAATAATGTGGGTGACCAGGAATGGTGCCATATTACAACAATGATTTGTTCAAAAAGTATTTTAAAATGTTTTCATGATAAGTTTATGATTATCACAGAACACGAATATACGCAACGTAGGGTTCTTTGAGCGAAAATGTTGGTAGTAATCACGAATTATGTTGGCGAAACTAGTTGTCATTTGTCAATTTATGTCATGTCTTCCACATCGAAATGAGCAAATCAGCATCAGAAGATTGAAGATGGGAAAAATGATTGTTTTCTCTCATCATTTTCAGATTGATAATCTTGTCATAGGTCTGTTGTGAAAAATTTTGTGAATAATTCATAATATTTATTTATGTATCTTTTCAGGTTCAAAATTTCAGCAAATGAAAGCTCCTGAGCTTAAAGCTACTGCTGTGACTTCTCGAAACTTGCAACGTAGTTAATATCCAGAAGAAATGAATAGGGCTTGTATGGCCCAACATAAATTGAGGAGAGAATCCAGGAATGATACTCTTAGGGATAAACATATAATTTCTCAATCAACAACTCAGTGTACTCATTTCCATAATTTTGAAAGTGGTGTGTAAATCGAAGAAAAAAATGCTGCAATATTATCTCCTTTAAGTAAAGAGGAACAATCTGCTGTGCATGTGCTATTCAAAATGCAATCTGTGAGATTTGAAAATGCAGAGGAAGTATCTGAAGACAATGGGACAAGTGAACACTGGTGATTTGATGTGAAATTTTGCTAATGCCATTAAAAATAAGAAACAATTGAACTCCTTGACTGAATTTGCAAACACTGGGTTTGAAAGATTATGGGCGGGTTTCACAAAGCTTTAATAATTGTACGATTTAAAAACCTTACGTAAATTCGAACCAATCAATCGTTTTGAAATTTCAACGAATTGCATTGGCTCCAATTAATTTAACGGTGCAATCGAAGTTTTGTGTAACCCACCCTATGAGTTTTCAAACATTTATAAATTTTCAAAGGTTTGTTCTATATTTATGTCAGCATTTTGTTTTAGTCATTTCACTTTGACTTGGCAATTACATACATCTCTTCTGACTTTTTGGTATCATCTCTAGCGAGTTTTCCATTGTAAACAAATATTTTATCTATATTTGATTGTTATCTTAATATTGTGTGATGAAAGATATATACAATTTACATGTTAAAATTACAAACAAAATACAAATAAAGACTGGAAAAAATTTCAGAATCGTTTATTCATTTTGCAACATATGATTGAAGAAATGGTTAAATGAAATGTTCTCATTCAAATTTTGTTCGTAATCTTCATGAAAGGGAGCACCCACTTTCAAAATTGATTTGGGAAAACTTTAATAAACAATGAAGTCGTATGTTTCCAAATTCAACAGATTCATTTGAACCTATGTGCAGCACGAATGATTCTGCTTCAATTGGATATCACTTTGAGGTAGTACCATTCATTTACGAATTCTGCAGAACCTCATGGATCTAGGAAATACTTTCAAATATATTATTCTACGTCATTTGAGTAATCCCAACAAGTGTAAAACATATTCATTTGACCAAAATAATTGTTCTTACAAGTATTAAATATCTTTGCATAAAATTTTTTCATCATTCGTGGTGAAAACCAGTTGTTCTTCTGAATTCGCTACACTTAATGTACAATCAGAAATGCATTCACACACACTACCATCTTAAAAAGCCTTTAAAATAACTCTTAAAATGAAAATCTATTCATTTATTTCACAAAATGATATAAATATCCCGTTGTCATTCAAAAATTTACAAAAAGCCCCTAGCGCCACTCAGGCTGGTGGCTAAATTTCGAACCTAGAAAACAAGTATTTACAGCGCCCTCAACGGTAGTTGGATTCGCCAATACAGTATAGTATATAGTATATAGTATATATAGTATATAGTATAATAGGTCAATGGAACATACCAAAGATGCACCAGATTCTGTTTTAGAATATTTTTAAAATGTATTTTTAAACGATAGATGTCAGTTTCTATTGCGGAAAACTCGAAGAAAATTGTTATTTCAGACAAAAAATTATAAAATTACGGGAAACTGGATGCTCATGTCAATGTTGCAGACATGACTAAAGTGACAAATGACAACTATTTTCGCCAACATAATTCGTGATTAATACCAACATTTTCGCTCAAAGAACTACGCCGCTTATAATCATAGACGATTATACTGTACGTCTCGTCCTCAAGATCACATTTATAGTATTGGCGATTCCAAATAACTAGACGCCACCTGGAGGATAAATATCGAATCTAGAAAACAAGCAATAAAAACAAATATTACACGTAGATATTGATAGAATCAAGAATATTTTTCCTTCTTTTGATATATTCATCGTGATTTTTTTTCCTGAATTGCAGAATTGCCGTTGGAAAATAGTGGTAAAGGTATTTATGTCAGTGATGTTCAGTTTAAGTGATATTTGAGAGTTTTTCCATTGACCTATTATACTATGGACTCCTTGTCACGTGACTTTTCAGAAGAAATCGGAGGCAATCTCCATAAGAGAAAGAAAGACTCATACAGTTCCCATGAAACGAACAGAGAGGATCCAACTTAGGGCACTGTCAAAAGCACGTGTTGGAAACAAAACAATGTTGTTTATATAAACACCATGATATTGTCATAGTTTTGTGATTAATACTGAATGAAACTAGTGTATTTTTTGCAAAAACTATTTCAGCAGATATACTAGATTAAAAATATAAAGTTTGGGCGAATTCCGTTAAATATTTCTGAAGTTGAGTTTGATCTCGAAAATGTTTAAAAGTCAAAGGAGTCTTAATGAGGAATGTTGATTTTTTCACTGGTTCCTAATCCGTTAGAGTAGATATTGGTTTTAGTGTCAGAAAAGAGAATAATCATGCTAGGTTTTCTTATAAAATTTGTAAATGCAAGAATTTCCATGGTGTTGGAATTCAGAGTAAGTATTCAAAAGGGGAATTCTATACCATTGTCGAACTTGATGAAAGAAAACACTTTTTGTGTTGTAGTTTATCACTGCAATTATTCATTTCTCAGTCGGCTTTCACACTCACCACTAAGGAGAACCTTCTCTCATCCAGTATGTATATGTAAATTGGATTAACCGACCCCCTCAACTTTGGTCAGCATGTTTTATTAATTGAATTTGATCATTTGGATATTATTCGAAATTATTTCTTTCTTTCTTTCCTTTCTCTCAGATGTAGGAAATATGAAGCATAACAAAGAAGGAACAACATCTTTTTTGAGAATTACAGTCCCATTGGGGTTCACATAGTGATCTTCTTCTCGAAAATGATTACTCAAATTTTCGATATTGAAGAAGGTTCGAAATCAGCCCTTCCTACAGCATCAATTCAATAAATTCATGGAGGCTACTAATCGAAATATAAAAAGAGAATGCGTTCCTATACTTACGCATGAAATTTCAAATTGCTTCCTTTTTTATATCTGGCAGTGCAGTTATATGCAGCACAACTATCCGGCATTATTATTAATAGTTCTTAAAAGAAATTTGAAAGAATTATCTTCAACCTTCAGAATAAAAATTCTAATCAACACAAATCCAACCTTTCAAATAGATAGTGAACTTCGAAAGTTTAAAATAACTTGAAAATTATTGAAATCAGTGGTAAAACTACTATAACCAAGAGTGTATAACACTTTGTTGTGTAATTAGGGTCGGTTTCACAAAACTTTTTTTGTACCTTTAAATTATTTCGAGCCATCGCGATTAGTTGGAATTTCAAAACGAGTGATTCGATTGGTTCGAATTTACGTAAGGTTTTTTAATCGCACAATTAAAGTTTTGTGAAACCGACCCTAATTGTTGTGTACTTAATTGCTCCTTAATGAAAGGAAGCAATAGGAGTATACATTTCCAGCAATTTACAAAGTTAGGTTATATTACTTATGCCTTTAGTAGAGGACCGAAAAAAACGTTTTTTGCAAAAATTACGCAAAGGAGGAACATGTTACGTATAATAAGGCTTCATTCTGATTATCTTGCTACAGGTAAATGATTTATTTTAAATATTATTAATGTTTCTTTCATCTTCTAAGGTGAACATTACAGCCTCGATTACAGCATATATGATATGAAGTCTCCCAAACTAAAGGCTACTACTGTTTCTCCCCAAAATCTACCAGAGCTTCAACAGAAAAAAGAAATTAATAGGGTTATATGGCTCAGCCCAAATTGAGGATGGAAAGACATAATTCACTTAAGGATAAACTTTTTATTTCACAAACAAAAGTGAGGCCATTCCATTCTCATGATTTCGAAAATAATGAGGAAATTGAACAACAAAAAACAATGGAAATGTGTGATTTAATGAATAATGTAGTTGATGCACTGACGAACCTACAATTTGTTACAAAAAAAATTCAGAGGAATTATTGAAGAATAAGGAGATTCAAGTAAGCAATGGTGATTTAATGTGGAATCTTGCAAAAGCTTTTAAAATGGGAAACGGTTGAACTCATTGACAAGAATTCTAAATTTTAGAATGCTACATGATTTTGTTAGGTTCGTTTTGGGGATATACCTAGATAACAGACAACTTAAACTGACTAATAAGGAATGAGTATTTTTTTTGTTTTATATTTGTCAGCATTTTTTTAAAGTTGTTTCACTTTGGCTTTGCATTCCTGAGTTTTTGGTATCGATATTTCTGCCTTCTATTATAAAGACAAATGTAAGTAGAATATCAAATTTTCCAATGTAAACGAAAATTCTATTCATATTCGATTGTTTTCTTCACATTGTGTGATGAAAAATTTGTACAATTTCCCTTTCAATATTACTTGAACTCAAATGAAGACTACTAGAAATTTCAGAACCTTATATTTATTTTCACAAATAACATGCAATAAATGATCAACTGTATATTGATTTTCTTTTGTAGGAAAAGAATGATCGTGTTTATTTTTGTTGATTCTCTCCAACGGTAGCTGGAATTGCCAGGTTTGAATGAACTGTGTCGATATGTCTTTTCAAATTACTCTTGTGATTGCAAGCAAACTCACATAAGTGACACTTGTTTGGTTTTAAATTCAAATGAACTGAATCGATATGTGCTTTGAGATTGTTCATCAGATTCGAGGCATGGTCACACAAATGACACTCGTGTCTCTTCACGTTCGAATGAACTAAGTAGATATGTTTTTTCAGATTACTCTTGTGATTGCAAGCAAACTCACATAAGTGACACTTGTTTGGTTTTAAATTCAAATGAACTGAATCGATATGTACTTTGAGATTGTACATCAGATTCGAGGCATAGTCACACAAATGACACTTGTGTCGTTTTATGTCCAAATGATCTGATTCTATGTGGTTTTTCAGATATTTCTTCTGGTTACTAGCAAAATCACAAAGGTGACACTTGTGAGGTTTTGAATTTAAATGAACTGAATTTATGTGATTTTTCAGATAATTCTTATAATTAGTAGCAAAATCACACGAATGACACTTATGCTGCTTCAGGTTGAAATGAACTGAATCGATGTGTGCTTTGAGACTGTATTTCTGATTAACAGCATATTCACACAAATGACACTTGTGTCGTTTTATGTTTAAATGATTTGAATCTATGTGGTTTTTCAGAGTCGTCCTCTTTTTAGCAGCAAAATCACACAAGTGACACTTGTGTTCCTTCAAATTTAAATGAATTGAATTGATGTGTGCTTTGAGATGGTTCTTTTGATTTGAAGCATATTCACACAAATGACACTCATGTTTTGAATTTAAATGTACCGCATCGATATGTGTCTTCAGATGTGTCTTTTGATTAACAGCAAAATCACACAAATGACATTTATGCTGCTTCAGGTTGGAATGAACTGAATCGATGTGTCTTTTGAGATGACTCTTTTGATTTGAAGCATATTCACACAAATGACACTCATGTTTTGAATTTAAATGTACCGCATCGATATGTGTCTTCAGATGTGTCTTTTGATTAGCAGCAAAATCACACAAATGACATTTATGCTGCTTCAGATTGGAATGAACTGAATCGATGTGTCTTTTGAGATGATGCTTTTCTTTTGAAGCATATTCACACAAATGACATTTGTGTGGTTTTATGTTTGAATGAACCAAATCTATGTGGTTTCTCAGATATTTCTCCTGATTAACAGCAAAGCCACACAAGTGACATTCATGCCTCCTTGAATTTAAATGAACAGTGTTAACATGTCTTTCGAGAGAATATTTGCTCCTGAATGCAGACTGGCAAACATCACACCTATGTTGCTGTGAATTTACTTCATTTGTTACAGGATTTTCGTCCGCGATAGAGAAAGAACCATTTTTCTCATCAATTTCATTGAGGCCACTACAGTTATCTTCAACTTTCAATATGAATTCTGCTCTGTCGTAAACTCGATTCCCATCGATGAATTGTTCGGCAATTTCGACATCTTCTTCTTTGACCATGTTGGTTTCACAACTTTCTTCATTGTCGGAAACTTGTGCCCTACAACAAATAATAATAATAATGATAATATTTATTGGCCATCAAAAATACAATTACATGGCACTTTTGAAACATTTTGTTTTCTGTTTTCTTGTTTTCGAATTTGATAGAGTATGCAATTCTGAATACATTCGTACTCAAATCGCTGCATTCGTGGAAATACTTTCCAAAATATCGAGAAAAAACTGAAGAAAAAAGGGATATAAGAGTATTCGGTAGATATCGTAAGCACAAACTGTTTTCTTATTCTTGAAGCCGAAGACTGTGGAAATATTGTATATTTTCAGAATTTTGAATAACCCTTCACAGGGTGTTCCAAATGTTGGTTCAAAAATTGGGATCAAAATTGGCTCATAACTTTCGTTTTCCAAATTAGAACCCTATTTTTTATGATTGCGTTGGATTCTGCGAAGAAAAATGACGATAATGTTCCATCATGTTGATGCTCCTAAAATTACTAATTCTTGAGTTATTTAGGATTTTCTGTTTCTATTTATGAAATCTGTTTCACATCACCAATGATAAATGAATTCAGAAAAGAAGCAGTCACTAGTGAGTTATTTGAGTAATTTATCTTCTATGACCAAGGTCATTGTTGATATGAAACAGATTCTATGAATTTGACGGTACGTACGACATGAAATCCTGAATAACTCAAGAATTATCAATTTTAGGAGCATCAACATGTTGGAACATTATCATCATTTTTCTTCGCACAATCCAACGCTATCATAAAAAAATAGGGCTCTAATTTGAAAAACGAAGGTTATGGGTCAATCTTGATCCCAATTTTTGAACCAACATTTGGAACATCCTGTGACGGGTTATTCAAAATTCTGAAATTGTACAATATTTCCACATTCTTCGCCTTCAGAAACGTGAAAACAGTTTGTGCTTATGATATCTAGGTTAGGAATAACAAACATAATACCGAATACACTTATCTCCCTTTTTTCTTTAGTTTTTTCTCAATATTTTGGAAAGTATTTCTACGAATGCAACGATTCGAGTACGAATGTATTCAGAATTGCATACTCTATCAAATTCGAAAACAAGAAAAAAGAAAAAAAAATGTTTGAAATTTTTTTCTTCACTCCCTGTATAACTGAAAGTGGTCAGGCTTCAAGAATATTTTAGATCGATAGATAATGTCAAACAATAATATTATCCCAATTTTCAGATTTCAAATAGGTCCAGTTCGCCTAATAGGCCGTCGAACTTGGTACACCTTGTATATACAAAAATTTAAAAACTAAAATTAAAATCTCTTCACAGGAGTAAAAGGAATTCTCCATCAAAAATTATTTGAGCTGTCTCAGCAGCCGATCGGGCAATTGAGTCTTCCATTCCTCAGGGAGTTTATTGAAAATGTTTAAACTCAGATGATTAATTCCCATCTGTGTCATTTTCAATCGATGATGATTCAGCACCAGATTGCCTCTTCCTCTTGTGTTGTAATTGTGGTGTGCCTGATTAGTCAGAAGTTTATGTTTGTTCTGAAGAACATATTTGACACAGGTAAATATACAGGGTGTCCCACCGGGAGGGCCCATTAGAAGTTCATGGAAAAATAATAATTCGATAATTTCTAAATTTTGTGTGAAGATATCAGCCAAGAAGATCTTCATTTATGATATGTTTTTGAATATCAATGATTTCCGCTTTCACCGAATTTGGTATTAACTTTCTTATTTCAAATGGAACACCCTGTATATTATGACTTTTTGGATAGATCTTCGAATGCCACATTAATTTAATGCATCACTCCCTATAGCCATCTAGAGCCGTTTTCGAGTTATTCACTGTTTTTCGAAAAAATTGGGGCTTGTAGAACACTGAGAATACAATGAAAGAGCAACGCATAATCTCAGACCTCTTTTTTGAAATGATTTAATGACAAGATATTCAACATAACTCTGTAGAGAAAATAACGTTTTGATATACTGGGAAGTAAAATGAGAGTGTCAAAATTGGAATTAAAAAAAAGCCAAAAACTCGATTTTTTCAAATGGAAACCGTATTTTGCACCACGCATCCCACTACGTTGCAATTTGTCCAATTAAAGATCTTTTACCACACAATCGAAAGCCTTGCTCAGGTCGCAGGCCAGGATTCTCTATTAATTAGGTGAGTTAGAGCTGTCACACCTCAAATACAATCAGAATTACAGAACAAACAAACTCATCATTCAGTTTCTGTCTTGATAATATTTTCACTGATTTCAAAAATATGGTAGTGTTATTTGATAACAGAAACAGTTTTCAAGTAAGAGAATTAGTTTAGAGGTTAGGTCGTCCAACCTCAAATACACCTTGACCTAATATTCCACTATGCATCCCCACACTGTATACCAGACAGGCAGAGATGTCTCAAAGTACTTTATCAGTTTTCTTGGGCCAACATCCAACACTTGTTCCAGCTCTTAGAATCCCGAGACCTCTAGCAATTTATTCATTTTGGCATTATTTCAGTACAGTTCGTAGAATGAGATAACCACATAAAAATAATACTCACCGATCACTGACAAAGGCGTTTCCTTTATTTTCAATCCGGTTTCCAACAGTTTCCATTACTTATGTTGTTTGATAATCCTTCTATTTTCATAAATACAACGGATCAAATAACTTTCTTTCTTCACACCAGATTTACAATACACTCTTATCGTCGAACTCTTTCGCCTGACTTTAACACCAGATACTTCTAAAATGTATGAACACAGAATATCTATCCTTAGATAGATATTCTGTGGTATGAACTCAAACATAGACTTTTAATATAACTAGACCACAGACTACAAATATTATTAGTCTATGAACTAGACCGAGTCACAGAATATCTATCCTTACCTAAGGATAGATATTCTGTGACCGAGTATGTTTACGTTTTGCTGGGAAAGAACCATAGATAAAAGGTACGTTCGATTTGGACGCTCCTTTCACTCCTTTAACTCTTTTCGCACTGTATGCGTTCGCGATTGGATTCTGGAGTAAAAAGGGCGTCGAACACTGCGTTCGTTTTTTATAGCGTGGGGTAAGTATAGTGTGAATGGAGTTCGCTCCTAAAGCCCCACCTCGTGAAGCCCGCGTACCCGCGGTGAGCATGCGTATTAGACAATTTCGAAATAACAGCTGATCAGTTTGTTTATTTATTTTCAATTCGATTTCGTTTTTTGTCTTTAATTGAAAATATATTCTTCTTTACTTATATTATGTCGACGTCAATAAACTTCTTTTTCTAGAGATACTTTAGGGTTACCGGGATTGGCTTTTATATCATTATCAATATAATGAATTTTTCTTATGAAAATTTCAAAAGTAGAAGGCGACATTCTAAAATGTTGTTTAAACTGCCTATTAGGCATTCCTGGTACTACTTCTTCTGCAAAGTCATAAATTTTCTAGCTAATTTCATTTTCATCATCAGAAGAATCTTCAAAAAACAGATCTCGGCAAAAGTTTATTATTGGAACGACTTCGGAGAAGGCGTGTGTTTTTGTTTGTGATTTTAAAATGGAAATTGTATTTATCTTTCATCACACAATATTAAGATAACAATCAAATATAGATAAAATATTCGTTTACGATGGAAAATTTGCTAGAGATGATAACAAAAAGTCAGAAGAGATGTATGTAATTGCCAAGTCAAAGTGAAACGACTAAAACAAAATGCTGTCATAAATATAGAACGAACCTTTGAAAATTTATAAAATACTTAAAAAATTTTAATTGTTTGAAAACTTATAATCTTCCAAACCAAGTGTTTGCAAATTCAGTCATTTTTAATGGTGTTAGCAAAATTTCACATCAAATCACTAGTTTTCACTTGTTCCATTGTCTTCAGATACTTCCTCTGCATTTTTAAATCTCACAGATTGCATTTTGAATAGCACATGCACAGCATATTGTTCCTCTTCACTCAAAGCAGACAATATTGCAGCATTTTTTTTCTTTGATTTACACACCACTTTCAAAATCATGGAAATGAGTACACTGAGTTGTTGATTGAGAAATTATATGTTTATCCCTAAGAGTATCATTCCTGGATTCTCTCCTCAATTCATGTTGGGCCATACAAGCCCTATTCATTTCTTCTGGATATTAACTACGTTGCAAGTTTCGAGAAGTCACAGCAGTAGCTTTTAGCTCAGGAGCTTTCATTTGCTGAAATTTTGAACCTTCAAAGATAAACAAACTATTATGAAATATTCACAAAATTCTTTACAACAGACCTTTGGCAAGGTTATCAATCTGAAAATGAAGAGATGGCCAATATTCAGATTAATCTTCTTATTTCTTTCTGCTCAGCTTCAATATAGCTTCTAACCTGAAATTTAACACATGAATTTGAGAATAATCTTATGTTAACTTATAATTCTCGTATAAATACCTTTCGATAGTTTCTCAGCATCAATTCGACTATTCAGAACACCTAATAATTTCACCAATCTTCGTATATTGAACGAAAATATCACTAATTTATATTAAAAACCATGTATTTTGAACGGGATTACTCCGAAGAATACTTGTTTTCTTAGGGCGATATTTCGCCGCTAGAGGGAGTTTAGATTTTTGGATTCGCCAATAGATATATATCTATGGTTCTTATATATCTATATATATCTATGGAAAGAACATTGAATTTGTTTAATTGCGGTGTTGCATCTTGTATGAGACGTTTAGCTATATCGAATTTGTTTTAAAACCAGAATATTCAAAAACAGTCTAAAAATTGGACAAAAAATTGTCAAAACGCGAATCGAATCGTATAGGTAAAATTTCATTATGTCAAATTTGATAAATTAAAAATTTGTCATCAACAAACCATTGAATATTTTTTCCTGAAAGCTTAGTCGAAAAGTAAAACATCTGAAATTCAACACCTTTTGGCAATGCTGTGCTCTGGTAATGTTTACCTGTTGAATGTGTCAAAGTTTGAAATTATTTTCGAAATATTCGTTGTAGAAAGTATTTTGTAGTCTGAATCCTTTGATATTTATTCTCGAAAGTATCAAAAACTGTGAGACAATGTTATATTTGCAAAATAAATCCCAAAGATCTTGGAAACGAAGAAATATCGTTAAAAACGTAAGTATAGGTTAACTTAATGTTTGTTTTCCTATTCAGGGTCGACTCGTACCTCGAGAACTTCAAATTTCAAAGCTTTAATTTTAAAATTTCTTATTGATTTCCGAGAAATATCGAAGTAAGGAATTTTTGGTTTTCTCTTCTTGGTTTGGATGAAGATGTGATATATCTTAAATGCTCAAGGTATTCCAATTGTGAGGATATAATTGGAAAACGAATATTAAAACCAAATGCTCTTTCAATTCAAATTTATAATTTATTCGGACCCTGAGACACTACAGTGAGTATATTCATTGGTATTAGAAATAAGTTTGAGAAAGGAATTAATAATATTAATAGCCATATTGATATTTTAGCACTTCTCCCAGTAAAAGTACTGGGAGTATGTTATCGATATCTGATATATCACAGGGCAGTCCCCCAAAGTAGCAACCCAGGGTAGAGTTATGTCTGATATCGATGTGTTAGTATCAATATTCAATTTCTTGCAACTATGTATATAAATTTTTTATTTATATATAAAATAATAATAGTTCTGATAAAAACTTTATTAAATCATCCAAATAACTAACGACCTAGGTCTTCCTGCTCATTTATTGTTTTATATTTTACTTCGATAAATTTATATACAATATATAATTGAAACTTTCAGTCTTTCGACCACATTCCAAAATGTTGGAAATTGTCCAGAAGTAGTATTAGAACACAGCAATTTGAAGGATACCTTCAGCCTCAGGATGCTATTATTCCCGGATTCTGAACAGTATGTGTTATAAGTATTTTTTATTCATTGCTATTATGTATGATATGATTCTTATTTTTTGGATCTTCAACTTCATTTCAGAATCTTAAAAAATTCATTGATTATTTTGAAGTGCCAGAAATATTACATAAGTTTAATTTCCAGAGCTTCCCTATCGTTTTAAAGTGTTGCATCATCGTCAACAAACACTGCATCTAAAGAGGCCAATTTATGTAGCTCCACATTAACAGCTTCAGAAACAGAAGAGTATTTAACAAAAAAACACATCCACAGAAAATGTCAAGAAAAAAATCCAATAAACCTGCAATGAGATGAAGCAGGTAAGCTTGGTGTCACATTAAAAAATCATTATTGAAGTACATTTTTGTGTTTTCAGAAAAACCTATGTTGGAGATATGAATGAAGAGGAATTTAGTTCTCCTAAAACAAGGAAAAAATTCTTTGTCATGAAGAGAACAATTTTCTCTATTCGTAAAAAGGTTCAGACATTGCAGAGAAAAAAGATGAAGGTCAAAATCGCCATGCAAACGCAAAGCAATAGTGTAGCAGGTGCTTTACTATACTTGTGTGTCGATTTGAAGCTTTCTGATTTCAGTTTCCATGCAACTGCCAAATTCATTCAGAATTTCAATGATCTTTTTGACATATGCAATTCAAGCAATAGGCTTGTAAACTATGTGTTCAAAAAACCATAAAATATTTCAATAGATATGTAAATTTGTTTTGGACTCTTTACTCTTTCAATCCAATTTGGAGGCGTTTTTGTATTGTTCGAATATCGTTATTGTCTGGTTAGGATAAAACCTCAATTTCAAAATACAAGAATTATTTCTATTTCCAACTGTTCACCTTGTATACCTCCCTCTTTATTATGTACATTTGATAATTCAATAATAAATGCACACTTCTGGATTAACATTAATTTTATTTATTATTTTCATTCTTCACCTAATTTAAATTATTCATTATTTTAATTTAGACGAAATTCTGGAGCAATTTTCATGTAGCTTGGAAAACCAGTTATATAAGTTAAGTATTCTAAACCGACAATCTAATCTTACACGAATGAGACGCCTATGGCGTGACCCAGGAAACAGCCATTTCTGTTGTATTTCACTCTAACGGATGTGCCCATCTCGTTCTATATGTTCTTTCCCAAAAAAAACCCCTATTGAATGACTTGCTTGATCTATTTATTATTAGTAGTCTGTGAACTCAAATGAAGACTACTAGAAATTTCAGAACCTTTTATTTGTTTCACGAATAACATGCAATAAATGATCAACTGTATATGGATTTTCCTTTGTAGGAAAAGAATGATTGTATTTATTTTTGTTGATTCTCCGAGTGAGCTCAACTCGCAGTGCCCTCAACGGTAGCTGAAATCGAATGATCTGAGTCGATATGTTTTTTCAGATTTCTCTTGTCATTGCAAGCAAACTCACATAAGTTACACTTGTTTCGTTTTATGTTTGAATGAACTGAATCTATGTGGTTTTTCAAATGTGTTTTCTGATTAGCAGCATACTCGCACAAATGGCATTTGTGTCGTTTTAAGTTCAAATGAACTGCATCTATATGGTATTTCAGGTTTTTCTTCAGATTAGTAGTAAATTCACACGAATGACACTTGTGTCGTTTCAAGTTTAAATGAACTGCATCTATGTGGTTTTTCAAATCTATCTTCTTATAAGCAGCATACTCACACAAATGGCATTTGTATCGTTTTATGTTTAAATGAATTGAATCTATGTGGTTTTTCAGACTTTTCTTGTCATTAGTAGCAAAGTCACATGAATGACACTTGTGTAGTTTCAAGTTTAAATGAACAGCATCTATGTGGCTCTTCAGATTACTCTTGTCATTGCAAGCAAGCTCACATAAGTTACACTTGTATCGTTTTATGTTTGAATGAACTGAATCTATGTGGTTTTTCAAATTCATCTTCTTAGTAGCAGCAAACTCGCACAAATGGCATTTGTGTCGTTTCAAGTTTAAATGAACTGCATCTATGTGGTTTTTCAAGCATATCTTATGAAAAGTAGCAAAATCACAAATATGACACTTGTGTGGTTTCAAGTTTGAATGAACTGCATCTATGTGGTTTTTCAGGCGCATCTTCAGATTAGTAGCAAAATCACACGAATGACACTTATGCTGCTTCAGATTGAAATGAACTGAATCGATGTGTGTTTTGAGACCATCTTTACGATTTGAAGCATATTCACACAAATGACACTTATGCTGCTTCAGGTTGAAATGAACTTCATCTATGTGGTTTTGCAGAGATATATTGTGATTAGCAGCATACTCACACAAATGGCATTTGTGTCGTTTTAAGTTTAAATGAATTGAACCTATGTGGTTTTTCAGACTTTTCTTGTCATTAGTAGCAAAATCACATGAGTGACACTTGTGTAGTTTCAAGTTTAAATGAACAGCATCTATGTGGTTCTTCAGATTTCTCTTGTCATTGCAAGCAAACTCACATAAGTGACACTTGCTTTGTTTCAAGTTTAAATGATCAGAGTTAACATGTCTTTTGAGAGTATATTTGCTCCTGAAGGAAAACTGGCAAACATTGCACCTATGTTGCTGTGAATCTCCTTCATTTGTTATAGGATTTTTCGTCCGCGACACAGAAAGTACCATTTCTTTCATCAATTTCATCAAGGCCACTGCGGTTATCTTCAACTTTCAATATGAATTCGTCTCTGTCATAAACTTGATTCCCATCGATGAATTGTTCAGCAATATCGACATCTTCTTCTTTGATCGTAATGGTATCACTTTTTTTTTTCATTGTCGGAAACTTGTGACCTGCAACAAATAATAATAATAATAATAAATTGGTCTTTATTTCAAATCAAATTCAGCAGAGAGTGATGTGAAACAGTGTCAAAAGAATAACAAAAAAGACAGAAAACATTCAAGTAATTCATTTCATGTAAGCTTTCATATCATATGGTTCCAGATTTAACAAAAATCCATAAAGTTTTCTTTTGAATCCTTTAATATCCTCTATTACTTTTAGACTCTCAGGCAATGAATTGAAAATCTTCAGGCATCTATACTCTACTTGTCGTTGGCTTGTTGTTAGATTGAACTTGGGATACATACAGGGTGGCCAGACGATTGACGTCAAAAAAAAACAAAACAGGTCCCTCATGTCATGGGGTATTCGAATCACCTCCATATATGTTATCCGATTTTTCACGGTTTCCGAGTTATGAATTTTTTTATGAAATTTGAGAATTTTCAACTTGAACATCTTCAAAATTATTTTTTTCTAAAAGTATAAGACTTTTCTAATATTTTTTGTTGTAGATCGATCGCCAGGAATTGTACTTTTATACATAAAATAACCAGCATCGTACCTCTGATAAAAATTATGAAAATGTTGGTCTCAAGTGAGAAATTTACGTATTTTGGATCATGATCTAAATTTTCAAATTTGAATTAAAAATGTAAACAGGTTACTTCATGGTTTTTTAGTAGGCTTAAAAACTGCGCTCAACACTCAGCTTTCAGAATCTTTGATAAAAAATGGTACTCAACGGTCTACTTTTGCTAGAATTAGCCTTCAAAGTCAGCGAGGTAGAAAAAATCAAAGAAGTAGACGTTTACTAAAAATTATTTTTTGCCATTTTAAGATTTTTCTGATCAAGCTATGATAGAAAATGCTGAAAATCAATGAAAATTAGCTTTATAAGAAAAGTTTTAGATAAGAAAAAGAAAAAGGTATGGCAATAAATCACACATCATGTAGATAAAAAAAAAGTTATTTATAAAATTTACAATAGGTTTTATGCGACTGAAAGAAAATTTTTTGTGAAGGTGTAGAATGTGTATTGAGGCTCGAGGTAGCCACTTTGAAAACCTATTGTAAATTTTATAAATAAATTTCTTTATATCTACATGAAGTGTGATTTATTGCCATACCTTTTTCTTTTTCTTATCTAAAACTTTTCTTATAAAGCTAATTTTCATTGATTTTCAGCATTTTCTATTATAGCTTGATGAGAAAAATCTTAAAACGGCAAAAAAAAATTTTTAGTAAACGTCTAGTTCTTTGATTTTTTTCCACCTCGCTGACTTTGAAGGCTAATTTTAGCAAAAGTAGACCATTGAGTACCATTATTTATTAAAGATTCTGAAAGCTGAGTGTTGAGCGCAGTTTTTAAGCCTACTAAAAAACCATGAAGTAACCTGTTTACATTTTTAATTTAAATTTGAAAATTTAGATCATGATCCAAAATACGTAACTTTCTCACTTGAGACCAACATTTTCATAATTTTTATCAGAGTTTCGATGCTGTTATTTTATGTATAAAAGTACAATTCCTGGCGATCTATCTACAACAAAAAAATATCAGAAAAGTCTTGTACTTTTAGAAAAAAATAATTTTGAAGATGTTCAAGTTGAAAATTCTCAAATTTCATAAAAAAATTCATAACTCGAAAACCGTGAAAAATCGGATAACATACATGGGGTGATTCGAATACCCCATGACATGAGGGACCTTTTGTTTTTTTTGACGTCAATCGATTGGCCACCCTGTATAATCCAAACCTCTAGTTTCATGGAATTCTTTCTTATTTTCATATTTTTTGAACAGTTGATGGTGCCTTTTCACAAATAATACACATTCCTGTATATATATAGCATACATAGTTAGTATTCCATTTTTCTTGAAGCAACTTCTGCAGGATTGGTTGTATTTGAGATTACTGATGATTCTTATTGCTTTTTTTTGTAATACAGTAGAACCTCGATTATCCGAGCTATTGTGGACCGAACCGACCTCGGATAATACAGACTTTATTGAATAACTCTGAAAAAATATGATATTTTTAATCAAATTGAGATTTATATACGTAAATAGTAACTAGATCGACAAGTATATACATATATCATATGTAAATAATATACAAGTATGTAGATATTTTCCTTAACAAATGACAAACACAGACATCTCGCCGCGTGAGCAAAGTTTGACCGTGTGGAATTGAACTTTCCTATGCTATCCATGCGACTCGGATAATCGGGGTTTTACTGTATGAATAAACTTTCTATATTTGATGTTCCATAGAATATGATCCCAAACCTCTATTTTGACTCAACTGTTGCATGGTATAGGACCTTCATGGCAGCTTTACCAGTGTAACGTGTCATCATTCTTAAACCATAAACACTTGCTCTAATCTTCTCACTCAAATATTTTATATGTTCATTCCATTTGAGATTTTTGTCTATATATATCCCCAACAGTTTGGTGCAATCATCCCAATCATCATTATTTATCCTTTCATCGCACACGGTTGAAGTTGAAGAGAGAACCATTCTTGTTTTTTCTTTGTTTAAGATAAGATTGTTTGATTCAAACCATTTTTGACTTTCCTCCATTAATTCCTCAAATACCATCAGAATTACAGAACAAATATTTTCACTGATTTCGAAAATGTGGTAGTATTATTTGATACCAGAAACTGTGCATCCCCACACTGTTTACCAGGCAGGCAGAGATGTCTCAAAGCACTTTATCAGTTTTCTTGAGCCAACATCGAACACTTGTTCCGGCTCTAAGAACATCGAGACCTCTATCAATTTATTCATTTTGGCATTCTTTCTATTGATTCGTAAAATGAGATGACCATATAAAAATAATACTAACCGATCACTGACATAGGCGTTTCATTTATTTTCAATCTGGTTTCCAACAGTTTCCATTACTTAGCTTGTTTGATAATCGTTCTATTTTCATAAAAACAACGGATTAAATAACTTTATTTCATCACACCACATTTACAATAGACACTCAAATCGTCGATCTTTTTCGCCTGACTTATACACCAGATTCTGTTTTAGAATACTTCTGAAATATATTTTTAAACGATAGGTGTCAGTTTCTTTTGCGGAAAACTCGAAGAAAATTGTTATTTCAGACAAAAATAAAATAAAATAAAATAAAAAAAATAAAATTACGGAAAACTGGATGCTCATGTCAATGTTGCAGACATGACTAAATTGACAAATGACAACTAGTTTCGCCAATATACTTCGTGAGTACTACCAACATTTTCGCTCAAAGAACCCTACGCCGCTTATAATATTGGCGAATCCAACTACCGTTGAGGACGCTGTAAATTCTTGTTTTCTAGGTTCGAAATTTAGCCACCAGCCTGAGTGGCGCTAGGGGATTTTTTGTAAATTTTTGAATGACAACGGGATATTTATATCACTTTGTGAAATAAATGAATAAATTTTCATTTTAAGAGTGATTTGAAGGCTTTTCAAGATGGTAGTGTGTGTTAATGCATTTCTGATTGTAAATTAAGTGTGGCGAATTCAGAAAAACAACTCGTTTGTTGATGAAAAAATTGTATGCAAAGATATTTAAATTACTTGTAAGAACAATTATATAGGTCAAATGAATATGTATTACACTTGTTGGGATTACTCAAATGACGTAGAATAATATATTTGGAAGTATTTCCTAGATCCTAGATTCTGCAGAATTCGTAAATGAATGGTACTACCTCGAAGTAATATCCAATTGAAGCAGAATCATTCGTGCTGCACACAGGTTCAGATGAATCTGTTGAATTTGGAAACATACGACTTCATTGTTTATCAAAGTTTTCCCAAATCATTTTTGAAAGTGGGTGCTCCCTTTCATGAAGATTACGAACAAAATTTGATTGAGAATATTTCATTTAATCATTTCTTCAGTCATATGTTGCAAAATGAATAAACGATTCTGAAATTTTTCCAGTCTTTATTTGTGTTTTGTTGTGATTTTAAAATGAAAATTGGATATAGGTCGGTTTCACAAAACTTTGTTTGTACCGTTAAACTAATTGGAGCCACCGCGATTCGTGGAAATTTCAAAACGAGTGATTCGATTGGTTCTAATTTAAGTAAGGTTTTTCAATAACACAATTAAAGTTTTGTGAAACCGACCCTAAATCTTTCATCACACAATATTAAGATAACAATCAAATATAGATAAAATATTTATTTACAATGGAAAACTTGCCAGAGATGATACCAAAAAGTCAGAAGAGATGTATGTAATTGCCAAGTCAAAGTAAAACGACTAAAACAAAATGCTGACATAAATATAGAACAAACCTTTGAAAATTTATATAATACTTAAAAAAATTTATTCGGTTGAAAACTTATAATCTTCCAAACTAAGTTTTCCCAAATTCACTTGTTTTGAAAATTCAACGAATAGAGGTGGCTCTAATTAATTTAACGGTACGAACAAAGTTTCGTGAAACCAACCCATAATCTTTCAAACCCAGTGTTTGCAAATTCAGTCAAGTAGTTCAATTATTTCTCATTTTTAAAGGCATTAATAAAATTTCACATCAAATCACCAGTGTTCACTTGTCCCATTGTCTTTGGATATTTCCTCTGCATTTTCAAATGTCACAGATTGCATTTTGAATAGCACATGCACAGCAGATTGTTCCTCTTTACTCAAAGCAGACAATATTTTTTTTCTTTGATTTACACACCACATTCAAAATCATGGAAATGAGTACAATGAGTTGTTGATTGAGAAATTATATGTTTAGCCCTAAGATTATAATTCCTGGATTCTCTCCTCAATTTATGCTGGGCCATAAAAGTCCTTTTCATTTCTTCTGGATATTAACTACGTTGCAAGTTTCGAGAAGTCACAGCAGTAGCTTTAAGCTCAGGAGCTTTCATTTGCTGAAATTTTGAACCTGAAAAGATAAATAAACTATTATGAAATATTCACAAAATTCTTTACAACAGATCTATGGCAAGATTATCAATCTGAAAATGAAGAGATGAAACAAACATTTTTCCCATCTTCAATCTTCTCACCCAAGCTTCTCTTTTTTCAATATATCAAGGGCATTATGATTCATTCACTCATGATGAAAATATTTTTCCACTGGCCAATATTCAAATGAATCTTTTTATTCCTGCTCAGCTTCAATATAGCTTCTAATCTGAAATTTAACACATTAATTTGAGAATAATCTAATGTTTACTTATAATTCTCGTATAAATACCTTTCGATAGTTTCTCAGCATCAATTCGACTATTCAGAAAACCTAATTATTACACCAATCATCGTATATTTAACGAAAATATCACTGATTTATATGACAAACCATGTATTTTGAACGGGTTTACTCCAAAGTATACTTGTTTTCTTAGGGCGATATTTGGCCGCTAGAGGGAGTTTAGATTTTTGGATTCGCCAATACGTCTCGTCTTCTAGATTACATTTTTGCAGTGACTTTATACCGCCAATACGACGACAAAACATGGCGGACTTTTGACAGTTTTATAACCCGTTGTCGCCACTGTGGGAATAAATCATTGTAATTGTTTACAACTCGCTACGCCCTCAACGGTAGCTGAAATCACTTTATTCAAAACACAGAACACAACAGGATTTGATCATAGAACTTGATTAGACTAAGCGAGTTCGGTGTGTAGTATGTAACTTGCATCGTTCGGATCGCACCTAAACTGTTCTCACAATGATGGGAGTACAGTTCTAGACCGTTCGGCAAAGAAAATCAGAGTAATTCGGGGCGATTTTCAGGCTTGGAGGATTTTGAGCGAGCAGAATGTTTTTATCCTTAGGTGTGGGTCTGTTTCACTTTCAAGCAAATTTTTTCCAATTTTTTTTTAATATAGTCCTTAATAAAGTCTACCAGGTTCAGTGAAATGCTGACATAACCTAATAGAAATTTTGTTGAAACTTTGTACACAAACTTGTAAGCTTTGAGAAGCTCAGATCACGCCGGTGTTGGCATTTGTAAATTTTGTCATACGTCACTAATTGACATATTTCTTTATGGTTGTTCATTTGAGGCATTTATAATGTTCCGTGGTTTTGCTTACGCTATTTTTCTGAAATACATGTTTTCTATTTTCTGAGCTAGGATTTTCTCTAATATAAACTGACACATATCGCATTTTCATTAAGAACTATATTTTACAAATATTCTAATACAGAAACATAAAAAAATGGTTTTTTTCAAATGGAACCCCATTTTTTTCGAAGCATTTCCGAAATCTTCGTCTCAAATAATAGAAGCATACTTTTATCCCAAAATCAATTTTTTTTGAGATATTGAGGAAAAACTATTTTGCCTTCAATTTTCATTTTATCTGAAAGTATACAGGGTTATTCACGAATATGGCTGTATAGAATATTTTTAGGAAAGACACAAGATTCAGGATTGAAATTCTAAAGGTGAGCTCCAAGTAAGAAGACAACTTCTCGTATATTTTTTAAGGTTCTAGGACATCCAGTTTTTCCGGAAGTGACATCAACTTTCGTTTTTCAAACAGTAAGACTTTTTGAAGGTTCTAGGATTTCCGGTTTTTCCGGAAGTGACATCAGCTTCTGTTTTATCATTGCATTAAAAGATTCTCCATTGAATTCTGAGAATTTTTCATTCCAAAAGTTTTAATTTTCCCCAGAAAATTCTCTTTGACTGAGAATATACGAAAAAAATCTCAAAATTGAAATACAGACAACTTCTCAAAAATGAGTATTTCTAATGAAAGAACCTCGGAGTTGTCTGTATTTCAACAGAATTCAATTTTGAGATTTTTTTCGTATTTCCTCATTTAAAGGGAATTTTCTCGGGAAAATTCCAACTTATGGGATCAAAAAGACTCTGAATTCAATGGAGAATCTATTTATGCAATAATAAATGGGTTTTCCCATTTGAAAAACGAAAGTTGCTGTCACTTCCAGAATAACCGGAAGTCCTAAAACCTTAAAAAAATATACGAGAAGTCGTCTTCTTACTTGAAGCTCACCTTTAGAATTTCAATCCTGAATCTTGTGTCTTTCCTAAAAATATTCTATAGAGCCATATTCGTGAATGACCCTGTATTCTGTATATTAGAACCTCTACAACTGGCTTAACACATTATAACCGTTTTTCAAATGACAAATTTCACTTAAAATAGTACATTTTGGACGGTAATAGAGAATACTTAAGATAGTTTGCTGACAGAGGGCGCTGTGGTTTGATGTGATTGCTTGAAAAAGTCTCTTGTTTCTAATTATATGTCGACTTTGTTAATTCATCAACATTCTTCAACATCTCGAAGAACAAAACAATGTTAGAATATTTCATTCTAACACTTTTTTTGGTAATATTTATTGGTGACATGTTGGCCTTCATTTAAAATCTGTCAGTGGTGGCAACTCTGTGCTTAAAGGATAATGTCATGTCACTGCAATGTTTGTATTTAATTTCAGCAGTTCTATTTATGTTTATTCCTTCGAATTCCTGATTCTTCATCAGTAATATGGATTTTGCTGAATTAGGACAAGGTTCCCCAGAGAAAAATCCAACAATTTCCTCAGAAAACTCGTACGTACCATGATTTATTTGACGTATATATGTAGTCTGTTGAACCATTGATTATGAAACACAAGTAAAGAGGAGAAACAATTATTTACATTCAGCAAAACTCTTCATTAATAATACATCTTTTATTTCAGTATTCAAATGTTACAGGATGAAAGCAACTATAACCTTGAAGAAGAAAAACGTCTTGAAAACATTATAAACGAAGTGAAGTGTGAAGTAGTTAGTAGAAAAAATTCGAAACGACTTAATTGCAATTTCTGTGACTATTCTTCGAATCACAAATGCGACCTCAAAAAACATATAGGTGCAGTCCATTTGAATCTGAAGCCATTCAAGTGCGATTTGTGTGATTTTGCTACAAACTTGAAGCATTACTTACAAAGACATGTCGATACGGTTCATTTGAACTTGAAGCAATATCAGTGCCATTTATGTGAATATGCTTCGAATCACAAGCAACACCTCAAATCACACATTGAATCCCTCCATTTAAACTTGAAGCAACATAAATGCGAAACATGTGATTACGCATCAAACAACAAATCGATGCTCAAAAAGCACATGGATTCTGTCCATTCACAAACCAAGCAACACAAGTGTAATTTATGTGATTACTCTTCCAGTCGAAAGGCTTACCTGAAATCTCACATCGATTTCGTGCATGAAAATTTGAAAGAACACAAGTGTGATATGTGCGATTATGCTTCGAATCACAAGAGAAGTCTCAAGTTACACGTGGATTTCGTCCATTTGAAGTTGAAGCAGCACCAGTGCCCTTTGTGCGATCTGGCTTTTAGCAGAAAGTACGATCTCAAATTGCACGTAGATTCGATTCACCTGAATTTGAAGGAACATAAGTGTCGTTTGTGTGATTTCGCTGCAAATAGGAAGGATAAACTCAAATTGCATATGGATTCTGTTCATTCAAATTGAATTAATATAATAGTAATATACTCTATTTACGAATATTTCTTTCTTCTTGTTCATTATTAAGTTTCATTCAACTCTTAATTCTGTTGAGATCTTGTTGGCTTACTTCAAAGAGTCTTTTTCGAGTTCTTTACTTCATCAGGTTCAGAGAGTTGCGTAGAACTGCTCAGAATTTGTTCTGTTGATCTATCTGGGTCAGGTTTAGCTGGACCTAAAAGAGTTTTGATTTACTGATGTTACATTAGAGTCAGTGTTTCACTCACAGGAAAGATTTAGTGTTGGGACAGCGTGAGGGAATAACTTGTTAGACCAACTAGAAACATACACTGCTTCAAAATGATCATGACACAGCCTTTTCGAAGTGTAAACTTTCATTGGATCCATTTCCATGAGGTCCATGTCGTTGATTGAGTGAATCCATTTTTTGAAACGAACCATATCCTTGTTTGGGTTAGGAAATCTGTGCCTTACGGTAGATTCGCTTTTGCAATGGGTAACACTACACTTATTATGATAAACCATGATGAAAGTGTTGATAATACGTCCAGAATACAACAAAAATGGAAATAACCATCGGAAAATCGGAACAGATTCTCTGGAAATAACCTTGAAATTTGAATTTACATCACAGAACATCAAAATATTTACATTCAAAGATCGAGATGAAGTTTCTGCTTTTATTGAAACACTGTTCTGTGGTTATTTGGATTCTGTAATTTGTCATCCTGATCACAGAAACATTTGTAGTTTGAAAAGCGATGCAAGGGTAGGTTGCGCCCTCTGTAAACATTAAGCTGGCTGAAACAGCACATCAGTGTCGTTACTCGTTAATGAATATCCTCAAGCGGGGCACTTTCGTGATATTTTATTAATAGGCGATGAAAAATGAGCGCAGAAGTTAAAAAATTCATAATACCACATAAAAATATCCCAAAACGCAGAAGACAACAAGTGATCCTAAGTAGACTCCGTATCGGCCATACTAGACTTACACACGAACACCTCATCATCCGGACCCAAGAAACTTCCTGTGAAGACTGTAACGTTATACAAAGTGTCAAACATATCCTGTGTGAATGTCCAACATACCAAGAGGAAAGAACAAGACATCTCATAACGGGAACTTTAAGGGCCGGTTGTTCAATAGGAGATCATCTCGCGATTACTGGTAATCCGGGTTACGAACGAGGTTCCGTTTTTCAATGAAGGATCAAGAGAAAACACCGGATTAACTCAGGGTTAAGTTAACCCATGGAATTCGAGGGATTACGGAGATAATTCACGGATTATAACCTAACTTATTTGACAGGTCCACTTCTACAATCTCATACTTCTACAACATGTTGTTTTGTTTTGATATGAGATCAACGTATTTTTGGTGAAAACTGAAAATGTCGAATGTGGAGAATGAAAATATCACAGACGATGAAGATTTTTTGGAAGTGTTTGATGTACTTTTTCCAATGCGAAAGAGTCCGGTATTCAAGCAGCGTCGTAACTATTGGGAAGAATTAACAGAAAAAGAATTGTTCAATCGATTCCAATTTTTAAATTTGGTTTTCAGGGTTCGGTACGATTTGCAACCACCACAAATTGAATTAAATTCCCTGCTCAATTCTTTTCACGTGTTTAATTTTTCCTCGTTAGTAACAGCATCAGTTTTCTTGTTTTCTATTATATGCTGATATTTGTTCACAAGATCTATCAACACTTTCTCTTCCCCTTCATTAAAGATTGAAGTTCTCTTCTTAATCCCTTCCATTTCAATTTTTTTCAACACCGCTTTCACTTTCAACTACTCACTCAAGATTTTGAAGGAATGAAATTTTGAATTCGAAATTTTCATCGTGTCGGCTTATGGACATAGATAATTAAAATGATAGAACTTAAATTCTTCTTTCAATGAAGAACGACGGTTCGATTCATTGGTAATAGCAGTGTAGCCAACATGCTTTCGTGAAAACAGCGAATTCCGAGGTTAACACTGGATCAGGTAATTCGGTGTTAGTTTGTCATTGAACAACGACCGACTTCTCTGATCCAGAGTTAGAAGTTAATCCTGGATCCAATAATCAGCGGATTAATCCTCAATTGAACAACCGGCCCTAAAAGACATTTTGATGGAAAAGTGTGAAGTTAAAAATATTATGAACTTTCTCAACAGTATACATTTGACAAAAATGATTTAATTTAGTGTTAATTTAATTATGTATCATTATTATTCCATCGCTAATAACCCTTGTGGTTGAAGCGAATTTAATAAATAAATGAATAAATAAAATGAGCGCTACGCACCCTGGTGACAATCTCAGTAACTACAAATGTTGAAAGAGTACTTGTTCTCGTGCTCTGTATTTGTGCGATTAATGTGAATATTTGTATTTTGAAGTCATTTTAGAAAGTATGAATCGTTCGAATCCCTATTGTTTAGTTCTTTAGTGTTCTTCCTGAGAAACGAAAAGATTAAATATCAATTTTCATGCTTTCCCTCAAGCTGGTGATAAATATAGTGTTTGGGTAGAAGGTGAAATTAAAAGATTAAACGAACTTACCTTAAGTGAAGTTTGATCTTAATTATATGTAGCGTCTCGTCCGAATAGATCATTTAATGTAGTATACCCAATTCTGTAAGAAGTGATCACATGTTCAAAGTAAGAAAAAGAAATTGCTTGAATTTCTATGGTAATAACCCCACTTTCTGCTATAACCCCACGTTCCCAAGGAAGCCGAGTCATTATTTTCAAAGCTAAAGTCTACGTTCAGAACTTCGTAAACGCAACCACTGTTGAGTGAATTGAGGAAGCGGTAGCAAATTAATGGATAGATTGATGTCTCACAACAGCTCTTGATTCATGCCTACACCAAGCAGTTGGATACTTAATACCTCATTGGACCGCTTAGATGCGCATAGCCCATTTTGTAGTACACGTTTTGAAACAGGGTATCAAAAATTAAGGTAATGCAAATTATTAGTCTTATCAGACTCATCAATCACTCAACTTAGCGTTCAGAAATAAGAATACAAAATGTATGTTAACAGTTGAGTGCTTCTGAACGTAACCATGTTGTTCAACCTTAGAATATCTTTATATATTTTATATTCTAAGTGTTGAAATAATCATGTTGTACTGTATGCTTGGGCAAGGGAGGGAGGGAATGATCTATTCGGACGAGACGCTACATATAATTAAGATCAAACTTCACTTAAGGTAAGTTCGTTTAATCTTTTAATTATATTATGCGTCTCGTCCTCTAGATCATTTAATGTAGATGTTCAGAGCCACAATAGTACAACATGAATAAGCAAAAAAGAAAAGAAGGGATTCTACAGAATCCAACACATTTACAAATGTCTTCACAAAGGTTTTGTCTGCGGACAGAATAACAGTATTACGATTAAACAATGATAACAGTATTCCATAGGAGGTAACTTGGTAACTCCTTTCATTGAAATTTAACTTGATACATTTCGGTTGATCAGACTGTCAAGGGAATTGATCCTGTTAGATATCTTTATGATGTTCCTCTTGTCTGTCAATTCTATATTCAGCTTCAATTACAGCTGGTGTCTGGAAACTCAATGTTGTAATAATTGCAAATAAGGTAGCAAATAATCTAGTAACACTATAGGGTTCCAAATAACATTGTACTTTGGCAAGAAAGATCAGAGCTTGTAAACTCCTCTAAAAAATCTTCACGTTTAAAACTCAGAATGATCGTCTTAATCTCCTCTTCAGCTTAACCAAATTCCCAAGACACCCAATGATAACACTCCTGCAATTAGGGTAATTTTCCTGCAAGGTGAAAGTGGTTTATTATCAATTGAATAACTCAGAAGGATTGTAGCTAATGGGTTTTTTCCCTTAGTAGAGAGTTAAAACACGGCTGAGTATAGACCACTCTGAATCAACTGTAACTCTTCTGTTCCTCCTGTTATAATTTCCTGTAACTAGAAGTATAAGGAGAAATTGAGATTGATTCAGAAAATGCTGCACATTTTCCAGACTTAAGTGTCAGGATATGAAAAGGCAAACATTTCTTATTAATAAAGGCAAATAGATCCACCTTTGAATTAATTCATTTTTCCTGGATTGTCTTCAATGTAAGGAACACCTTGTTATTACTCGTTAAATATGTGATAGCTCATTTGCTTTTACATTGTTGGTTGATGAAATATAAAATGCATGCCGTAAAAAAATTCCTATTTTCCAACCATAGATGAATCAAACTTGTATATCAAATTTCCCGCAAGGCATAGTAGCGAGTTCCCCCCCCCCCTTTTGTGAAACAACACTTGAGGTTTTTAATAACCAAAAACTGGGGAGCCTAAAACTATTTGGAAAAAGATCAGCGTCTTCCATCACATTGAATTCGTCTCGACAGAATGTGGAATTCTTATTTCATCAACACGTACTGATTAGAAACCTAAAAACTCTAGGAACTTTTCAAGTTCCAGCTATAATCAACTTTCTTAAAGCAGATACTGACACCAGAACTATTTTTCCAATTTTCTAAGTTTCCAGTTTGCTCGTTATCAACCAGATCTAAGTATTTTGTGGAGTTTTAAGGCCAAATGCTAAAATATGAATATAAAAACTATCAAGCATGAAGCCCAAATATTTCTGATGCAGTTCATGAAGAGATCTCAAATGATATTCATCTGTTAAATCAACTATTTCCAATGAATTATGAGAAAATACTAAATGGCAACATCTTGTGGTTCTCTAACGTAAATTGTCTTGCCCAGGCAAAATCATTCAAAGCTATCAAATTAGGATCGGGTTAGTAGCCATTAGATTGTTAAATCCCAAATATCCTGGAGATAAATCATCTCTTACTGGATATATTTGCTTGAGACCCCCTCTCTGGTCAATGTTATCCAACTATTGATGAAAATCAAAGCATGGCAATTTACCTCTTCAGTTTTTTCCAAGTTAACTAGATGGTTTGTAGAAGCAGTTTTGATGCTCTTTCATAGAGTTTGAAGGCCAGGGTGGCCTTGTTCTTGCCTGTTCTGTTGGTTTTTCGCTTATCTTCAGGAGGTCCCCTTTTCGTGCCTTGGTATTTTTGATCTTTTCACTAAGGTTATATATCTTTCTGTAATTTCCTGATGTAAGGGAAAATAAAAGATATAAACTTCAAAAAACAATTGTTCTCCCTTCTTCTGAAATGAGAACCATTATCCTAGTAAAATAATTTTCAAGTTAGAAATCATGTCAAATTCATTTTGAAAAATTTTTGTTTAAATACTATCACTTGTGAGATTTAAGTTATGAGATAAATAGCATCTATGGTAGTCTACTATTTAAATGATCTTAATATTCATATAAATATTAAAATGAGTCCATTAGTCAGGACAATTCAAAGAAATGAATCTTGCCAAGAGTTAGCCTGCAAAGCTAAGGGATTAAATGGGCATACTATTAGGGTTGATGACTCCAATTGGAGCCTTAGCTGTTATAGCCGCAGCAATCTAGTTTTGTGATTTTGCACTCATATCCCATTTCTTGGCTCGAATTAATAATTCATAATTCTAACAAAACAGAGATAAACCTTGATGGTTTGCAGCCTGGAAAAAATGGTCGACAGACCATCCAAAGAAAACCGCACCTTCAGGCAGACGATTTTAGTAACCCTACTTAATTCTCTCGGGATTCAAACCCGGGACCCTCAAATTGTGGAGCAGGCGTTCTTATGATTGGATCATTGGAGCAGGGCAAACCCTATTTGAGAATGTCCCTTCATCCATCAGCAATCTTTCTGTGGGTTTTTCTTTTGGGCTCTGTTCATACCTAAAATTTTAATAATACTGGAATTTTACCCTTTTTGATTATTATCATTTTCATCTGTAGGTATCATAACATAGACAATATCTATTTTTGGTTGACCTATAAGATAAGAACATATTATGTTAACACACCATCCAATTTATTCATTGTTATTGCCTGAATGCCTTTCAGGACACCCTATATTAAGAAGCTCAACCTTGAAGGATCAGTTCTTTTAGGGATGTATCACGTTAAGATGAATCAACAATTCAGCAACTGTTGTTGCTTGATAGGGGTTCCTTTAGGATCTATCAAGTTAAAGGTGTAAATCTTTCTGGACACTATATCAAGTAACTGAACCAAAGTTACGATAAATTCACAATAATCTATTGTTGCTTGATGAGGATTATTTTAGTAAGTTATATTTGTAATTCTCTTTGGGCACTGTATCAAGTAACTCAACCTTGAAAAAAAGCTATGATAGCATTCCCTTTGGAAATGTATTAAGTTACGATAAAATTGGTAATTGTCTAGACTGTGCCAAAAATCTCAAAAAATTCATGAAAAAATTCAGTAAACACTAACCTTGACATGCAGAACACGAAACTGTTTTCAGACCTTTCCGGTCGCCCTATGAGGATCCTTTTGGGCCTATCCAGTTTCAGGTGCAATTCTCCAGGTGCACTGTATCAAGTAACTCAACCTTGAAAAGGCCATGATAGCATTCCCTTTGGAAATGTATCAAGTTACGATAAATTAACAATAATCTATTGTTGCTCGGTGAGGACTCGTCAAAGTGAACAGCAGCTAAAAGCTTTCCAGCATCACTCAGGCGTTCAATGAGAGCAGTGTCGAGGTTTTTAGCTTCAATGGCTTCATTCAGAGCACTTTGGAGCTTCGACCCAAGGACAGTTTTCAATAGGAGGGTATTTGTCCACCATTTCAGTCACCTTATTATCTGGCAAACCTAATTTGAGGATATCTCCCCATTGACGGGCAATCGTCTGGTGGATTTTGGGTGATGTCTTCTTTTGGGGTATTTGTTGATACCCCAAGATTCCCAGAATGCTGGCATCGAGCTGGTCTGGATTTAGCTCACCTGCCTCTTCAGGTACCATGATATATTCAATATCGTTCAGCTGTTGATCTGTATAACAAGAAATATAATTATTAAAGCATCATTCAACATTTTGATCAGGAACTGCACCCATCATTTCCAGAAAAGTATCGTTTGAGTGAGTCCATGATACAGCTTTTGTTGCTTTATTCATATCCTCTCACAAGTTCAGGTGCATTCCTCTCAGAAAAGTATAGAGTTGTGATAAATCAACAATAATCTATTGTTGTTTAATCAGGGTCCTCTTAGGACCTGCCAGGTTAAAGGTGTGGTAGATAAAGTAATTTTACTTTAAAGGTGATATCATTCCTTTTAGAAATGTATCACATGCTAAATTAAAAGTAACTCAACCTCAAAGGCTATGATATGGTCCCTTCGGGACGTATCAAGTTACTGCTACAAAAATAATTTTCGTTAGGGTTAGAGAGATTCCTTTCTGGGAATTCTCAGACCGTTAATTTCAACTTACTTCGAGATAAGCCATCCCTCGTATGTTCCTCTCGGCCTTGAGGCCGAGGTGGTGAAACATCTGGTGACCACGTGGACTGTGAGGGGCTTCTATAACGGCGATGACGATTCCTTTTTTCTTCAGCTTCTTTATTTCTCGTTCTAATCTTATTATACGAGCATCTTCATCTTCGGAAGAGCTTGTATTCGAACTTGTTGAATAGTATCTTTTTGTTCGTCCCATGTTGTATGAACACTTTTTTGCTGTTACACACAGTATACACACAACGTATCACTTCTGCACAAAAAAGAATAATGACTCGGCTTCCTTGGGAACGTGGGGTTATAGCAGAAAGTGGGGTTATTACCATAGAAATTCAAGCAATTTCTTTTTCTTACTTTGAACATGTGATCACTTCTTACAGAATTGGGTATACTACATTAAATGATCTAGAGGACGAGACGCATAATATAATTGGGGAGTGATGTGTTGAATGGATCAACAAAAAGCTTGGCAACTTAAACACAAGATGGGTAAACCATTCACTAGAAATATAAAAGTATGATCCCAGCATTATATGGATGACGATTTTTTTTATCAAGGTAAGCACCTAAACACAAGAAATTTAAGGTTAGATTTATAGGGATATTATAATCGTTTACAGATAAAAATTTTTGAATGACAACGGAATATTTATTTTTATATCATTTTGTGAAATAAATGAATAGATTTTCATTTTAAGAGTGATTTGAAGGCTTTTCAAGATGGTAGTGTGTGAATGCATTTCTCATTGTACATTAAGTGTGGTGAATTCAGAAAAACAACTCGTTTCCATCACGAATGATGAAAAAATTGTGTGCGAAGATATTTAAATTACTTGTAAGAACAATTATTTTGGTTAAATGAATATGAATTACACTTGTTGGGATTACTTAAATGACGTAGAATAATATATTTTGAAGTATTTCCCAGATCCATGAGATTTTGCAGAAGTCGTAAATGAATGGTACCACCTCGAAGTGATATCCAATTGAAGCAGAATCATTCGTGCTGCATACAGGTTCAGATGAATCTGTTGAATTTGGAAACATACGACTTCATTGTTTATAAAAGTTTTCCCAAATCATTTTTTAAAGTGGGTGCTCCCTTTCATGAAGATTACGAACAAAATTTGATTGAGAACATTTCATTCAATCATTTCTTCAATCATATGTTGCAAAATGAATAAACGATTCTGAAATTTTTTCCAGTCTTTATTTGTGTTTTGTTTGTGATTTCCAAATGGAAATTGTACATATCTTTCATCACACAATATTAAGATAACAATCAAATATAGATAAAATATTTGTTTACAATAGAAAATTTGCCAGAGATGTTACCAAAAAGTCAGAAGAGATGTATGTAATTGCCAAGTCAAAGTGAAACGACTAAAACAAAATGCTGACATAAATATAGAACAAACCTCTGAGAATTTATGAAATACTCAAAAAATTTTAATTGTTTGAAAACTTATAATCTTCCAAACTAAGTGTTTGCAAATTCAGTCAAGGAGTTCAATTCTTTCTCATTTTTAAAGGCATTAACAAAATTTCACATCAAATCACCAGTGTTCATTTGTCCCATTGTCTTTGGATATTTCCTCTGCACAGATCATGGAAATGAGTACACTGAGTTGTTGATTGAATCCTTCCTGGATTCTTTCCTCAATTTATGCTGGGCCATAAAACAGACCTATGGCAAGATTATCAATCTGAAAATGAAGAGATGAAACAAACATTTTTCCCATCTTCAATCTTCTCACCCAAGCTTCTCTTTTTCAATATATCAAAGGCATTATAATTCATTCACTCATTATGAAAATATTATTCCACTGGTCAATATTCAAATGAATCTTTTTATTTCTGCTCAGCTTCAATATAGCTTCTAACCTGAAATTTAACACATGAATTTGAGAATAATCTTATGTTAACTTATAATTCTCGTATAAATACCTTTCGATAGTTTCTCAGCATCAATTATACTATTCAGAAAACCTAATAATTACACCAATCATAGTATATTAAACGAAAATATCACTAATTCATATGACAAAACCATGTATTTTGAACGGGATTACTCCAAAGTATACTTGTTTTCTTAGGGCGATATTTCGCCGCTAGAGGGAGTTTAGATTTTCGGATTCGCCAATAACCTTAGAATATAAAATATATTCTAAGCATATAACAATGTGCAACTCTATGCGAATTCCAGTTCTGTGGATTAAAATTAGGTTATTTTAAATGTCAGTACTCAGTAGTTTCCGCCTTCTTAGTTGAAAATAAAATATCCAATATTATATGCTCTGCTTGCTGATAGTTAGTGTTTTGTGCCTTATTCCCTTGGTTGTTTTCTCAATTTACAGTTTAATCGAGTTCATTATACATCTACCATAAATTTAAGGCGGAAAGATGGGGAAGGTGCGACATCGTAATAAAAACAGATCAAAACTTGCCTCCATCGATTGGTGAGTATCATTGTTTGAATCCTGGCGGAATCTATTTAATTTAATTTACTTTTGAGGAGAACATTTCGCAGACTGATGAAATTTCTAGTAAAATGAAGGTGTAAGAAGCAACTTGGTGAAAATAGGTGCTAAATGAATAAGGAGGTTGCCAATTGATAAGTTTATCATCATACAACATAATGATAATAAATCAACTGTATGGAACTATCGCCAAATGGGTCTTCCAGTCTGATACTAAAATATATATTTATGATATTCACCCCGAGTTAGAACAATGAAAGTTATCAATGTCGTAAGTAATCGATTAAGTTAATATCAAATAAATGTTCATGCCTTTCCAGTGAGAGAGAAGGAGGTTCGAAAACTACAAGAACAAAATCGAAGAATCATTCGAAGTCAAATTCAAAAGTGATGAACGCTTCAGTGACATACTCAAACAGGAATCGGAAGGAAATGTTTTACAGTTTTAAGGAGGTGGAAAATTACGTGAACGTGATTCAAAACAGGTTGTTAAAATGACATTAGTGTCTATTTCGTTGGTTCACCCAAAGTCGCAAATATCATCGTGAAAGATTCGAATATTGCGTTTGCTTCAATTTGGAGCAACAATGAAAATTATGATCATTTCTTCAGAATATGAAGTAATTCTTGTCGTTCCTCTATACATGGTGAGTCTCACTTAAACAGTACATTCTTTTTGAAGAGAAGATATAACCCCATTAAATTTTCATAATCAGCTCTGCGCCTCTGAAAACTCACTTAAATGAACAATTTGAGCTTTGAAAATGACTTATTAAAAATTCAATTATATGAATCCTTCAAAGTTGCTCTAAACAATTTCAATTTACCCAAATAGAATACTTCTTTTTCCAAAATTCCACTTACTTTTAAGAGTTGGATCCTTGAATATCTGGTATATTTATGGAATGTAATCGTCATTATTGGGAGACTAAAAAATGCTGGTGGAATTTCGTGTTTGGTAAAGATTAATCACATTAATGATAAAATTTATTGAAAAAATAATTTTAATTGATTGGAAGGTTTGCCAGTTATAACTAAAAATCACATTTTTATCAATTTCTAACAGTCTGTATCTTTCAAAAGATTAGAACGAAAATAATCCGATAAAAAAAATGTACACAATGTACAATTCAAAGACTCACCCTGTAACTTGGAAATTTCCTTTTCTTTCAAATCATTACTAAGCAGCAAGATTGCTAGTTTCAATTATACATCCACTTTTGAACTACAATAACCTCCAGATAAAATATAAAATTGTAAGGAAAACATTGAGCATTAATATTGAATTAACGAAGAAATTAAAGATAACATGAGTGATATTTGCGTTTTTGCATCAAATCGTAAATTTGAAAACCTAAACTTTGTTAACTCGAATATGTAGCATCATTATTTACAACGTTTCTTGTAAAATGAATCGAATAGATTGTTTTTCCCAAGGGGTATCTTTAATATAATGTGCTCAAACTTGAAATATATTCTTAAAAAGTATCAATTTTTTTATTTCATCTTGTGCATAAAAATTTTGTTGAAGTGAACATACTTCACACAGTAGTAGAGAACACTTATAAAGAAAGATAGAGAAATCTTCTTTATTTCAGATCTTAGAAAGTTAAACATACGAAAATAAAATGACCTCTGAACATGCTTTCAAATTGAAATTAAAATATTCATCTAGATAGAACCTGCATAACAACTTTCTGAAAGTTTCTACATTATCAAATTTCTTAACATTGTTAATTGTTAGGCTGTTTAGTACACATATATTAGTATGGACTCCTCTCTGTCATGGTTAATCTATGTTGCAAAAAGAAGAGATCTAGATTTTTTGCATCAGAACCATGTCTTTACTATTGAAAATAAAAACTAAACACTTATATAAATATAAACCATAAATAGTAAATAAAGTATTTTGAGGAAACTTCCTTTACAAAATCCTCTTAAATTTGATCTCAAAGTTCTTTTTTGAATGATAAATATCGAATCAACATTATCATTACAACCCCAGAAAATTATTCCATATGTCAAGACTGATTCGAAAAATGCATGATACATTATTTTTACAATATTTGCATCCCAGTGATTAGATAAATTCTTAATTGCATAGCCCACATTTGATAACTTCAGACAGACCCTATCTATATGAATTTCCCAATTGAGGAATTCATTCAGAAATCTTCTGTTGAGAATGGGCTTATCAAACAATGGTCCAGTCAATGAGGGCAAAAATAAGGCATTACCTCTGAATTCTTTCAAGATTTTCGATTTTGACGAAATTTTGGGAATAAGCTCTACTTGTCAAAGCAAAAGCATTTCGAAGATGATAATATAAATGTGGTTGCGATGGAATATGAAACACAGGATATGGATTTTTCAAAAAAAAAAAACATTACAGGCAGAGTTATTTTTTTTCATCTAAGAATTTTAGCAATTTTTTTGCATACTGTTTTTTATTATAGTTCAATTGTTATTTTGTTTTTCATCTTTAATAAAAAATTCCTTGGATTTCCAACAAATTCAATAGTGTTGTGAACAAATTAGGTTATATCATAGACAAAGAAGGAAAAGACAAACGACTGAGAAGAAACGTTTGGAAGGTTGAAAGTGGCGCCCCGTCCGGCAGTAGACAAGAACTAATTGAGTGAAATAGCGATAGAGTAGACAAGGATGCCATATTATGTTTTCGGCGTGACAGTAGCGTCCTCACCGGCAGTAGATGAAACTAACTATGGCATTCAGCGGCTAAATCATAATAATTCGAAACAATTTTACAATTTGAATGAAAACCTGCACTGAAATAGTGAATGAACTGCAACATCAATCACAGTTTATTCAATATTTCAGTAAGGTTAAGCATTCAATAATAATACTCAATGAACACTGAAACTCTTTTTATTTCACATAGTAATACAATTGATTTTTGTGAATATTAATCAAAGAAATACCTGAATCGTGTTAGATATATCATACCTATTGCATCACTAAACTTTTGGAGGAGGAAACATTCAATTCGAGGATTGACAAATAAAGGGTTTCGAAACCTGGAACAAAGTGAAAAATTAATGTTGACACTATATGAAAAGTATGTATGATGATAAAAAATGAAACAATATGAAGTAAAAATATAGCTCTGCCCGTTTCAGAAGATTTTGAGTTGAATTGTCCTTATTTGTTCTATAGTAAAGTACTAAGCTATCATTGTTATCAATGCTTAAGTCGGGATACTATAAGAACTAATATAAAGGATTACCAAATTCTTCGAATCGTCTAATATGTTAGCATAAATCCTACCACTTTATTCGAGGTATGATCATAATATAAGTTGTGATATAAGGGTTTTTCTTCAAATGTTACACAACAAATTGACTGCTAGATTATGGAATTCTTTATTAATATAGGACGCTTTTATATAGGGTTAATGCATAAGAGATGAAGATACGTTAAGTTCTTAACGTATCTACTTATGAAATTTTGTATACTAAAATGGTCCCCACATATTCTAGTATTTTGGATTATGTTATAGCTAGAATGAACAGCTTTAATTGTATTATCTCTTCCTCAACTTCTACTAAGAGGGGTCGAAAGAAGTACTTGCTCGCATAATTTGGGATGCAACAAGAATAATGATGATCTAAATGATGACAATCTAATCAATTACGACAAGAGGTTCTTTGTATTCATAATAACCCTTATTTATACTTACATTAATTCCACTTTGAACAAACTAAGACATATCCACAGTAGCTTCGACCTTAATTGCTCTACAAAATATTACGATTTTTACTTCAATTATTGAAAACATAGTGTGCTTTGACTTTCAGATCGAAAGTTTTGCTTTAGTAATAGAATATATGGATCAGAATTCATGATGGAATTAAATACTAGACATACCACTTCTTACTTATCCAAAATTTTTAAAACAACAATAAACTGTAATTAAGGTTACAATTTACGACGAAAATTATTTCATCTTTTTCTACAGTATCTCTATTTCACACAATTAGTTCTTGTCTACTGCCGGACGGGGCGCCACTTTCAACCTTCCAAACGTTTCTTCTCAAGTCGATTGTCTTTTCCTTCTTTGTCTATGGGTTATATTAGTACCACATGAAAAAGATCCATTGGACATGAACCTCTTATTGATCCCTATTTTAGTACTACAAATATCTCTGAAATCATTTCCATATGACCAAACTTGAATTCATAAAATTATTTGCATGTTCGTAGGGGACATTTCGAATTTGGGAATGAAAACAATTATTGAAATGGAACACTTATATAATTACTTATAAACAATTATTGAAATAGAGAACTTCTATATTGCCTATATACTTCTATCTAGAAGGGGTGGGTGCTTTAAAGAAATTGGGCATCAAACGTTCCATGGTACTGATGGGAATCGTAGATTTCAGTATATTGAAAGTTTTCACTTCTCCAATCTTCCTCTCAACATGAATTCCCAGGCCTACAAAAATAAAAATTGTTCCTAGTCTGCATGCTCCAAGGATTTGTATGAATACAATAAAAGTTGAATTCCAGGAGAAAAATTAAATTGTTAAGTTCTGTTTTTTAAGTTGGGCGTGAACTCACTAGTTAATATCTTTGGTGACTTGTTCCTTCAACTCATCTAGTTGATTATTCTTAATAACAAATGATCAATGGATCCTATAAAATGAAAATTATGATATTCATGGGTATATTGGCGTTGAGATGATTTTTTTTCAAAGATTCACATTGGCCATCACAAACATTTATGTTATCATCTTCAAAATGTCTTTCTGTTTGACCTGCTAATAAACATAATGTTAATGAGTGGACAGATGTAAATGAAAATTTAGTGCTTACTAGAAATCATAGGTTTCCTCAGAAATAATGTAGGAACTTTAATTCTCACCATTTCATTTGGAATGTGAAATATAAACCGCATATCTCTTCCTCTGGAAATTAATTAATGAGCATCTTGCTCCATTCCTAAAGAATGTTACCATTTCTTAGCAAGTATTTTATTTTTAGGGAACCTATGAAACTCAAACAAACTATGAAATTTTAATTTGGAATCTTTAGTAGAGCTACGACTTTGACAGTGTTTTAAATGATTGTAGTATATTCAGGGAGAAACCTAACTAGATCGATGAAATATTTTGGAAAATGTCCTCTTACTATAGATGATTTGAAAAATTTCAAAATTCAAATTTTGAAAAAGGTAAATAAATAATGACACTTGACAACTACGATAAATGTCATTATGACTAATCTCACAATGTCGCCAACCTAAAAACACTCAAAAAAGCTGCAACCGATAGCTAACGAATTGACCATATTCGTTAGCTATCGGTTGCAGCTTTTTTAAGTGTTTTTGGGTTGGCGACATTGTGAGATTAATCATAATGACATTCATCGTAGTTGTCAATTGTCAGTATTTATTTACTTTTTTTCAAATTTGAATTTTGAAATTTTTCCAATCATCTATAGAAAACGGACATGTTTCAAAATATTCCATCAATCTAGTTAGGTTTCTCCCTAAATTTACTACAATTATCTAAAACAGAGATCAATCATTTTTACTGATTTATTTATTTATTCTTATGAAAAAGAGAGCTAAAATAATACAATAAATGTTGAAACAAAAAGTACCTAAGCTGAGGTAAAAAAAGAACGGGGTATCATAACATTCTTTGTATGATACTATAGAATCATACGATACTATCAACACTACTATCATACGATACTATACAGCCAGGGGAAAAAACCTCAGCCGAAAAAAACCTGCCTCCCCGTAAACAAAATAACATAAAATATCAGGAAAATCTTGAAAGACATCAGTGTGATCATCTTCATGATATCCGTCGATGGTCTCGGATACACAGATTCTTCCCAAAACGACTCGTAATTCTTAATCTGAAATGAAAAAAGACAAAAGCAGAAAAGAAACCGATTATTCAGAATAAATCGAAGGCATTTTGGAAATGCATTTGCTACTTTAAAAAACATCAGCATTAAGATTTCTTGGCCGAATAATGTTCGGAGATTTATAAATATTTATGACAGAAATGTCACAAAATTTGAAAGAAATGAAAAAAAGAACTCCATCAATTTTTACTGATAAAACAAATACATACAATTTGTAATAAAAAGGATACTAGAAGGCTTGTGTATATTCAACATGTCCAAGAGTACAATATTAGGTTCATGATTTTTCTATTTTAGCAACCACAATGTTGGAGGAGGCTGGAGCACTGTCAAGTCGTAGCTCTACCGAAGATTCCAAATTAAAATTTCATAGGTTTGTTTGAGTTTCATAGGTTCCCTAAAAATAAAATACTTGCTAAGAAATGGTAACATTCTCTAGGAATGGAGCAAGATGCTCATTCATTAATTTCCAGAGGAAGGGAATATGCGGTTTACATTTCACATTCCAAAATGAAATGAAGAGAACTAATGTTCCTACATGATTCCTGAGAAAACCTATGATTTCATAGTAAGCTCTAAATTTTCATTTACATCTATCCACTCATTAACATTATGTTTTTTAGCAGGTCAAAGCGAAAGCATTTTGAATATGATAATATAAATGATGTTGCGATGGAATATGAAACACAGGATGTGGATTTTTCAGAATAAAAACATTACAGGCACAATTATTTTTTTTCATCGAAGAATTTTAGCAGTTTCTTTGTATACTGTTATTTATTATAGTTCAATTGTCATTTTGTTTTTCATCTTTATTAAAAAATTCCTTGGATTTCCAACAAATTGAATAATGTTGTGAACAAATTAGGTTATATTAGTACCACATGAAAAAGATCTATTGAACATAAACCCCTTATTGATCCCTATATCAGTACTACAAATATCTCTGAAATCATTTCCATACGACCAAACTTAAATTAATAAAATTATTTGCATGTTCGTAGGGGACATTTCGAATTTTGGAATGAAAACAATTATTAAAATGGAACACTTATATAATTACTTATAAACAATTATTGAAATTAAAAACTTCTTTATGGCTTATATGCTTCTATCTAGAAGGGGTGCGTTGAAGAATTTGGGCATCAAACTTTTTTTGGTACTGATGGGAATCGTAGATTTCAGTATAATGAAAATTTTCCCTTCTCCAATCTCAACATGAATTCTCAGACCTACAAAAATAAAAATTGTTCCTAGTCTGCATAAGCAAGGATTATTTGCTCCAAGGATTTGTATGAATATAATAAAGCAAAAATTAAATTGTAAGCGGTGTTTTACAAGTTGGGCGTAAACTCACTAGTAACATCTTTGGTGACTTGTTCCTACAACTCATCTAGTTGATTATTCTTAATAACAAATGATCAATGAATCCTATTAAATGAAAATTATGATATTCATGGGTATATTATCATTCAGATGATTTTTTTTTAAAGATTCACATCGGCCATCACAAACATTTATATCATCATCTTCGAAATGTCTTTCTGTTGGACCTGCTAATAAACATAATGTTAATGAGTGGATAGATGTAAATGAAAATTCAGTGCTTACTAGAAATCATAGGTTTCCTCAGGAATCATGTAGGAACTTTAGTTCTCTTCATTTCCTTTTGAAATGTGAACCACATACATATTCTCTTCCTCTGGAAATTAATGAATGAGCATCTTGCTCCATTCCTAGAGAATGTTACCATTTCTTAGCAAGTATTTTATTTTTAGGGAACCTATGAAACTCAAACAAACCTATGAAATTTTAATTTGAAATCTTCGGTAGAGCTACGACTTTGACAGTGCTCCAGCCACTTCCACCATTGTGGTTGCTAAAATAGAAAAATCATGAACCTAATATTGTACTCTTGTACATGTTGAATATACACAAGATATACTTACAGCTTTCTAGTATCCATTTTATTAAAAATTGTGTGTATTTGTTTTATCAAAATAAAAATGATTGATATCTGTTTTAAATATTTGTAGTAAATTTAGGGAGAAACCTAACTAGATTGATGAAATATTTTGAAAAATGTCCGTTTTCTATAGATGATTGGAAAAATTTCAAAATTCAAATTTTGAAAAAAGTAAATAAATAATGACAATTGACAACTACGATGAATGTCATTATGATTAATCTCACAATGTCGCCAACCCAAAAACACTTAAAAAAGCTGCAACCGATAGCTAACGAATATGGTCAATATGGTCATGACATTGATATTCACCTGGTGTCTTTCGATGAGCGCTTCGGCCCCAGTTACGTCGTTGGCGAGCTCCTCCGAGCTGACCAGTCCCAGCATGGAGTTGATCCAGGCCATCAGGTCCCGGTGGTCGTTCAGGAACCTCTGGAGGTCGTACGAGTCCAGGAGTTTTTCCTTCCTGCTGTTCGCCTTGGCGGTCAGTTGAGTCCACTCCTCGTTTATCTCGGTTTGCTTGGCTATGGTCTGTTCGGCAGACTCCGGGTGGCTTTGAACCAATCGATTGGCAGTTTCGTCAAGTTGTTTAATCTGAAGAAAACATACGATCTTAGCGTTTACCTTTCTTAGATCGTTCCTTAAAGTTCAAGATCCCTTAAATATTGACAGTTGCATGACTGAAACAGATCCGTTTGCACCATCTTTCCTTAAATATTTAATCTCACAATGTCGCCAACCAAAAACACTTAAAAAAGCGCAACCGATAGCTAACGAATATGTTCAATTCTTTCAAAATTCTTCGATTTTGATGGAATTTTGGGCTCTACTCAGTGAACTAATTTCTGATTCGACTTTGTTTGGACCAGTGAACTAATAACATGTTATTAGTTCACTGATTTTCTTGTGCCTAAATACTCAATTTGCTTACAATTTATTGTTATTAAGCTGTCTAAATACATGATGTGATTGTTGCGCCAATTTGAAGAATGTTCGGTTTGATCAATTATAGGTGGCGCTAATCAGAAACTTGCCCGATGGAATTTAAGATCGCAGCGCCAAGGTGACAAGTAGTAGAACCATAAATATTAACATTGGAATTTTCCGTTGTATTGTTTATGTACATATTCGCGTTAATATCATTTGGTTTCACATTCATTATGAAATCTTTCCCGATTTTTATAGAGAAGGAGTGTGTTACTGTGTACATATTATCACTTTTTGTGAAGGTGAAGGCTGTAGGATTCAACATTTCTGTCAAGTTCAATTGGGTACTCAATGCAGTATTAAAATGCTATTTCATATTTTATGTTTCTTCTGATCATGATATGAGTGGAATTTCAACGATACTTATCTCAAAAGATGTTTCATGTTATTTGTAAGACTTATCAACATCAGTTTAAATGTTTTTTACCTACCTGAATTGTTGATTCTACATTACCCTGCAATTCGACATTCCCAACAAAGTAATGATAATAATAAGCCCTCACGCCCTACAGGAAAAAACCAAAAAATTTAACTAAAATGAACAGCAAAAACTATTTAAACATTAGTATAATACTAGTGAATTGAATATTTTCTAGGAATACTACAGAATATCATATATCAGTTTGATATCCAATTTAATTCATTTAGGTAATTGCTTATTTTTTTTACAAAAGTCTTGACAACGTAATACATACGATTAGTAAAGCATTGTAACAATAATACACATCAGCTATGGCTTGACGAATGAATTATCAAATATGATTGAGGACCCTATTATTATGATTCTGGAAGTCTTCTTAAGAAACTTCCTTTGTTCGGAACTGGAATCTGTAAACGATTAGAATATCCCTATAAATTTAACCTGAAATTTCTTGGATGTACATGTGTCTGCTTTTGTAAGAAGACTGTCTACAGCTGTATTTACAACTAGCTGGCCTGGCGAACTTTGTTTCGCCTCAAAGATACATAAAGTTGTATCAACAAAACATTGGTATAAGACTGAAAGAGGTTACTAAGTATAAGTATTTGGGACTTGTCATCACAAATAATCTTACCTGGAATAATCATATTGAAAATATAATGAATAAAATTACTCCAATGGCAGGTGCAATAAGAAGCTGTTCCCGAGAACTCAATGATAACACTAGAAAGCTACTCTATCACATCTTTATAAAACCACATCAATCATACCTAGTTCCCTGCTGGGCTGCAACTACAGGATATCTCATACAAAAACTTCAAAGGATGCAGAATAAAATTGTCAAGATAATATATCAGTACCTCTCTTTCACACCAACAGAACAATTTTATAAAGAAACCAAAGTTATGAATATTAAAAACATTATATTTTTTTGAACAAGTCAAACTTATATACAATATAGAAAGCGAAAAACTAAAATCAAATACAAAATTAACAAAAAATATAAATTTACACCGAAATGAAAAAAGAAAAAAACAGTACCTAGGAAGAAACTCGGCAAGAAAAACAAAATATTTACATTCAGCTATATCCAGCAGCATTCATTCATATAATCAAGTCCCTGTTGAAGTTGTAAAAGTTGATACTACTATCAAAAAAATGTGCCGTAACCTCTGTCATTTTCTCAGTGAGATTTAGCTTTTTGTTTGAAATATATAGTTTATTAATGATATAAAATTTATTTTTTATTGAACAGGCTAAATTATAGTATTTTGTAGGCTCTGGTGCCAGTTTTTTGTAAAATGTTTATGGGTCAACAATAAATGTTTCGAATTGAATTATCCTGGAGCATGTTTTGATAATAGGAAAAACCTTTATCTAAGCATATTAGAATATGCTCTCACCATTTCCGACCAGAAGATTATAGAATGGAAACAGGCAAGAGTGGAAACTGATGTCAATTGAAAACAACGCTTCATATGTTTTGAATTATTTCAGAAGCTCTCAATATGAAAACATTTCTGTTACTGGAGAAGAAAGCTGTACCTTCAGTAAACCTACCAAAAACAGCAGTTCAAGTCAAGACATTTTAATTTGAAACTTATACAAGGTATCATATAAAATGTGAACAAACAGTACACAGAGAAGTTTTGTGAATTTGTAAGAGAGTACTAGCATTTATCAGATATAACATATTTAGATAATATTGTTCGAATGAACTGAGACAATATGTTTTTTCAGATTACTCTTGTAATTGCAAGCAAACTCGCATAAGTGACACTTGTGCAGTTTTAAATTTAAATGAACTGAATCGATATGTCTTTTGAGATTATTCATTTTATTCGAAGCATATTCACACGAATGGCACTTGTATCGTTTTATGTTTAAATGAACTCCATCTATGTGGTTTTTCAGATGTATCTTCTGATTAGTAGCAAAATCACACAAATGACACCTGTGCCGTTTTATGTTTAAATGAACTGCATCTATGTGATTTTCCAGACTTTTCTTCTCATTAGTAGCAAAATCACATAAGTGACACTTGTGTCGTTTCAAGTTTAAATGAACTGCATCTATGTGATTTTTCAGATGAATCTTCCAATTAGCAGCAAAATTACATAAGTGACACTCGTGTCTCTTCAAATTTAAATGAATAGCATCGATATGATTTTTGACATAATCTTTTCTATTGGCAGCAAAATTACATAAATGACACTTGTGTTGTCTCAAATTCAAATGAACTGAATCTAAGTGTGTTCTCAGACATATCTTCTCATTAGCAGCAAAATCACATAGGTGACATTTGTGTGGTTTGAAGTTTAAATGAACTGAATTTATGTGGTTTTTCAGATATACCTTCCGATTAGCAGCAAAATCACATAGGTGGCACTTGTGTTGTCTCAAGTTTAAATGAACTGAATTTATGTGGTTTTTCAGATTTATCACCAAATTAGCAGCATAATCACATAGGTGACATTTGTGTTGTCTCAAATTTAAATGAACTGAATCTATGTGTATTTTTTGATTATTCTTATGTTTTGATGCAAAACCACATAAGTGGCATTCATGTTTCTTCGAATTTGAATGAACAGAGTTAACATGTTTTTCAAGATTGTATTTGTTCTCAAAGACGAATTGGCAAATATCACACCTATGTTGCTGTGAATTTACTTCAATTGTTCTAGGATTTTCATCCGCGGTAGAGAAAGAACCATTTTTCTCATCAATTTCATTCAGTCCATTGCGGTTATTTTCAACTTTCAATATGAATTCGGCTCTATCGTAAACACGATTCCCATCGATGAATTGTTCAGCAATATCGACATCTTCTTCTTTGACCATGTCAGTTTCACAATTTTCTTCATCGCCGGAAACTTGAGCCCTGCAACAAACATCCTTAAATACCTTCGATATGCTAATCAAAGAACCAACAAGAATAACTCAACATTCAGTTACTTGTCTTGATAATTTTTTTACTGATTTCGAATTTTTATAAAAATTCAAGTGAGAGAATCAGATTAATAAACTCATTAAGCTAATTTTCCCAGTTTTAATTTACTAAGTGATAGACCTTTTTTAGTTTAGCTTGTTAAGTAGAAGAGGAGTGTTTCTCTTAACCATGAAGTGTTTTAAACCATTAATCATTCGCCAGAACGTAAGTTTTCTCTGTTGTTCCCAGTACTACTTACAAAAAGGATCATTCGTATGGTTTCCAATATTGCCCCCAGATAGTCTTGTAGGCCTATCTTTATTTTGAATGACCTTATGACCATTGCATCAACTTTTATTTTCAAATGCTAAATATAAGTGAAGGAAAAGGAGAACAAATTAAATTATTACAGCATGATGTGAATAGATATAAGAAATCAGTCATTCTTAGAAAATGTTATTATACTGTGAATGATTATTAGGACATTTAGGTGATACATTTAAAGGTGTCTGAAGTATTGAACCTTTTTGACCTGTCCTATGCATACTTGAGATGTCTCGAAGGATTAATGAATTATAATTATTTTCAGAAAAAGACAGCAACATATTCATTTCAGTAATGTTAGTGACGATTCGTGGAATGAGAAAACCAGAAAAAATAGCACTCACCGATCACTGATAGAGGGTTCTCTCTCTGGTTCTTTTCGGTTTCTAACACTTTCCATTGTGTTATCTGAGGAAATTGTTATTTCAGACAAAAAATCATAAAATTACGGAAAAGTATATGCTCATGTGGGCGACACGACGTAAATTGACAAATGACAACTAATTTCGCCAACATAATTCGTGATGACTACCAACATATTCGCTCAAAGAACCCTACGACGCTCACAATCATAGACGATGGAAAATAAGCACTACGCACCCTGGTGACAATCTCAGTAACTATAAATGTTGACATAGTTCTTGTTCTCGTGCTTTGTATTTTTACTTTGTTATCTGTGCTTTTGTATTTGTGCGATCAATTAATATAGGATCAAATGCTCACCCTCTACATATCATCTATGAGGTGTTGCATGTAAATATTGAGGAACATTTGGTAAACATTTTGTCACATACAATATAACATTTTGCCAAATTATCTGAAAAACATTCAAAATTAAATAGTGCCCACCTCAATATTTTACCTAAAATATAACAAAAAGAGCAATATTTTCTATACTTACACGTACAATATAACCCAGAGGATCCACAAGTAATCAAATAACTTCGATTATTGATAGTCAATTAATATTAAAACTAAAAAAGCTAATGTAAACACAAAACAATACTCGTTTCGGGAATCAGCTGATCGGCGAATGCAGCGCCACCATCGGTAATTATTTTCTCTAATAATCGAGCCGAGTGCACTCTATCAGATCGCGAAAACAAAATAGGAAACATCATAGTAAATTCGAACAGGGCCATATTCTTGTGGAACAGTTGCAGAATCAAAACCTCATAAGGAAATGATATCGAATAAATGGGTGGGCCGACAGATTCGGTTTTGTGGGGATATAGAGCTCAACGTATGGTACGCGAAGTGGCGAATCGAATCAGTAACACTCCAAACGCGGTTTGGGTGATTTCATATCTGTTTTAAATGAATACGACAATTCTATTCCACTCTGACGCGGGGAATTTATTTGCCTCAATGAATGACACCAATAATTTCCGGTGGAAATTAGTTTATAGGTTCTTTTTCGCCAAAACCGGTTCGAAAAAAATAAATTTTAGAAAAAAAAATTGAAAAACAAGAATACATTCTACGACAAGAAATTAAAAAAACAAAAACTAATTCTATGAAAATGAAAAAAAGAAAATAAAAACAAATTCTAAAACATGCGGAATTGAAGATCGACAAAGTAGGAAAATGAATCGATCCGATCTTGTTTGTCCCAATCGGTGTAAACATTGTCATAATGGAGAACTAATTTTTGTCCCCGCTCTTCAGGATCTGTTCTTTTCGGAGTACCTAACTGAGGGCGTCATGTAACTCGGTTGATTTGGAAAAATTGAAGGAAATGCATCATCAGTTAATTTAGGAATTTTTCGGTGTATATTAATAACTGAACCTTTCACGGTTGGATAAGAGTTATTTCTCAAAATATGGGAATCTACAAAATATTTCATACAAACTGCACTGTTATCGTTGACTTTAAAACTACTTTCTCTATGAATTGCGTTAAGCCATTTTCTTCTCCTCGAGGGATCTTTCGGAAATGTAAATACCGACACCTTCTCATTAGTAGATTTATAATTGCTTTTTCAACCGGGCACTGCACAAGTAAGAGGCATAGTGCTCAAAACGAAGATTTCCAAATATTACAATGAAAAACCTTATTGCTGAATATTCTTCCAGATATGAACACTGAACGAAAAATTTAATCACAAACACGAGTCTTGCAACTGCAACACTTATTTTCACTTTATTTATTGATTGGAAAACCGATCACACGAAGACGAAAAAATCACACACCTTTTTAGACGTTTCCCGGTCGAATTTCTGATGCGGAACTATATCACATATTACGCTTAAAACCAAACTGCAAGTGCAAGGTCGTACCACTCTGACGCTGGGTTTCATAAACGGACGATCAAGTCCTTAATCGAGCGATTCTGTGATAAAAATTACGTAAATTTGAAATTCTATTGGTCGATTTGACAAAAACGTCAAAGTATTCTCTGAATCGCTCAATCAACGATCTTTATGAAACCCACCATGAGCCTAGTACAACCCCTTGCGGGGGTTCCGGCAACGTCGCATTTTAAAGGAACATTCTGGCCTGTTAAATATGGTAGGCGGCGACCTAACCTACAAAATTTCCTTAACCAAAAGTTAACCTTCAATTGTAAAACCGGGCCCTTAGAATATAAAATTCTATATTCTAAGACCGGGCCTTATAAGCGGTGTAGGGTTCTTTGAGAGAAAATGTTGGTAGTAATTACTAATTATGTAGGCATAGATATAGATATATAGATGGGCCCTTAGCGCGATATCAGTGGAATGAAATTGAAGATCACATATACAAAGCGGAGTTTGTTTTTGTTTTGAATTTTGACAGGTCGATGTAAACAAACGGCAGAGTCGTGCGTTTTTAGGGGTACTGAAACGAAATAAATATAACTTCATGAACAGAGATCAAAAGGATTTTTTTTAAGAAATGAATCGGTTCCACCCTATGGTTATTAGCGACGGTACATTATCTAAATAATTATAGGTTTACAAAATGAGAGAAAATGATTGGAATTTTATACGATTTCATATCTCTTGAAGTAAATTAATGTAGTTCAGACACTTTTTAAGAATTAAAAAATTGCATAATTTCTAATGAGGATGTAAGGTCCTGTGGAAGTGGCATACCTATATTTCGAAATGGTGTAAATATATTTTACAGTCTATGAGAAAATTTAACACTGTTAGAATCACATTAGGTGGTTTCAGTTTATTGCAACAAATGGTATTCGTGTATCATCTTATTGTGACCAAGTCGAAAGTCTTCGAAAAATATTTTTTTTTATTTGAACTGTAGTATTAAAAATATTCTCTTCTGTGAGATGAATAATTATTTTTCAATAAGGGCTTTGATCGATGAAGGAAAAATGTTTGACGTATATTTATGTTCATTGAAAAATATTCTAAAATCAGAAGAAAACTTGATTTGTACATAAGACATTGAATTTCATTTTTGTTCAAATTTTTTATCTTTTCCTTTTCTGCAATGGTTGGTTAATTTGGAAACAATTTTATTCATTATAAACTGTTTTTCTCTGCTCTTGTCTTTTCTCATTTCAGATTGAAGATTTCAGGTAGATTGGTGAAGTCTGTTTTTCTATCGACAAATACACCATGAATCTCACCTGAATGTTTAGTGTTAAGACGAAGCCCATGGATATAATGCAGAAACTAAAAAAACAGTTCTCGAAAGGAATTTATTAAATTCGAAAACCAGCAATTTAATTTATATTTGGAAAGAATAGTGGATGTTAGACAGGATGTCAGTTCCACCAATTTTTCATCCATACTGATGATCAATCAAATTTATTCATTAAGCTGTTACATAATAATTACAAGTATATTCAGGAAATCATGAATAGCATAAAAAGAAGCCATTACCTAAGACTATATCTTGTATGCAAGTGCCCCTTCACGAGCTCAAACACAGCACAGTTTCGAAAAAAAAGAAATAGAAAAAATATTGAATTAATCAAAAATTCAATTCACATGGTTGAATTCAACAAAATCAAAGAAAGAGATACATGAACATACATTATATGTTCTTCTTCTAGAATAGGTAGTAGTGGTAGTAAACTTTTTATTAACTTTGAGCTACAAAGTTTAGAATATAAACATCAAAATAAAGTTTCATCATCATATGCTCCTATCTACTTCTAATCTCACTCATTATCAGTCTTATGAACTGATTCAAATCATCAGTACACCTCATATACAATACATATTGGCATATCCATTTGGCAAGAGCATAGCCATAATTTGAGAGTGATTTCTCGTCATAGAAGTGATCTCCATAATTTTAAAAAATGTCTCCAGGCAAATCAATCACTATCCTTATTATCATTAGTTTCACAACACTGTAATTATTTGAAAACAAATTCACACTTGAATTCATAAGCCCGAATGATTTTTCACCTTGCTCGCATAATTGATCTCAAACATTGAGGCCTTCGTCAAATTTCCATACATCTCTCTAATTTCGAGTTTTGAATGTATCTCGTCAACTTCCAGTAATTGTAAGCATTTCAAGCTCATTACAGATGACTCAAGCTTCATCAAATTACCACTGTGGAGGGTCAGCTCAGATATTCATCATACCCTTTTCTGCCTCTGATGCTGTGAAAGTAATAGAAGAAGCTGGTGATCTGCAAAAGAATGTCATTATTTTTTTATGTTCCTTTTCTGATTCAATATTTCTCATTCATCTTAGAAGTAAATGTTGCATTTAATAATTAAGTGTTTCATGATCCCAAGAACACGAGGTCATAAACCGTATACAAATAGAGGTGGAATCAATCTCGTGCTAATTCATAATGAAAGAGTTGTGAATAAAATATAAATAAATGAGTGTGTTTCTAACATCTCGATAGAAATAGGTCAGTTACCTCTGTGGAGGAAAGTCAGCACTGACATTCATCATAGCCTTCCGGTCTCTGATGCTGTGAAAGTATGAGAAGTACTTCCTCGAGTTCAATATTTGGGACTCTACCTTATCTCTGAATGTTCATTTTGTATATCAGGATCAGTTGAAATTAAAGATGTTGGCGATCTGAAATAGAAAGTTGATTCAAAAATTCTTTACTCCTCTATGCCAACTTGATGAAGAGCTAATATCAAGAAACTTTGTTTCTGGTCATAATGAAGAAAAATGCTTTGATCTATGTAAAAAATTCTTATTGATACCTACTTTTTTATCGTATGAGCTAACATACAGCAAATATCAATACAATACGAAATTTCTACCCACTACCCATAATCAACTGACGCCACTGTACTCACCTTTGTTGTTTGTTGCTGTTTATAAATAATAATGTTTTTCACATGTCTTGCAAATAATACAGTATTTCGACATTTTTCTGAAGTAAATGAATTTCAATATCACTATAAGGCACATTAAAACTTAGGATCACAAATACTAGCGCAAATATCTTGAAAATAACAGAAATATCCCAGGTTAGGTTAATGTTTATAAACAGCAGGGGGGGGGGAATGTAAACACTGAGATCTTTTCTTCATTTTTGCCTCTGTTTACATCTGACAGGGCCCATCTAGTTAATCTATATCTATGTATGTAGGCAAAACTAGTTGTCATTTGTCAATTTAGTCATGTCTCTGTCCTTTATTTGTGTTCTGTGGTCTGAAACATATTTTGATGTTCTGTGACATTGATGTTCTGGATTGACATGAGCATCCAGTGTTCTGGATGATAATATTTTGTCTGAAATAACAATTTTCTTCAATTTTTCCGCAATAGAAACTGACACCTATCATTTTAAAATACGTTTCAGAAATATTTTAAAACAGAATCTGATGTAAAAGCCAGGCGAAAGAGATCGACGACTGTAGCGTCTATTGTAAATCTGGCGTGATGAAACAAAGATATTTAATGCGTTGTTTTTATGAAAATAGAAAGATTATCAAACAACATAAGTAATGGAAACTGTTGAAAACCAGATTGAAAATAAAGGAAACGCCTATGTCAGTGATCGGTGAGTATTATTTTCATGTGGTTATCTCATACTACGAATCGACAGAAATAATGCCAAAATGAATAAATTGATAGAGGGCTAGAGGTTCTTAGAGCTGGAACAAGTGTTGGATGTTAGCCCAAGAAAACTGATAAAGTGCTTTGAGACATCTCTGCCTGTCTGGTATACAGTGTGGGAATGCACGGTGGAATTTCAGGTCAAGGTGTATTTGAGGTTGGACGACCTAACACGACCCTTCCTATAATCTAAATCTCTTACTTGAAAACTGTTTCTGGTATTAAATAACTACCACCTTTTCGAAATCAATATTTGTTCTGTAATTCTGATGGTATTTGAATTTGAGGATATTAATTGCAGGGCACAAGTTTCCAGCGATGAGGAAAATTGTGAAACCGACATGGTCAAAGAAGAAAATGTCGAAATTGCTGAACAATTCATCGATGAAGATCGAGTTTACAACAGAGACGAATTCATATTGAAAGTTGAAGATAACCGCAGTAGCCCCAATGAAATTGATGAGAAGAATGGTTCTTTCTCTATCGCAGACAAATATCCCATAACAAATGAAGCAAATTTACAGCAACATAGGTGCGATGTTTGCCAGTTTTCCTTAGAGAACAAATACAATCTCGAAAAACATGTTAACTCCGTTCATTCGAATTCGAAGAGACATGAAAGTCACTTGTGTGATTTTGCATCAAAACAGAAGAATCATCTGAAAACACACATCAATTCAGTTCATTTAAATTTGAGAAAACACAAGTGTTTTATGTGATTTTTCTGCTAATCAGAAGATAAATCTGAAAAACCACATAAATTCAGTTCGTATAAACTTAAAACAACAAGTGCCACCTGTGTGATTTTGCTTCTAATCGGAAGATATATCTGAAAAAACATATAGATGCAATTCATTTGAACTTGACACAAGTGTCATTTGTGTAATTTTGCTTTGAATTATAAATCTACCCTCAAAAGTCATCTGAAGACGTTTCATTCGAATTCAAAACAACTCTGATGCTCGAACAGGTCAAATTTCGTTGAAAGGGGCACGAATAAGGGTGTTCAAATGAGTTTGATATCACAACACCTCTAGCTGCAATCCCTAACAGCTCTCAATTTTGAATAGGAAAAAAGGGTCAAGCTACACCTCATTTTTAATACAATTAATGTTTCTGGATGATAAATGGGTGAATAATGTTTGATAGATTTCATTGTCTGTTTCATTTTTTTTCTCTTTTTTGTATTAGCATGTATTTGACACCATTTCCATTCAGGTTTGTGCAATTTGTCATGAATGTTGTATTTGGAAATGAAGAAAAATTATTATTATTTGAGGATATTTGTTGTAGGGCTCAAGTTTCCAGCGATGAAGAAAATTGTGAAACCAACATGGTCAAAGAAGAAAATGTCGAAATTGCTGAACAATTCATCGACGAAGATCGAGTTTACAACAGAGACGAATTCATGTTGAAAGTTGAAGATAACCGCAGTAGCCTCAATGAAATTGATGGGGAAAATGAATCTTTCTCTATCACAGACGAAAATCCTATAACAAATGAAGCACATAGGTGCGGTATTTGTCAGTCTACCTTCAAGAACAAATACAATCTCAAACAACATGTTAACACCGTTCATTCAAATTCAAGGAGGCATGTTTGTCATATATGTGGTTTTGCATCAAAACAGAAGATGGGTCTGAAAAGACACATAGATTCAATTCATTTAAATATGAGAAAACACAGGTGTCACTCATGTGATTTTGCTGCTAATCAGAAAACAACTTTGGAAACCCACATAAATTCAGTTCATTTAAATTTGAGAAAACACAAGTGTCACTTATGTGATTTTGCTGCTAATCTGAAGGTAGGTCTGGAAAACCACATAGATGCAGTTCATTTAAACATGAAACGACACAAGTGCCACTTGTGTAAATATGCTTCAAATATAAAGACCAGGCTCAAAGTACACATCAATTCAGTTCATTTGAACCTGAAGCAACACAAGTGTCATTTGTGTGATTTTGCTACTAACCACAAGATATCTCTGAAAAGACACATAGATGCAGTTCATTTGAACTTGAAACGACACAAGTGTCACCTTTGTGATTTTGCTGCTAACCTGAACATACATTTGAAAGCACATATAGATGCAGTTCATTTAAATTTGAAACTGAACAAGTGTCATTTGTGTAATTTTGTTTCGAATCATACACATTGCCTCAAAGATCATATGAAGTCGTTTCATTCAAATTCAGAACAACTCTGATGTTGTTTATGAAAATATACTGCAAATTGTAAAACTGATTTTAAAAATGACAATCCCCATTCTCATTTCATCTGAAAGTATAATATAATTTTACTCCTGTAATCATGCCTCCAATTTAAAAGCAACGATTTATAGTTTTCCATTAAATGTGTTTCCTTAACCCAAATAGACCTGAAATTTTTTTTCTTTCATTTCAATGAGAATTGTGTCAGATTATGGTTTAAATGGGGCCTTTTCATATTTTTCATCTTGATGTGTACTTATTTTTCACGAAAAGTTAAAATTTGTGGTGTTCTTTTAAAGGAACGGTAGGTTTTTGAGCAACTAAAATTCATTTTATGAAACATGAACATCGTAATTATAGAAGCAATTTTTCTTATTAACATCCGAAATAACATAGCATAACTGCTATTTTATATTTAATACTTATAAAATATTAGTTTTTATGCCACACTTCACAATTTTTTCATTTTATTATGGTAAACAATCAGGTGGTCTACTCTGACCTATCTTGAAGATTGGTGTAAATTCTTTAATTGCTTAGATGGTCCTATTTTTGTTGTTTTTCTATTAATTTCAAGCAATCTTGTTGCGATGATAGCTAGTCAGTTTGTTACCATTTCTGCGTTTTGAACAACCATGTCAAAGCAGTGTGCAAGAAGTGGAAAATACAATTTTTGTCCTTGTCGAAATACGATTCTAACACACGTTTTTACGGGATCAGTCTACGCCCCCCATATATTCTAATGTTGCATGAGTTTTGGTTGGTCAATGATATTTTGTTTCTCAAGGTGAATATATTATTACTTTGTTTGGTGCATGGAAATACGAATAAGAAATTAGTAGGCGCATAAGCAACATTATTGTTATTTCACTTACAGAAAACTATTGAATTATGTGCAGAAGAAAATTTTGCTATCAGGTGGTTCTGAGATCATATCCAGATTATCTGCATGACGTAGTATCTCATGCAGAGTCAGTTTATTTTTCAATAGTTATAACAATATATTCAGGTAATATAGTAGGTGATAATCCTACCGTTCCGTTAAAAGAACGCCTTCATTTACGTAGCAAAAATCAGGTTTCGAAATCATGGAGAAGATGAATTCGCCTCTAATATTTTTCATCCGACCATAGATATAATTATTTTATTTGCAAAAGCGATGAAATAAATACATATGAAAAAATACACCACCGGAAAAAAAGAGGAATTGCAACAATTGATATATTTATGAAGTTAACATGGCTTTAAAGTGAATTTGAATACTGAAGCACTTTGTAGGATATATTCAGTGTTGAAGAGAGCATTAATTTATGTGTTTATATTGACGCCATCTTTGTTTCTTTATTTTGAGCATGAATAGAAAACTTTTAGATGGGTGTTCTTTATACAGAACGGTAGGTCTATTTGGGTTAAAAAAAAAAATACTGTGTGTTTTTCATTGCGGATTCTCCTCATCCCATAAATGTGTTTATTATGAAAATTTATAATTCTCGAGAAACAGGATCAGAAATTCCAAGAATGGCTGCGTTCAGCGGAAAGAGCAGTTGCAAATCTGTTTGATAAAGAATAATCGTAATAAAGGTGGAACATTATATATTGTGAAAAAAGGCTACAATTTTTTGTGTTGGTACTAACAGGAAGGGCTCATTCAAACTTTTAGGTACAGGGTTTAGAAAATAATGAAGGGGTGGGGGACTAGGAAAAGTGCCATAGTACATCGATACAATCGGGTTTTTCAAAACTTGAACCAGTTACCGATTGAGGTTTCGTAACTATGGGTTCTGTTTAAATTTTCTCAAGTTGGTAGAAAATAATGGTTCTTTTGATTTAAACAGTAGGTCAGACGCATTGAATTTATAAGAAGTCAAAGCAATATTAAAATTTTAAAATCAATGATTGAAATGTACAAGTTTAATATAATTAATTTTTATATTTTATTCTAATAAATATTTCCTCAGTTTGTATATTGTACTTGTATACCTAAGATCAATTGTTTCTCTAATTTACAATCTATTAACATACATGTTTAGGGAGGTATCTGGAGTAGAGGTACTTGCATTATACTTTTGATCAGGGAAATTCTAAAAGATTAATATTGCTAGTGAATTCTACAATATGCTGTTTTATGAAGAATGACTGTAGCCACTAACATAGCCTGAGCTGTATCTAATTTAACATGCATTCCCATGGCAAGGGCTAGAAAGAGACATTTCTACACTTTTTCTCTCAACAAGATTTCTTGTACAAATGTGTGATTTGTTGAATGAGACTTCAGAAGGTTGTCTTGTATTAGCTGAAGGTTTGTTTATATAAGGCTCAAATCCATAGCCACTATCTCCTGCTAAAACACTGTGAGGAAAATCCCTTCTTTCAAATGATTCGCACAGCGTAGAATTCTGAAAAATATCATGTGCTGAACCTGGCCATTTTGCTGTTTGTAATTTCAAGAGATGGATCAGCTACAGTTTGCACATTCAAGGAAAAAACTGTTAATGGTTCCTGAATAGTTCGGCTTGATCACCTCCTGGCAATTGAATTTTTATGTGTGCAGTCGATATCACCTATGCAACTCGGAAACCTGGCATTTTGATCACCTTCTGGATGGACGAGCTATCCAATGTTCTATTTGGTTTAGAATATTCAGCATACGCTGAATAAATAGTAATAAAATGCAGCTTTTCGATAATCTGAATCTTAAAAAAAAATCATAATCGTCGTTAATTTCGAGAAAAAATTGATGTAAGACGCATCACTTCAGGTTTACGACATTCCTCTCCATCACTGCTAAAAGCGTTGATATCAAATTCTATAAAATCCATTTTAACAAATCTCTAGTGAGAACACAGAACACGAATATAGTGAGAAATCAATTTCTTCAAAATCAAATCAGACAAACATTTTAGGTTATATACATATACATGACTCTATGGTTCTTCGCCAAAATGGCGAATCCAATTACCGTTGAGGGCGCTGTAAATACTTGTTTTCTAGGTTCGAAATTTAGCCACCAGCCTGAGTGGCGCTAGGGAATTTTTGAATGACAACAGGATATTGATATCATTTTGTGAAATAAATGAATAGATTTTCATTTTAACAGTGATTCAAAAGCTTTTTAAGATGAAAGTGTGTGTTAATGCATTTCTGATTATACATTAAGTGTGGGGAATTCAGAAGAACAACTCGTTTTTACCACGAATGATGAAAAATTGTATGCAAAGATATTTAAATTACTTGTAAGAACAATTATTTTGGTCAAATGAATATGTATTACACTTGTTGGGATGACTAAAAATGAAGAAGAATAATATATTCGGAAGTATTTCCTAGATACATGAGATTCTGCAGAATTCGTAAATGAATGGTACTACCTCGAAGTGATATCCAATAGAAGCAGAATCATTCGTGGTGCACACAGGTTCAGATGAATCTGTTGAATTTGGAAACATACGAATTCATTGTTTATTAAAGTTTTCCCAAATCATTTTTGAAAGTAGGTGCTCCATTTCATGAAGATTACGAACGAAATTTGATTGAGAACATTTCATTTAATCATTGCTTCAATCATATGTTGCAAAATGAATAAACGATTCTAAAATTTTTTTCCAGTCTTTATTTGTGTTTTGTTTGTGATTTCAAAATGGAAATTGTATATATCTTTCATCACACAATATTAAGATAACAATCAAATATAGATAAAATATTCATTTACGATGGAAAATTTGCTAGAGATGATAACAAAATGTCAGAAGAGATCTATGTAATTGCCAAGTCAAAGTGAAACAACTAAAACAAAATGCTGACATAAATATAGAATGAACCTTTGAAAATTTATAAAATACTTGAAAAATTTTAATTGTTTGAAAACTTATAACCTTCCAAACCAAGTGTTTGCAAATTCAGTCAAGGAGTCCAATTCTTTCTCATTTTTAATGGCGTTAGCAAAATCTCAAATCAAATCACCAGTGTTCACTTGTCCCATTGTCTTCAGATACTTCCTCTGCATTTTCAAATGTCACAGATTGCATTTTGAATAGCACATGCACAGCAGATTGTTCCTCTTCATTCAAAGCAGACAATATTGCAGCATTTTTTTTCTTTGATTTACACACCACTTTCAAAATCATGGAAATGAGTACACTGAGTTGTTGATTGAGAAATAATATGTTTATCCCGAAAAGTATCATTCCTGGATTCTCTCCTCAATTTATGTTGGGCCATACAAGCCCTATACATTTCTTCTGGATATTAACTACGTTGCAAGTTTCGAGAAGTCACAGCAGTAGCTTTAATCTCAGGAGCTTTCATTTGCTGAAATTTTGAACCTGAAAAGATATATAAACTATTATGAAATATTCACAAAATTCCTTACAACAAACCTGAGCCAAGATTATCAATCTGAAAATGAAGAGAGAAAACAAACATTTTTCCCATCTTCAACCTTCTCACTCAAGCTTCTCTTTTTTCAATATATCAAGGGTTATAATTCATTCACTCATAATGAAAATATTACTCCACTACACAATATTATTCAAATCAAGATTCAAATTAATCTTTTTATATCTGCTCAGCTTCAATATAGTTTCTAACCTGAAATTTAACACATGAATTTGAGAATAATCTTATGTTAACTTATAATTCTCGTATAAATACCTTTCGATAGTTTCTCAGCATCAATTCTACTATTCAAAAAACCTAATAATTTCACCAATCTTCGCATATTAAACGAAAATATCACTGATTTATATTACAAACCATGTATTTTGAACGGGATTACTCCAAAGTATACTTGTTTTCTTAGGGCGATATTTCGCCGCTAGAGGGAGTTTAGATTTTTAGATTCGCCAATACTCGAATTTCTTCGCGGCGTAGTTAGCTCGAGGAAAAATCCCTTTTGCACCATTTCCATTCTGTAATAATCATAGATTATATATATATATATATATATATATATATATATATATATATATATATATATATATATATATATATATATATATATATATATATAATCGCCAATAGGCGATAGGGTTGCGCCCTCTGTAAATATTGAGTTTGCTGAAATACCCCGTTAATGTCCTTTCTTGTTTATGAATATCTTTAAGCGGGTTACTTTCCTAATATTTTCTTAATTTGAATGATGGATTCATATGAAAATAGAGTATCCCGCTCACGCTCACGACCGCTCTTTTCCCCATTCCACTTGCTTGCTAGCGCTATTATGTTAACTCAAGTGGAACAGATTATTGGGCGTTTTGGGCTGTCATGACAGAAATGACAATATTGAAAAAAGTAGAAGTCATACTAAACAATAAATTTAATTAAAGTGTACAACAGTTAGAAATATTATAATAAATATATATCTAAACTGTATTCTGAACGTCCATTTTCACTTTCACGCATCTATTGAGATAGGTCGTCACAGAACATCGAAATATGTGGGTCGATTTGAGCTTGGAGTGAGCGATGATTTTGCCGCGCTCACAAAGACCGCGGTCGTTAAGTGGAACGGCTAAAGGAGCATTTTGATCGTTGTGATCGCCAAGTGGAACGGCCCCTAAGTGAATATTTCACATATTTGGAAGCCGTTCCAAAAAGTAGGAGTGTCTTAGAAGATGGGTACAAATAAATTATGAAAATAGTTTTCATTTACTTAACATTATAAGAGAAGCAATCATAAAGGCATGGGTACCGTGAATTGCTAATGTTATTTTGCGATGTAATGGTCAAAATGCAAAATATGAAACATGTGATTGGGATTTTATATCTGTATCAAATTTCATGAAAACTTTCGTCAAGTAACTGAAGATACTAATAAAACCTTGTTAACATGTAGGGGAAGATGAAACAAATTTTCAAATCAGATAAACAATAAATTTATTCCCCACAATAGCCAATGAAAAAACATATGTAAAACAATTACAACCATCCAGGTTTCTATTCTGACATACCTATATACTTACAATTTTTTTAAAGAAATAGACGACATTTGTATACAAGGTGAGTCAAAATTGTGTTTCAAGCTTTCTAGGGGTGAAAGTATCAGAAATGTAGAAGTGTAATAAAAAAATGTATTCGGGAACATTTGTACACGAAATTTTATGGTGGCATTCACCGTTCAGAAGTTATGCAGAGAATTTATTAATTTCATCAAGTTTAGAAGGATATATCTCCCTTAATATGCATTTTGGTCCATGAGTTTATTTAACAAACTTTACTTATTTCTCAATGTACTATTATACCCAGAAAGCTCGGTACACACCTTGGGCTCACTCGGTATAAATAATTTGGACAATAAAGTAAAATTTATGAATAAAGTAATCAAAAGATATTTGGACAGTACATATTTATAAGGAACTACTTTCAAAACGTATCATCTGAAAAAATTGGAGGTCACATATTCACTCCTGCAGAATGTTTTTCTTGTGTCTAGCATATGAAAAAAATTCATCCCTGTTATGCTGTTTAAGTCTTTGTTAGTTATTATATTGTTACATATTTTCTGAATTTTCAAACTATCAACTTTGACTGCAACATCTTCATACTTAACTTTTCCCAAAGCACATTAAGCTTCCGCAGCAAACCGTTCATCGGTTGTTCTGGATATTTCCTGAAATTATAACTTTAATATAATGACTATGAGAATATTTCAGTTCTTTACCTGTGTAGGGAACTCTTTGTCAGTTTCTGGATCTCCCATTGATCCATAATTGGTTTTCAACAGAAAATGAATTACTTTTAATTGAAAAGAACATAATGCAAAAAAAAAATTATAAAAATTGGCTGTGCAGGCTGATATTTGACTTTTGTCGATCTTTTCTATATGCTAGTGGTTTCATGAGATCCTTTAGGAAGTTTTTTTGTAGCAACTGCATTTCTTTTCAGCATTTAACAGGGTCCCTGTTAGAACGACATATACATCCATAAATACAACAATAAACTCCGATTTTCGGCATATTGTTTCTTATATCATTCATTTTCAAATACAAATAAATCATCGAGAAGTAGAAAATGAGCTTTGAAGTTTTCAACCCTCACCAACAACTGTAGAAAAAGGAAATACATGAACAATCACTGTGAAATCGGTACAATCTCGAACTGAGGGACACTAAGCGAGTGTTTGAAATTTTTGCCGCTAGGTGGTTTCGAGATGAAGTTGAATCTAAGGTACGTTCGATTTGGACGTTCCATTCACTCCTTTAACTCTTTTCGCGCCGTATGCGTTCGTGATTGGACTCTGGAGTGAAAAGAGCGTCGAACACTGCGTTCGTTTTTAATGGGGGCGTTCCACTTGGCGATTACAACGCTCACGCTCACGACCGCTCTTTTCCCCATTACACTTGCTTGCTAGCGCTATTGGCGAATCCAAAAATCTAAACTCCCTCTAGCGGCGAAATATCGCCCTAAGAAAACAAGTATACTTTGGAATAATCCCGTTCAAAATACATGGTTTGTCATATAAATCAGTGATATTTTCGTTTAATATACGATGACTGGTGTAACTATTAGGTTTTCTGAATCCAGGAATGATACTCTTGGGGCTGAACATATAATTTCTCAATCAACAACTCATTGTACTCATTTCCATGATTTTGAAAGTGGTGTGTAAATCAAAGAAAAAAATGCTGCAATATTGTCTGCTTTGAGTAAAGTGGAACAATCTTCTGAACGTCCTCTTTCACTTTCACGCATCTATTGGCGAATCCAACTACCGTTGAGGGCGCTGTAAATACTTGTTTTCTAGGTTCGAAATTTAGCCACCAGCCTGAGTGGCGCTAGGGGTTTTTTGTAAATTTTTGAATGACAACGGGATATTTATATCATTTTGTGAAATAAATGAATTGATTTTCATTTTAAGAGTGATTTAAAGGCTTTTTCAGATGTGTGTTAATGCATTTCTGATTGTACATTAAGTGTGACGAATTCAGAAGAATAACTCGTTTTCACCAGGAATGATGAAAAAATTGTATGCAAAGATATTTAAATTACTTGTAAGAACAATTATTTTGGTCAAATGAATATGTTTTACACTTGTTGGGATTACTCAAATGACGTAGAATGATATATTTGAAAGTATTTCCTAGATCCATGAGGTTCTGCAGAATTCGTAAATGAATGGTACTACCTCGAAGTGATATCCAACTGAAGCAGAATCATTCGTGCTGCACACAGGTTCAGATGAATCTGTTGAATTCGGAAACATACGACTTCATTGTTTATTAAAGTTTTCCCAAATCATTTTTGAAAGTGGGTGCTCCTTTTCATGAAGATTACGAACAAAATTTGATATCGAACAAACCTTTGAAAATTTATAATTGTTTGAAAACTCATAGGGTCGGTTACACAAAACTTCGATTGCACCGATAAATTAATTGGAGCCAATGTGATTCGTTAAAATTTCAAAATGAGTGATTTGATTGGTTCGAATTTACATAAGGTTTTTAAATCATACAATTAAAGCTTTGTGAAACCCGCCCATAATCTTTCAAACCCAGTGTTTGAAAATTCAGTCAAGGAGTTCAATTGTTTCTTATTTTTAATGGCGTTAACAAAATTTCACATCAAATCACTAGTGTTCACTTGTCCCTTGTCTTCAGATACTTCCTCTGCATTTTCAAATCTCATAGATTGCATTTTGAATAGCACATGCACAGCAGATTGTTCCTCTTTACTTAAAGCAGATAATATTGCAGCATTTTTTACTTTGATTTACACACCACTTTCAGAATTATGGAAAAATGAGTACACTGAGTTGTTGATTGAGAAATGATATGTTTATCCCTAAGAGTATCATTCCTGGATTCTCTCCTCAATTTATGTTGGGCCATACAAGCCCTATTCATTTTTTCTGGATATTAACTACGTTGCAAGTTTCGAGAAGTCACAGCAGTAGCTTTAAGCTCAGGAGCTTTCATTTGCTGAAATTTTGAAGCTGAAAAGATATATAAATAAATATTATGAATTATTCACAGAATTTTTTTCAACAGACCTATGACAAGATTATCAATCCTAAAATGATGAGAGAAAACAATCATTTTTCCAATCTTCAATCTTCTCACCCAAGCTTCTCTTTTCTCAATATATCAAGGGCATTATAATTCATTCACTCATGATGAAAATATTATTCCACTAGCCAATATTATTCAAATGAATCTTTTTATTTCTGCTCAGCTTCAATATAGCTCCTAACCTGAAATTTAACACATGAATTTGAGAATAATCTTATGTTAACTTATAATTCTCGTATAAATACCTTCCGATAGTTTCTCAGCATCAATTCTACTATTCAGAAAACCTAATAATTACACCAATCTTCGTATATTAAACGAAAATATCACTAATTTATATTAAAAACCATGTATTTTGAACGGGATTACTCCGAAGTATACTTGTTTTCTTAGGGCGATATTTCGCCGCTAGAGGGAGTTTAGATTTTTGGATTCGCCAATTGAGATAGGTCGTCACAGAACATAGAAATATGTGAGTCGATTTGAGCTTGGTGTGAGCGATGATTTTGCCGCGCTCACAAAGACCGCGGTCGTTAAGTGGAACGGCTAAAGGAGCATTTTGATCGTTGTGATCGCCAAGTGGAACGGCCCCAATAGCGTGGGGTAAGTATAGAGTGCATGGAGCTCGCTCCTAAAACCCCACCTCGTAAAGCCCGTGTAGCCGGGGTGCGCCGCTCTCACTCCACTCCAACTCTATAATTACAAATCGAACGTAGCTCTAATATAAGCGACTTAGGGTTTTTTGAGCGAAAATGTTGGTAGTAAAAACGAATTATGTTGGCGAAACTAGTTGTCATTTGTCAATTTAATCATGTCTGCAACATTGACTTGAGCATTTTGATGTTCTGTGGAGCATCCAGTATTCCGTAAATTTATAAATTGTTGTCTGAAATAACAACTAATTGTCTTCCAGTTTTCCGGAATAGAAACTGCCACCTATCGTTTAAAAATACATTTTAGAAATATTCTAAAACAGAATCTGGTGTAAAAGTCAGGCGAAAGAGATCGACGATTCGAGCGTCTATTGTAAATCTGGTGTGATGAAATAAGGTTATTTAATCTGTTGATTATCAAACAGCATAAGTAATGGAAACTGTTGGAAACCGGATTGAAAATAAAGGAAACGCCTATGTTAGTGATCGGTGAGTATTGTTTTTATGTGGTTATCTCATTCTACGAACCGACAGAAATATTGCCAAAATGAATAAATTGCTAGAGGTCTCGATGTTCTTAGAGTTGGAACAAGTGTTGGATGTTAGCCCAAGAAAACTGATAAAGTACTTTGTGATATCTCTGCCTGCCTGGTATACAGTGTGGGGATGCACAGTGGAATTTTAGGTCAAGGTGTATTTGAGGTTGGACGACCTAACACCCTTCTTCTAAACCAATTCTCTTACTTGAAAACTGTTTCTGGTATCAAATAACACTACCATATTTTCGAAATCAGTGAAAATATGATCAAGGCAGTAGCTGAATATATAAGTTTGTTTGTTCTGTAATTCTGATGGTATTGCTACGTTTATTCTCAAATTTTCCCAATATGTAACATAATTTAAGGATTGGAAGCTCGCGGCTTAACTCTAGTGGAGAAGGGTGGATTTCTTTAAGGTTGTATCTCAAAATTAATTAAACTCAAAAGAAATAGGGAGGCTACTTTCCAAAATTCAGTATTTCCAAAACTAACAAATTTATTTAAGAGTTCTAATAGGAAAGTGTATGATCTAGAATTGAAAAAATACACCGAAAGATTTTCAATTGAGTGCACTTAAGTTCTTATAATTAATGTGTGGAAAGATGAATGCTGGCTTTCATTTACAAAGAATTTCACAATGAAAAAAATAGTATTAAATTGTGTTCAACTTTTCTGAACGGTATCGCAAATTTATTTGACAAGAAAATCACAGAGTGTGAGATTCTATTCAGATCTCAGGATTAATATACGGTCCAATATGATTATCTCTAACTTATTCAATAATAATTGATGACCATATTTGTTAGCTATCGGTTGGAGCTTTTTTTAGTGTTTTTGAGTTGGCGACATTGTGAGATTAATCATAATGACATTCATCGTAGTTGTCAATTGTCATTATTTAGTTACTTTTTTCAAAATTTGAATTTTGAAATGTTTCCAACCATCTATAGTAAACGGCCTTTTTTCAAAATATTTCATCAATCTAGTTAGGTTTCTCCCTAAATTTACTGCAATTATTTAAAACAGATATCAATCATTTTTATCGATAAAACAAATACATACAATTTTTAATAAAATGGATATTAGGGGGCTGTAAGTATATCTTGTGTATATTCAACATGTCCAAGAGTACAATATTAGGTTCATGATTTTTCTATTTTAGCAACCACAATGTTGGAGGAGGCTGGAGCACTGTCAAAGTCGTAGCTCTACCGATGATTCCAAATTAAAATTTCATAGGTTTGTTTGAGTTTCATAGGTTCCCTAAAACTAAAATACTTGCTAAGAAATGGTAACATTCTCTAGGAATGGAGCAAGATGCTCATTCATTAATTTCCAGAGGAAGAGAATATGTGGTTTATATTTCACATTCCAAAATGAAATGAAGAGAACTGAAGTTCCTACATTATTCCTGAGGAAACCTATGATTTCTAGAAAGCACTAAATTTTCATTTACATCTGTCCACTCATTAACATTATGTTCATTGGCAGGTCAAAGCGAAAGCATTTCGAAGATGATAATATAAATGTGGTTGCGATGGAATATCAAACACAGGATGTGGATTTAAAAAAAAAAAAACATTACAGGCAGAATTTTTTTTTTTCATCGAAGAATTTTAGCAATTTTTTTATACTGTTATTTATTATAGTTCAATTGTTATTTTGTTTTTCATCTTTATTAAAAGATTCCTTGGATTTCCAACAAATTAAATAGTGTTGCGAACAAATTAGGTTATATTAGTACCACATGAAAAAGAGCTACTGGGCATAAATCTCTTATTCATCCGAATATTAGTTGCGAAGTCGTGAGGAGCACACAAAGCAAATTTAGCAAACGGAAAGCAGTGATTTTGTCAGATTGTTGTGTATTTTTGTACTCTATCCTGTGTGACTTGAGATTTCTCACGTAGTATGAGGATTTCGCCCAAAAAGAAGGTGGTTTTAATACTTTAACTGGTTTCTACAGTTTGTGTGCCCCTCACAACATAGAAGATTGTTGGGTCAAAATCAGCTGACTGGAAATGCCCAATTGGACATAAACCTCTTATTGATCCCTATATTAGTACTACAAATATCTCTGAAATCATTTCCATATGAATAAACTTGAATTCATAAAATTATTTGCATGTTCGTAGGGGACATTTTGAATTTGGGAATTATATAAATACTTATGAACGATTATTGAAATTGAAAACTTCTATATTGCTTATATACTTCTATCTAGAAGGGGTGCTTTGAAGAAATTGGGCATCACACTTTCTATGGTTCTGATGGGAATCGTAGATTTCAGTATATTGAAAATTTTCACTTCTCCAATCTTCCCCTCAACATGAATTCTCAGACCTACAAAAATAAAAATTGATCCTAGTCTGCATTAGCAAGGATTGTTTGCTCTAAGGATTTGGATGAATATAATAAAAGTTGAATTCCAGGAGCAAAAATTAAATTGTAATTACTGTTTTTCAAGTTGGGCGTGAATTCACTACAAATATCTTTGGTGACTTGTTCCTACAACTCATCTAGTGGATTATTCTTAATAAAAAATTATCATTGGATCCTGAAAAATGAAAATTATGATATTCATGGGTATATTGGCGTTCAGATGATTTTTTTTTTAAAGATTCACATCGGCCATCACAAACACATTTATATTATCATCTTCGAAATGTCTTTCTGTTTGAACTGCTAATAAACATAATGTTAATGAGTGGACAGATGTAAATGAAAGAGAAGAGAACTTCAGTTCTCTTCATTTCATTTTGGAATGTGAAATATAAACCGCATATTGTCTTCCTCTGGAAATTAATGAATGAGCATCTTGCTCCATTCCTAGAGAATGTCACCATTTCTTAGCAAGTATTTTAGTTTTAGGGAAACTATGAAACTCAAACAAACCTATGAAATTCTAATTTGGAATCTTCGGTAGAGCTATGACTTTGACAGTGCTCCAGCCACCTGCAACATTGTGGTTGCTAAGATAGAAAAATTATAAACTTAATATTGTACTTTTGCACATGTTGAATATACACAAGATATACTTACAGCCTTCTAGTATCCATTTTATTAAAAATTGTATGTATTTGTTTTATCGATAGAAATTATTGATATCTGTTTTAAATAATTGTAGTAAATTTAGGGAGAAACCTAACTAGATTGATGAAATATTTTGAATAATGTTAGTTTTCTATAAATGATTGGAAAAATTTCAAAATTCAAATTTTGAAAAAAGTAAATAAATAGTGACAATTGACAACTACGATGAATGTCATTATGATTACTCTCACAATGTCGCCAACCCAAAAACACTTAAAAAAGCTGCAACCGAAAGCTAACGAATTTGGTCAATACATGTAAACTCATATAAGTAAATGAACAATTTTTCAAAATTTTTCTTTAAAGAAGTCAATAAATCAAACGTATGCAGAAGTTCATTTACAAAATTTATTAAAAAAACTAATCAAGATTCTCAAAAACATAAAACGAAAAAAAAAAGTTAGTTGTCAAATTTTCAAAAAGTTCGTTATCCGGATTATTAAAAATTTCATGTGCAGATGCAGTGGCCTCATCCCATATCAATCTCAAATTGCTATTACATACTGCAAACTTTAGCTGTATACGTGAACGTGCTTTCTTTTAAAAAATTCAAAAAAAAAACAAGAGCACAATGAATAGTGAAATGACGATTTTATGGCAAAGTTATAACATCACCATATGGATCCCCCGAAAATACGTTGCTTCTTCGATCGTACGGTATGTAGGTATACATTGGTGTGCTCTTGAATCGCGATTGATTATGAAATTTTTACGCACAGTCGCAAATTTTGGTAAATTCATAAATATTCTTGATATATATCAATCCTTATAAATATCGATATATATCAGGATAAATATCGGCGATATACCGGGTGTACCAAGTTCGACGGCCTATTAGGCGTTTCTGAAGAACTGGACCTATTTGAAATCTGAAAATTGGGATTATGTTATTGTTTGCCATTATCTACCGAGCTAAAATATTCCTGACCACTTTCAGTTATACAGGGAGAGAAAAAAAAATGTTCAAACATTTTTTTGTTTCCGAATTTGATACAGTATGCAATTCTGAATACATTCATGCTCAAATCGTTGCATTCGTCAAAATACTTTCTAAAATATCGAGAAAAACTGAAGAAAAAAGGGAGATAAGTGTATTCGGTATTATGTTTGTTATTCCTAACCTAGATATCGAAAGCACAAACTGTTTTCACATTTTTGAAGGCAAAGACTGTGGAAATATTGTACAATTTCAGAATTTTGAATAACCCGTCACAGGGGATTCCAAATATTGGTTCAAAAATTGGGATCAAGATTGGCGCAAAACTTTCGTTTTTCATGTCGTACGTACCGTCAAATTCATATAATCTGTTTCATATCAACAATGACCTTGGTCATAGAAGATAAATTGTTCAAATAACACACTAGTGACTACCTCTTTTCTGAATTCATTTATCATTGTTGATATGGAACAGACTTCATGAATTTGACACTAACACAAGAATTATTAATTTTAGGAGCATCAATATGTTAGAACATTATCATAATTTTTCTTCGCAGAATCCAACGCAATCATAAAAAAATAGGGTTCTAATTTGAAAAACGAAAGTTATGAGCCAATCTTGATCCCAATTTTTGAACCAATATTTTGAACACCCTGTGACGCATTATTCAAAATTCTGAAATTGTACAATATTTCCACAGTCTTTGCCTTCAAAAATGTGAAAACAGTTTGTGCTTACGACATCTAGGTTGGGAATAACAAACATAATACCGAATACTCTTATCTCCCTTTTTTCTTCAGTTTTTTCTCGATATTTTGGAAAGTTTTTGTCGAATGCAACGATTTGAGTACGATTGTATTCAGAATTGCATAATCTATCAAATTCGAAAACAAAAAAAAAGAAAACAAAATTTTTGAAAATTTTTTTTTCTCTCCCTGTATGGTCAAGCTCCAAGAATATTTTAGTGTGGTAGATGATGTAAAAAAATTTTCAGATTTCAAATAGGTCCAGTTCTCCAGAAACGCCTAATAGGCCGTCGAACTTGGTACACCCTGTATATCATGATATATATCAGGATAAATATTGGCGATATATATCGGTCGAATCCTGATCTAGACCAAACAAAAATCAAAGACTGTTCCTAACAAATCCTTCGAAGCCTCATTCTAATTATATTTAATTATATTTATATTTAAATATTATATTATTATATATTTAAATAAATAATGAATAAAAAAGTCTGAAATAATAAACGTTACAGTATTTGAGGATATTTGTTGCAGGGCTCAAGTTCATGACAATGAAGAAAGTTGTGAAACCAACATGGTCAAAGAAGAAGATGTCGATATTGCTGAACAATTCATCGATGGGAATCGAGTTTACGACAGAGACGAATTCATACTGAAAGTTGAAGATAACCGCAGTGGCCTCAATGAAATTGATGAGAAAAATGGTCCTTTCTCTATCGTGGACGAAAATCCTATAATAAATGAAGTAAATTCACAGCAACATAAGTGCGATATTTGCCAGTCTGCCTTCAGGAACAAATACAATCTCAAAAAACATGTTAACACCGTTCATTCAAATTCAAGGAGGCATGAATGTCACTTGTGTGATTTTGTATCAAAACAAAAGATTAGTCTGAAGAGACACATAGATTCAGTTCATATAAATTTGAGACAACACAAGTGTCACTTATGTGATTTTGCATCTAATCAGAAAGGACATCTGAAAAACCACATAAATTCAGTTCATTTAAATATAAAACCTCACAAGTGTCACCTATGTGATTTTGCTGGTGCTAGGAAGATATACCTGAAGAACCACTTAGATTCAGTTCATTTAAACATTATACGACACAAGTGTCATTTGTGTGAATATGCTTCAAATCGTAAAGACGGTCTCAAAGCACACATCGATTCAGTTCATTTCAATCTGAAGCAGCATAAGTGTCACTTATGTGATTTTGCTGCTAATCAGAAGACACATCTGACATACCACATAGATGCTGTTCATTTAAACATAAAACGACACAAGTGTCATCTATGTGATTTTGCTGCCAATCTGAAGCAAAATCTGAAGATACATATAGATGCGGTACATTTAAATTTAAAACATGAGTGTCATTTGTGTGGATATGCTGCAAATCGAAAGGACAGTCTTAAAGCACATATCAATTCAGTTCATTTAAATTTGAAGGGACACAAGTGTCACTTATGTGATTTTGCTACTAATGAGAAGAAAAGTTTGAAAAAGCACATCAATTCAGTTCATCTCAACCTGAAGCAGCATAAGTGTCACTTATGTGATTTTGCTTCTAATCAGAAGATACATCTGAAAAACCACATAGATGCAGTTCATTTGAACTTGAAACGACACAAGTGTCACCTATGTGATTTTGCGGCTAATCATAAGATATCTCTGCAAAACCACATAGATACAGTTCATTTGAACATAAAACGACACAAGTGACATTTTTGTGATTTTGCTTCGAAATATAAATCTCACTTTAAGTCATTTGATGTCGTTACATTTGAATCCAGATCAGCTCAGATGTTGTTCATGTGAGTTCACTTCAAAATGTAAAACTGATTTTAAAAATCACATACACCTTTCTCATTTCATCTGAAAGTATAATATAATTTTTCTCCTGTAATCATGCTTCAAATTTAAAAACAATAATTTATAGTTTTCCATCAAATGTCAACAACAACAACAACAACTTTATTCCAAATAATGTTGATCGCTACATAATTCAATGCATATACACACCAACAATAAATGAAATGACGTCACAGCACAGTAAACAAATATGTACATTAGACCAACTGTGCACCAAAATATTCTGCCAAGTTATATGGCTCCAAGTTTGTCAGCAAAGAATACACTTCTTTTCTGAATTTTTTGAGATTACTTATACATTTTATTCTATTAGGCAGTTTATTAAATATTCTTATACACATATATGATGGGTTGTTCTCTGTCAATGTTAGTCTATGTATAGGATAATTTATATCCAATGATCTAGACGAGTATTTTTGAGTTATATTGAAATTATTTCTATTTTTAAATAAGAATATTAAACAATCATTTAAATATAGGCCACTTACAGTTAAAAGACCTTTTTGTTTGAATACTCCCCTACAACTTTCTCTGTATTTCATTTTATACATAATCCTTATTATTCTCTTTTGAATTATGAACGTTGTTTCTGAGTTTTCTCTACGTCCCCAAAAAATTATGCTGTATCTTAATTTAGACTCAAAATTAGCATGATACAGTATTTTAAGTGATTCTACTCCAACCTACCTAGAGGTTATTCGCATAGCATAACAAATTCCACTGAGTTTTTTTGACACAATGTTTGTATGGTAGTCAAATTTCAAAAACCTATCAATGTATACACCTAAGAATTTTGTGTATTCCGAGAGAGAAAATTCATTATCATTTATGGTTATTTGTTCTGGTTTTTCTAATCTACATCGGCTAGTACTAAAAATTACAACGTTCGTTTTTTTCTCATTTAACATCAATTTATTTTGTTTAAACCATGATTGTGCTCTGTTAAAGAAAATTTCACTTTTATAAATCAATTCTGTCATTGTTTTTGCTCCTACTAACAAATTCGTGTCATCAGCAAAACTTGAAATAGTTGAATCTGAGTTAAGTGCGATTTTACACAAATCGTTTATAAAGATTATAAATAATATTGGACCTAGAATACTGGTTTGTGGTACACCCACAGTGTTTTCTATCTTCCCTGATCTCGCTCTAACACCGTCCTTTCTTATTTCAACTCTTTGGTATCTAGCTGATAGATAGGATTTGAAATGAATGTGAAACTGGCAACAGTTCTGCCAGCAACAGATATAGCGTTCAACCGGTGCGCCGTAACTGGTGATCCCGCGGCACGGCCGACAGACGAGTTAGTTAGCGTCTTAAAAAACATTGAAACATAGTGGAATGGTATCATATTTTGAAATGAAATGTTGTTTATGTATTAACTAGGGATAATAGTAGACTATATCCATTTCCGTAAAAGGGTGGGCGGAGGAATAAAAAAGGACTTTGAAAATACATAATTCCGATTATTTTAAGTTCTATAAAAACTAAAAAAGACGTTGTCTCATATGTTGACTTGGTTTTTTGTGTTGATTTTGATATGAAAAGTCATTACTAATCGATGAAAGTCATTGTCGGGCCGTAGGAGGAGTACAGGGGGAATCTGAAAAATACTGTACTCTTATTACTCAATGTTCTATGAAAACTAAAAAAAAAGTTGTGCCATATGTTGACTTGGTTTTTTGTGTTGGTTTTGATATGAACAATCATTCCTAATCGATGAAAGTGATTGTCGGGCCGTAGGAGGAGTACAGGGTGAATCTGAAAAATACTGTACTCTTATTACTCAATGTTCTATGAAAACTAAAAAAAAAGTTGTCCCATATGTTGACTTAGTTTTTTGTGTTGGTTTTGATATGAAAAATCATTACTAATCGATGAAAGTCATTGTCGGGCCGTAGGAGGAGTACAGGGGGAATCTGAAAAATACCGTACTCTCATTACTCAATGTTCTATGAAAACTAAAAAAAAAGTTGTCCCATATGTTGACTTGGTTTTTTGTGTTGGTTTTGATATGAACAATCATTCCTAATCGATGAAAGTCATTGTCGGGCCGTAGGAGGAGTACAGGGGTTGGTTTTCATAGAACATTGAGTAATAAGAGTACAGTATTTTTCAGATTCCCCCTGTACTCCTCCTACGGCCCGACAATCACTTTCATCGATTAGGAATGATTGTTCATATCAAAACCAACACAAAAAACCAAGTCAACATATGGGACAACTTTTTTTTTAGTTTTCATAGAACATTGAGTAATAAGAGTACAGTATTTTTCAGATTCCCCCTGTACTCCTCCTACGGCCCGACAATGACTTTCATCGATTAGTAATGACTTTTCATATCAAAATCAACACAAAAAACCAAGTCAACATATGGGACAACGTCTTTTTTAGTTTTTATAGAACTTAAAATAATCGGAATTATGTATTTTCAAAGTCCTTTTTTATTCCTCCGCCCACCCTTTTACGGAAATGGATATAGTCTACTATTATCCCTAGTTAATACATAAACAACATTTCATTTCAAAATATGATACCATTCCACTATGTTTCAATGTTTTTTAAGACGCTAACTAACTCGTCTGTCGGCCGTGCCGCGGGATCACCAGTTACGGCGCACCGGTTGAACGCTATATCTGTTGCTGGCAGAACTGTTGCCAGTTTCACATTCATGGATTTGAACCATGCCATAGCATTTCCTCTAATACCGTACATGTAAAGTTTTTCTAACAATTTATTTCGATCTAATGTATCATAGGCTTTGGATAAATCTAAAAATAGTCCCAAAACAATGTTATTATCTTCAATTAAGTTGACTATATTATTTGTGAATTGAAAAATAGCAGTTTGAGTTGATCTTCTAGCCAGATAGTCATGCTGTGTTTCAGTAAAAATACCACTATCATTAAAGAAAGCAAGTACCCTGACTACAATCACACGTTCAAAAATCTTTCAAAAACTCGGTAATAAACTAATTGGACGATAATTATTTATATCTGTTGGATCACCTGTTTTTAGTAAAGGTTTGATTAATGCAGTCTTTAAACCTTCTGGATATATCCCATATTTGAGTGACTTATTAATTATATATGATAAAGCATATTTGACTTCCTCTATGCAGAATTTTGCAATAAATATAGGAATTTCATCTTCCCCACTACTATTTTTGTTCTTCAAAGATCTCGACAGCTCGACAATTTCATCCGGAGTAGAAGGCTTCAAAAAAATTGAATTACCACTCCCAGTAACATCACTGCAATGATCTACTGGGTTGCGTTCATAAACTTACTCAGAGGAAGATCCCCGTACTCTGAAGCGTTCACAAACTTGCTTTGTCTTCCTCGGAGTATACCCTGTGAGCGTACATAAACTTCCTCTGAGTAAGCTCTGCATACTCTGCTATTTGGGAGAGTAAACACATACTCTGACAGTTGTGACGTACGATTTTCATTCTGTCCTGCTCCCGCAGACTTTTTTTGAAACTTGAATATTATTTCTGGTTTTGTTTCATTTCAATAACGAAATACGAAACAATAAATTTTCCAAGTGAAACAACTATTCTGTGAAATGAAGAAATATTGGAAAGAATTACTTTAATGATTAATAAATTTAATGAAATTGCTAGCAGTGAATTAACGCAGCTCAAAGTGAACTTTACCAAGAGATAATGGTAAAGAAAAAAAGAGTTTTTCCCTGTATTGCAGAACCTAGAGTGGTCCGATCAAGTTCAAATAAATCGAGACATGAAAAGTCCCACAATAACTGTTTTTTGTACCTGATTTGGAATCTACGTTGATATTTTTTTATATTCGAGAGTTTAGATCTGTCAAGATTCATTCATATTTTGCTTTATCTTTCATACAATATTTTTTTAACTTCTTTTTGTTAGCTTCCTCAAATGAAACTATTTTTTGTATTCAACTTATAAAACAACAAAACATGTAATATCATTTTTAATTTTCTGCTTGCAAGAGAAGATTATAGACAATAATATCTTTTTTCATTCTTTCTGTCTCATTAAAAGTAATTCAAAGCCCTGAGAACATTTATCAGTTTCCTCACAATCATAAAAAAAACACGTTTGTGCTCTGCTTTTCAAATAAAAGAAAAATTGTCTATTCTGCGAAGACACAACTGAAAATGTACGACTAGAGAGAATTTTTTTCTTAAACTTCCATTATTCATTCATGATAGCAACAATTCAATATAAAAATGATATATAAACAATGTATATGATGCAAAAGTATTATTCATAACCTATACACATGTTTGAATTTTGAATGACATTTGTCAGAGTAAGTTTGTGAACGACGAGTGTGGAGTAAAGACCGAAGTATATTTCTGATCATATGGCCATACTCTTACTTTACTCTCTGAGTAAGTTTGTGAACGCTGCCCTGAAGAACAATCAAAGATCAAAGCAATGCAGTATCTTAGACACACTGACTTCAAAATGCAAATTAAATTTCTCAGCAACATCAAGTGCATTGCCTTCAATTTCACAATTTGTTTTTATTTTATGTTTACCATTGATTTGGTTACATATTTTCCACATAGTTTTGTTTTTGTTGTCAGATTTTTTAATTTCCTCCTGAAAATGTTTTGCTTTCAACCTGCATAATAGCTCATCATATTCTTTTTTTGTTTCTTTATATAATTGTTTGTATCTACTATCCTGATTGCTTAAAACCAACAAAATATCTAGCCTATTCTTACATTCTACCACCTGAGGGTCTTGCTTTAGTTTTGTTGCAGTCTGTTTTTTTCACTTCACCTTCATCTACACTATACACTGTCTTCCAATCTTGTTCTTTTAGTCTTGATATGAAAGTCTGCTTCGCCTCTTCGTTAAAAAATCTGGTATATTCTCTTACGTTTTCTTTTGTTGTTTGCACTCAAATCTGATCCCTACTGGCCAAAACTCATTACTGTATACAGTCTCTTTCATATCTAGTGGAACACCCACCATGAAACACTTTGAGTTATCTTCCATTGGTTTTGTGTTTAGAGCTGACACTGATATATCTTCTTTTTCGTATTTACTTTTATTTGCAATATATTCTTGAATATGTTTCTCTTCAACACTTTCTTGTGCCTTTGAGATGAAAAGCCAAAGTCTTTTATCCTTCTTGATTGGTTTGGTTGATTTGAATGAATTTTCATCTTCGGCTGTGTGTACCAACGTTTCTTACTTTTTTTCGTCTGTTTTTATATCTAACTGTCTTAAATTCGTTCAGATTTTCTGATTCAGGTTTTTTATTTGTTTCTCCTCCTAAATTAGTCATAGCAGGAAAACTTTCATTTTGTTCATGTTTATGTTTCATGTTTAGGTTAATTACATCGGCGGTAATTTGATTATCTTCTATGTTTTGTAGTTTGTTTGCACTCGGTGTTTCCACTTGATTGCTGTCACCTGCGATGTTTACATTTTTCCTGTTATCGCCTGCGTATGGTTTTTTGCTTCAGAGCACTTATCTTGCATGGATTCAATTTTAATACGTAATAGACTGTTACATTCAGTCAATACACTATTTTTCTCCTGTGTTTCTTTCAAAAGTTGCTTTAAATAAGCAATTTCAATGTTTAGTATTTTATTTTGTGTCACCAAATCGTCACTCGGTTTCACAGACTCAGTTGTGTACTGTTCTAGTCTTTCATGCTTGCATTTTGCATTTTTCGCGTTTGCTGACTGTCGCATGCAGGATGGATGAAAGTTATCCAGACACTTGGCACACTTTACATCACCTGTCACACTTTTACCGCAAGGGGCACATTTAAACTCGCTATTTTCGAAATTTTTATGGGAACTCTGTTCCGTGTTATTCTCTCCCGGCGCCATCTTATTCCAGAGTCTATGTCTATGTTAACAAAAATAAATAGTGTGTGGTTTTTCATTGCGTATTCTCCTCATCCCATATAATTGTTTATTATGAAAATTTATAGTTGAAGTTCTTCAGAAACTGAATCGGAGGTTCCAAGAATGGCTGCATTCAGCGGGAAGACAAGTTGCAAACCTGATGACTGAGCTCTCACAGATTCTTGGATTATGAGAAAGCGAATTCCTGAACAAAACCTAATTGTAAATATTTAGATCCTTCATGGCCCATGATTAGTTTTTTCCTATAACCTAGATGTATTGTTGTGTTAACCACAGACAGGAAGTGTGAAAAACTCCGCTAAATCTTTTGCATAGCTCTATGATGATATTTGTTAGTTTAATTAATCAGCTCTATAGTATTTTCATAATTCAATTGCTAATATATTTTTCACTAAATCCAAAAGATGTGGATCTATTATTATTATTAGTTCGATTGAGTCAATTTCAACAAAAACCCATAACTATTATTTCAAACCAAATATATAATGAAGAAGAGAAAAAAATTTTTGTTGATTTCCAACATGCTTTATCTCAGTGAAAAATGGTCGTATAGGAAATAAAAAAAACTAACTTTGGAAGCTTGAAGACTCTAGTTTGGTTAACAGTTTTTAGGAGTAACGGTAGCCCTGCAATCCTCGGATAATGCAGGAAGAAAAAATGTTTCCAATTTTTTTGTTTGCTCTACGTGCATGGAAAAATTTTACAAGGCTGGACCGATGCAAAGGCGAATAGCCTGTTTATTAAGCTCTAATTCGACATCGAATATGACTAATTGCCTTAGAGATATCAACAACAACCTTTATTTCAGATCAAAATTTCAGTTATACAAGATATTAAATGAAATAGTTTCTGATATTGTGTGGTTGACAGGTTATATCTGGGTAGGTTGTAGGATAAACCTCTTGTACTTTGTACTATAGCATTCTTTCAAATATTTTTGTTTATCATATAGGTGTTGATTTTTATGCATAAAGAGTAAGCACTCTTTTAAAAGAATTGGATGATGGATATGCGTCAATTATATATTTTCAATGTGTCGAGGTTCATGGATCAAAATAAGATGATAAAAATCAGAAATTCACATATTTACTACACAAGACAGGGACAAAATCTGCAGATAACACAGGCCAATACAACTCTATTTCAGAAGTTTATATGCACTACTGGTCTTATGTATAGTAACCTGTCTATTTCTGCAGCATTCACGTCAACATTTTTTGTTAATTCTTTTGTCATATTTTGGGCTATTAATCAAGTGTTCATTGAATTCATTCGCGATAACTTTTAGACTTTTATCATCTAAAGAAAGAATACTCTCTTTAATATTATTTTTTAGGGAATTCATTACGTCCAAATTGCTTTGTTCTCTTGTCTAAATCTTCTATTAATTTTTCTTATTCACCTTTTTTCTGTTGAATGAGTGCATTGACATATTGCTTTTAATATCTCTCTGAATGCTGGATCTCTCTGACTTAAAAGCAGTAAGATATCCATCCTATTCTTCGATTGAGGGATCAGTTGTCCAATTTTTTCGATACTTTGATTTCTTTGAGGTTTTGATTAATGAACATGCTCTGTTCAGGTTGTTTTGGTAGAGTTCTAGAAATATGCTGAATTGTAGGCTAACATCTTCTCTGCTGATGTTGTAGACTGGTGTCCAATCTTGTTCAGCTACAAATTTCTTGAGATTTGCTCTATTTCTTTGTGAATATATTCGTCTGTGCACAAGTTGGTTTTTGTCAATCTAACAAATGTAATATTTTGTGCAGCATGGTCTGATATATGATAATGTATGACATCAGTAAAAGCTTGACAATCAATTCTAGTGCAATCACCATCTATACATGTTGAAATTGTTGTGGTTATCATAGTAGGTTCGTACACATTCTGCTTAATATTGTAAGCCACTCACATCTTCTCTTGAATTCTTGCAACATATATCATGTTGAAATCTCCCATTGTAATAACTCTAAGAAACATATTCTTTTTGTTTTTCTATAAGCTCCAAATATCTTTCCTACACTTCATTCCGTTCAATGCATAGTTTTTGTGTTAGTCGTAAATAACCGTCCCAAAAAGTGTAATTTTGCAATGAAAATGTCATGTTTTCAATCGCGAATAACTAAAAAGTATTGAGTTTTCGGGAAAACTTTATGGGACAGTTTTCGCTAAAATTAATCCTGGTAAGGGGTGGGAACCACCCCTAAGATAAAAGCATACTTTGGCATAGGGTAGACTTTGTTCCTTGAGCTACTTTCACCTTGTTCAAAATCGGGGTTGTTCTGATTTTGTAAAATACTGTTTAGGACTGTATCCAGATAATTGAGTTAAAGATAGTAGTGTAAAAACATTTATTGACATCATTCACAATCATAAAATGAATAAGTCACCCGCATGAAGTTAATACAGTAAAAAACACAAATATTAAAGTCATCTATAAAACTCAGAGTGAATTATTCAACTAAAAAACAGAGGTAATCTAGAGATGTTCAAAATGAGAGGTCAGATGAAGTCAGACTCAGACTTTGAGATAGTTCCATTAATTCAACATTAAACACAGCGTTTACAGTGATGATGCAAATGAAATTGATTGCGAGAGCCTCTTTATTTCATCAGAAAATCAGAAAGTTGAATAATGAATTGTTAGAGTAGGCTGAGTAGTATTAAAAATGAGATCAGGCCTTAGAGGAGATACGTGTACTGAAAGCTTAGTAGTCTAAGTCTGTTCTTCATTGAGATTATTACAAATGTGACAATATCATGATTGAGAAGTCAAGATTTATGATCTATAACGTTTTTCTGTAAAGAGAATGCTAATTAATCAATTGAGACGACATTTACAGTGATAAACTGCTTTTAGTAAGCAGAGTTAGTGTTCATCAGAAAAATAGAAGCTACAATTGACAATTATGAGGATTATAATATTAGTTTTACTTTGTATGAATAGAATCACTAACCCAATTGATTCGTTGGAAGCTGAAGACTCGAGATCTTACTTGCTAAATGCTTCCGATGAATGAATTGAGAATTTCTTTTGTATAATGAGGAGATCATACCAGTTAAATGGTTTTACCAATAGTTGAGGAGACAGCTCAAGGTGAAGCAGGGACTGAGACTGTCAATCAGGTTCAATGTTTGAGTTACTTGATCGTTCAAATACTTCAGAGAAGTTCATTTGGTTTTATTGAGAGAGAAGACTGATTCCGTGATTCACCTTTGCGTTTGAGGATTTTCATTCATCTGAAACTTGAGAACAATAGTTGAGAAATGAGATGAATACATTAAGATAATGAGGTGCACATGAGAATATAATAAATCAGTATTTATTACCACAGAGAATGTTCATTCTTGGAGCAAATAATCAATTCCATGTGAGGAGTCTGGAGATATCTGAAAAATCTATGAGAACTGCAAAAATATACCAAAATATATATCTTAGAGGAGTCAAATACATTAGTTTAATGCAATAGAGATCTTATTAGAATAACGTGAGAGAGGATTACCAATAATTTTATAGATTTTCATGATCTGAAACGTGGACAAATTTTCAAACTTTATGAAAAGCAGGAAAATTACATGGAAAATGCAACAATTAAGGATTCTGAGAATTCACTCACCTTTTGATTAGTTGCTCCAAGAACATGAACGAGATGATCAGTTATTAAGCGAGGTGACTTTTTGAAAATTCTAATTTACAAGAATAGCACAATAGGAGGTCTATTCACATCGCAAAATGTAATTTTTTGTGCAGCATGGTCTGAGATATGATAATGTATGACATCAGTAAAAGCTTTGCAATCAATTCTAGTGTAAACACCATCTATACATGTTGAAGTTGTTGGGATTATCCTAGTAGGTTTGTACACATTCTGTTTAATATCTTCTCTTGGATTCTTGCAACATATTCATGATGAAAGCTCCCATAATAATAACTCTAGGAAACATATTCTTTTTGTTTTTCTATAAGCTCCAAATATCTTTCCTACACTTCATTCCGTTCAATGCATAGTTTTTGTGTTAGTCGTAAATAACCGTCCCAAAAAGTGTAATTTTGCAATGATAATGTCATGTTTTCAATCACGAATAACCAAAAAGTACTGAGTTTCCGGAAAAACTTTATGGGAAATTTTTCGCTAAAAATTAAGCCTGATAAGGGGTGGGAACCACCCCTAAGATAAAAGCATACTTTGGCATACGGTAGACTTTGTTCCTTGAGCTACTTTCACCTTGTTCAAAATCGGGGTTGTTCTGATTTTGTAAAATACTGTTTAGGACTGTATCCAGATAATTGAGTTAGAGATGGTAGTGTAAAAACATTTATTGACATCATTCACAATCATAAAATGAATAAGTCACTCGCATGAAGTTAATACAGTAAAAATACAATATTAAAGTCATCTTTAAAACTCAAGAGTGAATTATTCAACAAAAAACAGAGGTAATCTAGAGATGTTCAAAATGAGAGGTCAGATGAAGTCAGACTTAGACTTTGAGATAGCGTTTACAGTGATGATGCAAATGAAATTGATTGGGAGAGCCTCTTTATTTCATCAGAAAATCAGAAGGTTGAATGATGAATTGTTAGAGTAGGCTGACTTGTAATAAAAGTGAGATCAGGCTTTAGAGGAGATACGTGTATTGATCTCTTAGTAGTCTAAGTCTGTTCTTCTTTGAGATTATTACAAATGTGACAATATCATGATTGAGAAGTCAAGATTTATGATCTATAACGTTGGTCTGTAAAGAGAATACTAATTAATCAATTGAGACGACATTTACAGTGATAAACTGCTTCTAGTAAGCAGCTTTAGCGTTCATCAGAAAAATAGAAGCTACAATTGACAATTATGAGGATTATAATATGAGTTTTACTTTGTATGAATATAATCAATTGATTCGTTGGAAGCTGAAGGCTTGAGATCTTACTTGCTAAGTGCTTCCGATGAATGAAATTGGGAATTTCTTATGTATAATGAGGAGATCATACCAGTTGAGTGGTTTTATCAATATTTGAGGAGACCGCTCAAGGTGAAGCAGGGACTGAGACTGTCAATCAGGTTTAATGTTTGAGTTACTTGATCGTTCAAATACTTCAGAGAAGTTCACTTGGTTTCATTGAGAGAGAAGACTGATTCCGTGATTCACCTTTGCGTTTGAAGATTTTCATTCATCTGAAACTCGAGAACAATAATTAGCAAGTGTTATAAGAGGTTATAGTTGAGAAATGAGATGAATACATTGAGATAATGAGGTGCACATGATAATATAATAAATCAGTATTTATTACCACAGAGAATGTTCATTCTTGGAGCAAATAATCAATTCCATGTGAAGAGTCTAGAGATATTTGAAAAATCTATGAGAACTGCAAAAATATACCAAAATATATATCTTAGAGGAGTCAAATACATTAGTTTAATGCAATAGAGATCTTATTAGAATAACGTGAGAGAGGATTACCAATAATTTTATAAACCGATTTCAAGCGAATAACCTGGTCCTCATTGGTAATTACCAACTAGGACCAACTGCATTCAAGCGACTTCGGTCATTGTCGGTTATAATCATTTTTACAAGGAATATCGCTGAAGGCTATAACCGTAGATAACCGCAGGCAGGACCGTAGATAACCGCGGTCATTACTGGTTATTCGCTTGAAATCGGTTATAGATTTTCATGATCTGAAATGGACAAATTTTCAAACTTTATGAAAAGCAGGAAAATTACATGGAAAATGCAACTATTAAGGATTCTGAGAATTCACTCACCTTTTGATTAGTTGCTCCAAGAAAATGAACGAGATGATCAGTTATTAAGCGAGGTGACTTTTAGAAAATTCTTATTTACAAGAGTAGCACAAGAGGAGGTCTATTCATAGTCAGAGCTGGATACCGAAAAAGGGCAGATTAATTGATCCAATTAATTAGCATGAGTTAAGCTGTCAACTGATTAGCACATAGAAGTAGGTTAATTTGAAGTCAATCAGCTGATCATAGAGTTTCGAAATGGAGTTGACGTAGCGCTGCGTTCGAACCATAGGCGTAGCTGAGGATGAGGTCTGAGGGTGCAATGCTCAATTTTCATCACACCTACTGTAAAAATTTCAAGTAAATTGATGCACCTTGAAAGAATTCGGAGCAAATATCCTCATTGACTTGACTACACTGAAGAGTGTAGATTTCATGAGATCTCTGGAACTGTAAGTGAGCGAGAACAGCTTTGGCACAATAAACCACAAGGCGCGGCCTACGATATTTAACAGGCCAGAATGTTGCCTTAAAACGCGACGTTGCCTATTGGGCTCGAGGTGTTACACGCCAGTTGCAGGTTTCAGTTCTGTGAGGAAGGTCGGAAGGTGTGAGGGTAAAAGCGTATCCAAAATTCGACAGGGAAGCGTGTAAAGAGGTTTGTGTTTTTTCGCTGTGTGCGTGTGATTGGTTTTTTAATCAACAAAGAAAGTGAAGATAAGTGTTGCAGTTGCAAGATCAGTGTGTATCGGTTCATCATTGAATTTTTCGACTTTAAGTGTTCATATCTGGAAGGAATAATCAACAGGGAGGTTTTTCATTTTAAAATTTATTAAAAATTCATTTGGAAATCTTAGATTTGAGTACTCTGCCCCGATTGCAAAAGCAACTATAAGTCCACTAATGAGAAAAGAAGGTGTTAGTATTTAGAAGTTAGAAAATGGCTTAACGCAATTCATAGAGAAAGTAGTTTTAAAATCAACGAAGACAATTTAGTTTGTATAAAACATTTTGGAGATTCCCATATTTTGAAAAATAACTCTTATCCAACCGCCTAAGGTTCAGTCGTTCAGTTATAAATATACCGCGAAAAATTCCTAAATTAACTACTGATGATGCATTTCCTTCAATTTTTCCAAATCAACTGAGTTACATGACGTCTTCAATTACTCCAAAAAGAACTGATCCTGAGGTATGGAGACAAAAATTTATTGTCCATTATGATTATGCTTACATCGATTGCGACAAACAAGATCAGATCGATTCATTTTCAGACTTTGGTGGTCATTTCAAAGACAAGGCAATTTCTCACTTCTTTTCCAACGTTGAAGAAAAGGACACTGCTCAATTCTACAAAATAAATTTCAGAGAGACGTTTTGAAATGTTTATTTACTTGAGATATTTATCACGACAAATTTAATGTTCACTATGTCAGCAGGTTTCTGAAATTATCTTGAACAAATTTCCCAAAATTTTGAGTAATATCTTCCTTATCCCAGAAATATGGAAAACTGGTAACGTCATTCTTATTGCAAAACATAACAAAGACCCAAAAAAAGTTGAAAATTACAGACCGATAACGCTTTTTACCAGTACTGGGAAAACTCTTGGAAAAAATCATTAAATTACAGTTAGAAGAACATTTACAGGACTATATTCCCAATTTTCAATTCGGTTTCCGCAGAAAGAAAGCCACAGTTCACCCCTTGACAATTTTCATCTCTAATCTACAAAATGCCCAACTAAACAAAAAAAAAACAGCAGCAGTGTGTATGGATATCAACAAAGCATTTGACAGCATGTGGATAAAGGGGCTACTATACAAAATTTTCAAAAAAGGCTTACCTCAATACCTTATCAAAATAGTGAGGGAATATTTGGAGAACAGAAAATTGAAAATAAGTATCAACAATTCGTCATCCAACTACTTCACCCCTGAGCAAGGTACACCCCAAGGATCACCATTATCTCCGTTTCTTTACAATATTTATTGCAGCGACATTCCCACTAGCAACAATGCAAACCAATATGTCCTACAGTATGCAGATGATACAACGGTAATTTCAAACGAAAAAACACTAAAGAAATGTATTGATAAACTCCAAGAATACATAAACAACATAACTTCATGGTTCGCTAAATGGAGACTAAAAGCTAATCCAGGAAAATCTCAACTAATTATATTCAACCACAACATCACGGTTCAATCCCCAACTATACTGATAAACAACATAAGGGTCAAACCAACACCATCAATAAATTATCTCGGTATTCAAATAGACAACAAAGCTAGCCTGAAACTCCACGCTCAAAATGTAAAGAGAAAAATTGTTAGTAGAGCCAAACACTTTAGATGTCTGACATATAAGGACCAAGGAATCAACATGAAAACAGCAGCAATCATTTACAAATCTATATGCAGACCAATACTTGAATATGGACATCCATTGTACGCAAATTGCAGAGAATCAGTAATGAAGATCTTGGAGGTAGCTGAAACAACATCCCTCAGAACAATTACAAAATTAAGGCACCCAAATAACCCACTATATAACCCTCCCAATCCTTTGCTATACCAGACAACAAGGATAGAACCCATCGGAGAACGTATCAAAAAATTAAATAAGAACTTTATGGAGAGGCTAGAAAAATTAGAAGACATAAGTGAGCTGATGCACAACGATCCAATAGTACAACCCGAGCAGAAAATTCCCAACTTGCACTTTACTACATAAACTTAAAAACTGTTGAATTCTAATATTGTTATCATTTTTTTTTTTTTGTTTTTCCTAAAATAATTTAAATGCTATGTAGGCTGAAGGACTTAGGTCGATGGCCATTTGATAATGTCAATAAAGTACCGTTATCTATCTATCTATCTATCTTCCTTAATAATTATTCTATAATGGTTAGTGATAGAATCCTAAGAACTGCTCCTTCCGACAGTAAATTACTAACTTTTAGTCGTCAGTTATCAGAATTGTTTTTATTTATTCAGACTTTATTATAGGATTTATTTTATGTTAAAAAAAATATGTTCATAATTGAATCATTTTCGATAGCGAAATAATATTTTTTTTCCTCTTCTGATATTCATCCACCTATTTTATTCGCTTCAGAAAGTAAAATAATTTTCATTCAGATTGTAATCTTGTGGAACTCAATAACACAGCTACCTCCTCGTGGTGAGTTCTGGATTATTTGCGATAAAATATTAAGAAATTATTCGCAAATGAACGAAATGCTGTTTTGTTTTCCTCCCTACAGTTCTTTATTACATTGTGAATTGAAATAAATTCGAAATTATATCGAAAACAGTGCGAATTGCACAAGAAAAACGTATACTGTCTATATCTACGCGTACCACTAGACACGCTACTCGTAACAACGGCAACGTCTAACCTTCCGGCCTGTTAGATTTAGTAGGCCGTGCACAAGGTATTTAAACTTCACTTAACATGTTAATCTCGTTTTAATTTCAAGTGAACACTATCTATGTGTCTCTTAACGTTGGATTTTCGTACCGATTTGAAATCGCACAAATGGCATTGATGTCGTTTCAGATTCACATGAACAAAATTAATGTGTCTTTTAAGAAAACGTTCTTGATCTGTAGCGAATACGCACGAATCACACTTGTATTCCTTCAACTTAGAATGAACTCCGTCTACATGCTGCAGGAGATTTCTCCTCGAAATGAATCGAGAATCACACAAATCGCATTTATGTTGCTTCAAATTCAGATGAACGGAATTTATGTGCAACCTAAGACTCCTTTCGTGGTTCGAAGCGAAATCGCACAAATGACACTTATGTTGCCTCAAGTTAACATGAACCGTAGCGATGTGTATTTTTAGGTGTACCTCTTGCTTGGAGGCGTAGTCGCACAAATGGCACTTGTGGGGCCTCAGGTTCAAATGAACAGAATTTATGTGCATTCTAAGCGAGGATTTCGCGTTCGAAGCATAATCGCATGAATGGCACTTGTGTCGTTTGAAATTTAGATGGAAGCCGTCTATGTGTGTTCTGAGGTTATATTTCCTATTCGAAGCATAATCGCACAGATGGCACACGTATTGCTTCAAGTTTAAGTGAACGGAAGTTATATGATCTTTCAGATAATCTTTTCTAGCGAACACAACATCGCATGAGTGACATTCGAATTGCTTTGAATTCGTGCTTGTTTTGAGAGTGCATTCGCTCTTAAAATCCTTAAGTAGATTTTCTTCCACAAATAGTGAAGACCCATCAACTTCGTCAATTTTATCGAGGGAATCTTCAACTTTTGATATGAATTCGACCCTGTCGTAAACTCGATTCCCATCGATAAATTGTTCAGCAATATCCACATCTTCTTTTTTGATCATGTGGTTTTCACAACTTTCTTCGTTGTCGGACACTTGAAATCTGGAAAAGATTTCTTTAAATTTCACACACCTTTTGTTGAGATGGGGAGGGAGGCATTAGCTTCTTGATAAGTGAGGATAATGACTAGCTCATTTTAGAGGAGTGCAAACAGAGGTTAACAACTATGAAGGTTCAGTATCATTTATTCTGCAGAAAATATGAAGCAAACAATAGTACTTACCGCTCATTGACGTGGGCGTTTGTTTCAAATTCCTTGCCAACAGTTTCCATTATGTTTTCTATATTTATTTAATTATTACACAAGAGACAATCTAACACTTCATGCACAGTGCACAGAATATAAAAAAACATAACTAAAATCATAATGCATAGAAAATCCTAAAAGCTCAGGGCTTAGAATATAGAATTTTATATTCTAAGCAGTGTTGCCAACCCTTGATGGAGTATCATAGTACAACAGCCAGACCAAATATAGTACATTTGACAGAATTATAGTACCATAATTTGAAAATAAGGAAATTTATTTTATTCATACCATTTGAATATCTAAATAAAAAAAAAATTAGAGGGAAAAAATTCATAAAAAAAGTACTTTCAAATCGAGTTCTAGCTCAGCAGCAGAATCTTCTAGGAGAATACAAATAATTTCAGTTTTACTTTTTCTTGACGTGATTGAACATATTATTACAGGCTCATTTGTTTTGTTGGTTCAAAAGAAATGCAAGATCCTGAAAAGTAAACAAAAAACAGAATATCAAAATTGAATACGTTTCTGTCCTGTGATTCCCGATTCTACTCGCGAAGTGAAGATAAATAATAGTAGATTCTATAATTTTCATCCACATGCTTTTTTCAGTTCGATTCCTATAAATGGCGAAAGGAGTACTGAACAATGCCCAGACAACTATATTAAGTTTTCCATTAATATTGTTTATGAAACTATATACTTAGAATCAAAGCTATTACTGAAATATTCGAATTTGCACTACTGAAATTATGGCAGATATATATTATCAAATTATAGTACAAAAAGCGTACTATATCCACTTCCAAATTTTATAGTACTTGATGTAGCAAATATCGTACAAATACTATAATTATAGTACGGTTGGCAACGCTGATTCTAAGGCTCAGGTTTATTTATCTATGAATGTATCCACTAACCACAGATCTACGAAAGTAGGTTACATGACCTCGCATCATATATTGACAAATGTCAATCAAAAAAATCAAAACATTGTCACGCAGTTGTATAAAAACTAGAAATGGTCGCGCTTATTTTTCATCGTCGATGATTGTGAGCGTCGTAGGGTTCTTTGAGCAAAAATGTTGGTAGTAATCACGAATTATGTTGGCGAAACTAGTTGTCATTTGTCAATTTATGTCGTGTCGCCCACATGAGCATACAGCATTTTGATGTTCTGTGGCATACAGTTTTCGGTAATTTTATGATTTTCTTGTCCCAAATAACAATTTCTTAGCAAGAAGATTTCGATAATAGAGAGCTATTCTTATAAAACTACATTTTAGAAATATTCTAAGACAGAATCTGGTGTAAAGTGTAGTTTAAAAGATCGACGTATCAAGCCAAGGTATTGTAAACCTTGTGTGATGAAATTAAATAATTCAATCGATTGTGTTTATGAAAATAAAAGGATTATCAAATAACACAATGGAAAGTGTTGGAAACCGAAAAGAAGTAGAAGGAGAAGCCTCTATCAGTGATCGGTGAGTGCTATTTTTTCTGGTTTTCTCGTTCCACACGAATCGACACTAACATTACTGAAATGAATATGTTGCTGTCTTTTTTTTAAAAAAATAACTATAATTTATTAATCCTTCGACACATCTCAAGTATGCATAGGAGAGGTCAAAAAGGTTCAAAAATTCAGACACCTTTAAATGTATCATCTAAATGTCCTAATAGTCATTCACAATATAATAACATTTTCTAAGAAGCATTGCCTTGACTGATTTCTCATATCTATTCACATTTTTAGATTTAAAATGAGGAGGTAAATGATTATACAACCTGATACATTGATAAGTGGGTGGAAGCTCCAATTTTGCTATTTTGTCTGGGAAATGACAGTGTTTCCCTATTTCTAGTATTATAATCATGCTGTGATAATTTAATTTGCTATCATTTTCCTCACATACATTAAGCATTTGTGAATAAAAGTTGATGTAAGGGTCAAAAGGTCATAAAAAAAAAAATATATATATATATATATATATATATATATAATATATAAATATATATATATATAATATAATATATTCTTTTGAATAAGAGAGCTAAAATAATACAATAAATGTTGAAACAAAAAGAACCCTTTCAAAATAAAGATAGGCCTACAAAGGCCTAGCAATATTGAAAAGCATACGAATGATCCTTTTTGTAAGTAGTACTGGGAACAACACAGGAAACTTACGTTTTAGCAAATGATTAATGGTCAAAAACGCTTCATGGTTGAGAGAGACACTCCTCTTCTACTTAACTAGCTAGACCAAAAAAGTTCTATCACTTGGTAAATTAAAACTGGGAAAATTAGCTTAATGAGCTTATTAATCTAATCCTCTCTCTTTTCATGAAAACTGTTTCTAGTATCGAATAACGCTACACTGCTTACCATTTTCAAAATCAGTGAAAAAATTATCAAGACAAGTAGCTGAATGTTGAGTTGTCCTGTTCTTTAATTAGCATATCGAAGGTATTTAAGGAAGTTTGTTGCAGGGCTCAAGTTTCAAGGGATGAAGAAAATTTTGAAACTAACATGGTCAAAGAAGAAGATGTCGATATTGCTGAACAATTCATTGATGGGAATCCAGTTACCGACAGAGCCGAATTCCTATTAAAAGTTGAAGTTAACCTCAGTGGCCTCAATGAAATTGATGAGAAAAATTGTCCTTTCTCTATCGCAGATGAAAATCCTATAACAAATTAAGTAAATTCACAGCAACATAGGTGCGATGTTTGCCAGTCTTCTTTCAAGAGCAAATCTAATCTCAAAAAACATGTTAACTACATTCATTCCAATCCGAATAGACATGAATGTCACTTGTGTGATTTTGTATCAAACCAGAAGATGGGTCTGAACAGACACATAGATTCAGTTCATTTAAATTTGAGATAACACAAGTGTCACTTATGTGATTTGCATCTAATCAGAAAAGACATCTGAAAAACCACATAAATTCAGTTCATTCAAATATAAAACCTCACAAGTGTCACCTATGTGATTTTGCTGGTGCTAGGAAGATATCCCTGAAAAACTACATAGATTCAGTTCATTTAAACATTAAACGACACAAGTGTCATTTATGTAATTTTGCTGCCAGAAGTAAAGATCATGTCAAAAAGCATATCGATGCTATTCATTTAAATTTGAAGGGACACAAGTGTCACTTATGTGATTTTGCTAATCTGAAGAAGAACCTGAAAAACCACATAGAATCAGTTCATTTAAACTTGAAACAACACACAAGTGTCACTTATGTGATTTTTCTGCTAATCGGAAGATATATCTGGAAAACCACATAGATGGAGTTCATTTAAACATAAAACGACACAAGTGTCACCTATGTGATTTCGCTACTATCAGGAAGATATTTCTGAAAAACCACATAGATGGAGTTCATTTAAACATAAGACGACACAAGTGCCATTGGTGTGATTATGCTTCGAATCAAAAAAATGATCTCAAAGTACATATCGATTCAATTCATTTAAATTTAAAACTGAATAAGTGTCACTTAGGCGAGTTTGCTCGCAATTACAAGGGCACTCTGAAGAAACATATTGTCTCAATTCATTCGAACCTGAAGTGACACAAGTGCCATTTGTGTAATTTTGCTTTGAAATATAAATATAGCCTCGAAAGTCATATGAAGTCGTTTCATTCAAATTCAGATCACCCCTGATGTTGTTTGCGTGAATATTTTTCAAAATGTAAAACTGATTTTAAAAATCATATACAACATTCTCATTTCATCTGAAATTATAGTTAATTTCACTCTTGTAACAGAAATTTAAAAGCAACAATTTATAGTTTTCTATTAAATGTTGATGTTTACAAAAAAATAACAGTGTGTGGTTTCAATTATTTTTTCTAGAATTCATATTATTTTCAAACCAGTTTTGGTGAAAAAGAACCTAAATACTAATATCCACTGGACATTAGTCGTGTCATTCATCTCTATGAATAAATAAAGTCCTCTAGTCAGAGTGGCATAGAATTGACGTATTCATTTACAACAGATATGAAATCACCCATACCGCGTTGGAGTGTTACTGATTCGATTCGATACTTCGCGTACCATACGTTGTGCTCTACATCCCCACCCAACCGAATCTGTCGGCCCAGCCATTTATTCGATATCACTTCCCCATGAGGTTTTGATTCTGTCACTGGTGATTTGATGTGAAATTTTACTAACGCCAGAAAAATAAGAACTCCTTGAATAAATTTGCAAACACTTGGTTTGGAAGATTATATGTTTTCAACCAATTAAAATTTTTCAAGTATTTTATAAATTTTCAAAGGTTTGTTCTATATCAGCATTTTGTTTTAGTCGTTTCACTTTGACTTGGCAATTACATACATCTCTTCTGACTTCTTGGTATCATCTCTGGCAAATTTTCCATTGTAAACAAATATTTTATCTATATTTGATTGTTATCTTAATATTGTGTGATGAAAGATATATACAATTTCCATTTTAAAATTACAAATAAAACACAAATAAAGACTGGAAAAAATTTCAGAATCGTTTATTCATTTTGCAACATATGATTGAAGAAATGATTAAATGAAATGTTCTCAATCAAATATTGTTCGTAATCTTCATGAAAGGGAGCACCCAGTTTTCAAAAATGATTTGGGAAAACTTTAATAAACAATGAAGTCGTATGTTTCCAAATTCAACAGATTCATCTGAACCTGTGTGCAGCACGAATGATTCTGCCTCAATTGGATATCACTTCAAGGTAGTACCATTCATTTACGAATTCTGCAGAATCTCATGGATCTAGGAAATACTTCCAAATATATTATTCTACGTCATTTGAGTAATCCCAACAAGTGTAATACATATTCATTTGACCAAAATAATTGTTCTCACAAGTAATTTAAATATCTTTGCATACAATTTTTTCATCATTCGTGGTGAAAACGAGTTGTTCTTCTGAATTCGCCACACTTACGGCCGTTTTCAATAAACAACCCACAGAACATAAAATATATTGTCTCTGACCATGTTTCTCTATCAACGTCATGACGTCGACTAACGGCCGTTTTTCAATAACCAAAGATATCCGATAGCCGTTATTTGTCTACCTGCGTTAGAGAAATCGATCCATTTGTACCTACTTCTGTTCCAATATTCTATCTGCCTACAGGGATTTCTATCGATCGGTAAGGTGTATCGTTGGTTTCCTAATGACAGAAGTAGAATTCAATGAGACCTCTGGCGGAAAAAATTGTAACTGAAGCAACGAGTAAAATTATTCGTTTTGGATTGTTTTCATTCTACTTTTTGTCTTCATTGCAGATCAAGTTTGATTTTATGTGTACCTTTTTTAAAGTTTTATACTTTGAATTATGTCGCTGCATAATCGAAACTGATTTGTTTTACTCGTTGCATTGACATTTCAGAGCGCCACCTATCTACTTTTCCCAAAAGAGTCAGATAGAGCTACAGAGATACCAACTCCCGAAGTAAATGAGCCTACCGGCGTTCCAAAGAACTTTAAACTTAACCACGGCCTACTAAATCTAACAGGCCGGAAGGTTAGACGTTGCCGTTGTTACGAGTAGCGTGTCTAGTGGTACGCGTAGATATAGACAGTATACGTTTTTTTTCTTGTGCAATTCGCACTGTTTTCGATATAATTTCGAATTTATTTCAATTCACAATGTAATAAAGAACTGTAGGGAGGAAAACAAAACAGCATTTCGTTTATTTGCGAATAATTTCTCAATATTTTATATCGCAAATAATCCAGAACTCACCACGAGGAGGTAGCTGTGTTATTGAGTTCCACAAAATTACAATCAGAATGAAATTTATTTTACTTTCTGAAGCGAATAAAATAGGTGGATGAATATCAGAAGAGGAAAAAAATATTATTTCGCTATCGAAAATGATTCAATTCTGAACATATTTTTTTTTAACATAAAATAAATCCTATAATAAAGTCTGAATAAATAAAAACAATTCTGATAACTGACGACTAAAAGTTAGTAATTTACTGTCGGAAGGAGCAGTTCTTAGGATTCTATCACTAACCATTATAGAATAATTATTAAGGAAGATATTACTCAAAAATTTTGGGAAATTTGTTCAAGATAATTTCAGAAACCTGCTGACATAGTGAACATTAAATTTGTCGTGATAAATATCTCAAGTAAATAAACATTTCAAAACGTCTCTCTGAAATTTATATTGTAGAATTGAGCAGTGTCCTTTTCTACAATGTTGGAAAAGAAGTGAGAAATTGCCTTGTCTTTGAAATGACCACCAAAGTCTGAAAATGAATCGATCTGATCTTGTTTGTCGCAATCGATGTAAGCATAATCATAATGGACAACTAATTTTTGTCTCCATACCTCAGGATCAGTTTCTTTGGAGTAATTGAAGACGTCATGTAACTCAGTTGATTTGGAAAAATTGAAGGAAATGCATCATCAGTAGTTAATTTAGGAATTTTTTGCGGTATATTTAATAACTGAACGACTGAACCTTAGGCGGTTGGATAAGAGTTATTTTTCAAAATATGGGAATCTCCAAAATGTTTTATACAAACTAAATTGTCTTCGTTGATTTTAAAACTACTTTCTCTATGAATTGCGTTAAGCCATTTCTAACTTCTAAATACTAACACCTTCTTTTCTCATTAGTGGACTTATAGTTGCTTTTGCAATCGGGGCAGAGTACTCAAATCTAAGATTTCCAAATAAAATTTTAATAAATATTAAAATGAAAAACCTCCCTGTTGATTATTCCTTCCAGATATGAACACTTAAAGTCGAAAAATTCAATGATGAACCGATACAAACTGATCTTGCAACTGCAACACTTATCTTCACTTTCTTTGTTGATTAAAAAACCAATCACACGCACACAGCGAAAAAACACAAACCTCTTTACACGCTTCCCTGTCGAATTTTGGATACGCTTTTACTCTCACACCCTTCCGACCTTCCTCACAGAACTGAAACCTGCAACTGGCGTGTAACACCTCAGCATGCTTAACACCTCGAGCCCAATAGGCAACGTCGCGTTTTAAGGCAACATTCCGGCCTGTTAAATATCGTAGGCCGCGACTTAACCAAAGATAGTTGAAAGAATCTTCGGTAGCGTTATTTGTTTACTGTGGAATTCGGGCAGTAAGAACTATGGATAAGTGTTGGGAATTTTTGTTAGAGTACATTTTATTGCTGTTTTCTGGGATACCTGAGCGAAATTGAATTGTATTAATGAAGTACTTTAATCGCGATATGGAATTATTGAAATAAAATGATGGGAATGAAGATGAGGAATGGAAAGGAACGATTACGCGAAAAGTCCATAAAATACTTGAATCATTAGAAGCTGACATGTAAATTCTTATTGAACTAGAGTGTGTTGAATGAAGTTTTCATTTATATTCGAAAGTAAAATCTCCAAGGTAAGACTATTTGAACCTATTCAGTTTAGAAATATCCACGTTCTTAGTTTTCAGGAATCACGGAAAAAAAGCTGTAGCGGAATTGTGTGTGCAGTACGTTTCAATAGAAAGGTTCTACCAACAAGAATTTCACAAAATTGCTGATATTTTTAGGCTTACAGGCTACATAATGGTGTAACTCGTATATTGATACGGTCAACGTACTGCACACACAATTCCGCTACAGCTTTTTTTCCGTGATTCCTGAAAACTAAGAACGTGGATATTTCTAAACTGAATAGGTTCAAATAGTCTTACCTTGGAGATTTTACTTTCGAATATAAATGAAAACTTCATTCACTCTGAAAATAGAATAACATGTATTTTGGCTTTAACGAACTTTTATTTCAGAAATAGTGAAAATATGACATTTCACATTCGGAGATTCAAGAAATATAAAAAGCATATCATCTTCGTATGTTCAGATTGTGTTAACTTATGCTTCTGAATGTTTCGACTTGGTGACCAGGATGAATTCATGATACAGCAATGTTTAATCATTCAGATTTGGAAGGTGAAATTTATAAACTGTTCCTGACTGTACCAACAAGTATCCATTGTATTATATGATTCATTGATATATTGTGAACAACAAGACAGACTCGGAAATCGCTAGTTATTGTGTGATAATGGATATCCAGTAGTAGAGCTGAACAAATATTCAACGGAATCTCATATCTTGTATTTATTATTTTCATGTATTAACAAACTGAAAGATAATAATTTAGTTGAAGAAAATATACACAATAAGTTGAATTTCAAGTCAAATAGTTTTTCAGGTGATTAGCGTGTTCGGAGGAGAAGATATTCTGTTTGAGCATTGAATATGAGGGTTGAAACTTGAAAATATTCTATTTGTAAATACTGCTATAGCTACTTGAAGATATTTCCAAAAGTTACAATTTTAAAGAAGTACATGCAGAAATGAGTGTCACTTATAGATAGTTGGTTTCATGTATCTAGTCATAACCTCAGCTTGGTTTATAATTCCATAGAGTTCATATTTTAAACGGATGTGAATTTGCTTTTGATTGAGCAAGCTGAATAAGGCCATTGCCAATTAGTTTGGTACAATAGGCATCCTAGTGCCCGTTTATTGTAAGTTTCGTTGCCACCGCAATAAATGGAGTTGTACAAAATAATTGAATGGTCGGCTAGAACAAAGTTGGATGTCATTTTATTTTTTGTCTAATTAGTTTAGGGTTTTTGTTAATTTTTATATAATTAGGTTTCACCTGTATGAAAATAAAGCTGTTTGTTCATTTTATTTATTGTTATAATTTTTTTTATTGTCCTTACTGGAGAGATTATCTGCTAATTTACCCATTATTTTTAGTTCCACGAGGAAATGCAGATGAACAAGATCATAATGGGTAACCTTACGATAACAAACGAATATGATTGCAATTGTGCTTTCAATTAGAGTTTCTCAATTTCAGCCTGAATGATATTTCGCTGCTGTTTTTTTTTGTAGTCCGTTTCTTCACATCCAAATATTAGATAGCAGAAAGACAGTCACTTACATATAAATAAATGTTTTTCTGCACTAAAAATAAGATTTTTTCATTATTTAACTGTTAACGAGTGTAGTAATATTGATGAAATTGATATAGTTCATATCAGTATTCATGCAACCTCATTTAATTTCTCATCACGTTTATGATTTTTTAAATTATTTTTCTAGATCCCTTGATCCCCAATACTTGTTTTAAATAATCATTTATTCACAAGTGAAACCTAAAGGAAGGGTTGAAGTACAATAACTTCAACCAAATCAGATTGGGAAGTCAGTTTAATGAAATACTTTATTTTAGTTCCCGGTATTCCCTAATTCCAATTTTAAATTAACAAAACTTCCGAGTCACAGAATATCTATCCTTAGGATAGATATTCTGTGTCCGAGTTCTGAACATAGATCATGAGGTTGTCTTTATGCCTATTCTTTCATAAAAAAAAGGAAAAATGAAAAAACAACAGAATTTATATGAATAATTACATTCCAATTCGACATCCAATCACAGTGATAATACAAAAATATGCGATTAATGATTCGAAAAATAAATGAATAAATCAAGTTCTATGGATTGAGGTGAGAACTGAAGAAGTCCCTATCTATCCATGCTTTAACCAAGATATGGTTTAAACCACATGATACAAGGAATACATTCTTTGTATCATGGTTAAACCATGATTGTGAAACGCAAACCATAGATAGATATCAGCACCGATAGAAGGCCGGTAAAACCGAAGATAGAGCTCTATCGGCTATCTTCGGTTGTTTATTGAAAACGGCCGTTAATGTACAATCAGAAATGCATTAACACACACTGCCATCTTGAAAAGCCTTTAAATCAATCTTAAAATGAAAATCTATTCATTTATTTCACAAAATGATATAAATATCCCGTTGTCATTCAAAAATTTACAAAAAAAAACCCTAGCGCCACTCAGGCTGGTGGCTAAATTTCGAACCTAGAAAACAAGTATTCACATCGCCCTCAACGGTAGTTGGAGTCGCCATACAAAGTTAAAGGTTGCATTGGAAGAAGAAAACTGTGCTCTGTAGTGACACCTGTTAGACATATGTCATATACATTGACCTACTATACAGTAGGTACTACTACTATAGTATAGTAGGTCAATGGTCATATAATTCTGTTCTCTATGGTTTCCGAAATAAACAAATTTTATAGGTATTTCTTAATTTAATAATATCATAATTCCTTCAAGTTCGTAAATCTCTATCAAGTGAAATGGATTTTCTGGAAGTATCCCAGCATTCCCTAGAGAAAAAGCCAACAATTTTTTGCGAAAGTTCGTAAGTATTCATTCTCAACATTTGTTGAATTGACAGTGCTTCTGAGGAACTCTTAAGCTAGGGAAATGATACTCGAATGGATTGTTGGGTACACCTCAGTCACATAATTCTTATCGTTACAGTCTTCAAGATTCAACAGACGAAGAAAGTATGTTAACAGATAATTATGATACCCTCAGTGGTCCATTCAAACCAGCAGATGAGGAAACTGTCGTTTTCTCCCTCAAAGAAGAAAAACCGTTCGAAAATGAAGCAAAGTGTGAAGATATTCCTGAAGAAGTTGTTTGCGAAATGAAGGATCATCCGAAGCAACACAAGTGTAAATTTTGCGATTACGCCTGCAATAGGAAAGAAAACCTCAAAAGGCATAAAGAATCTGTTCATTTAAATTCAAAACAACATAAGTGTCATTTGTGTAATTTCGCTTCGAACAACAAATCAACACTCAAAAGACATATTGATTCTGTTCACTTAAATTTGAAGAAACACAAGTGCGATCTGTGCGAGATGGCCTTCAATCATAAAATAAGCCTCAAATCACACGAAGATTCAGCTCATTTGAATTTGAAACAACATAAGTGCCATTTGTGTGAATTGGCTTTTTATCGAAAAACCAGTCTCAAATCCCATATAGATGCTGTTCATCTGAATTTGAAACAACATAAGTGCATTTCTTGTGGGTATGCATCAAATCGAAAGATCGATGTTCAGAGACACTTCGGATCTGTTCATTCAAATTTGAAGCCATAAGTGTCATTTATATGATTTTGCTTCCAAACACATATCAAAGTTCGTTTAATTCAGAAAATCGCCTTTGTTCGAAATCGGGTATGTTCAGATTTTGGCAAATTACTATTGTGGATTCTTACTAGATAATTTGGTTGAAGATGGTGCTGTAAATACATTTATTTTACATCGTGCAAATACAAATACAATATTAACAGCATCTACATAATTATCCAACTACAACTCTAGTTATTCTAACGCACTTCAAATAAGAGGTCATAAGAATTTAGACTTTTCCTTTTCAGTATTTAATGAACCATAATTATGCTAGTTTCTATTTTGAATTTTTTTCATGTGAATAAAAATTTAAAAAATTGGAACAACTTTTTATTTCTCTAATTCTGTGTCAGATCCTCTCTTTCTGACAGATCAAGAAGAACTATGTTCATACAAAAATCAGGATCTTGAAGTTAGGTACCCCATATTGCCCCGGATTCATTCAAATTCGAAGAAACATTAATGCCATTCATGTGAGTACTCTTTGAATAATATGATTATGTTCTTTCGGAATTGAAAGAAATCAAATCTGTATAATGAAAATATGAATGAAATTATGATTCTTGTCTTAAACCCCACATAATCTATTAATTTTTTTGTTTAATTAATTTTCAAACTGAATAAAGGGTTCAGTTTCCAGTAATGTGTAAAGTTAAAATATTATCAAGTATTCGTTCCTCGTTATAAATACAATATAATAGGATAATCTTTATTATCGTAGGAGCATGTTTTGATAATAAGAAAAACCTTTATGTAAGCATATCAAAATATGCTCACACGTTTCTGACCAGAAGATTATAGAATGGAAACAGGCAAGAGTGGAAACTGATGTCAATTGAAGGCAATGCTTCATGTTTTGAAATCATTTCAGAGACTCTCACTATGAAAACATTTCTGCGACTGGAAAAGAAAGCTTTACCTTCACAAAACCTACAAAAAAAAGCAGTTCAAGTCAAGACATTTTAATTTGAAACTTGTACAAGATGTCATATAAAATGTACACAAACAGCACACAGAGAAGTTTTGTTAATTTGTACAGGAGTAGTAGCAATTATCAGATATAAAATATTCAGATAATATTGTTTATAATGCAGTAAAACTAGGGACGTTTTGAGTTTAAGTGATTCTCTCGATTGTTGCAAATTGGAAATTTCAGACAATATAATATACATATATGTACACATTGAATAAAAATATTAAAAATAGCTTGAAAGTATTGTTGTTCATTTAGCATCGTAATACAAGGAAAAAGGCACAATAAATCAATAGATAAGATGAATAATTTCATTTTATATATTACTGCAGCCTCAAACACAAGTGAGATGCAATAAATGAATAATACATGAAAATATAGTGAGTAATAAATTTTTCAACCCGATGATAACATGTTCTGTATATATTCCTTTCTCTGGATGATGTGCATTTTTATTCAAAATTAATCTCTATATAGATAATATAATATACTAATTTCTCTATATAGATTTTTTCCCTCCCTAAAGGGAAAAAAATTTGAGTCTTTTATCAAATGAAAAAATTGTTCATACTGATGTCCAATTATATTTCAATCATGAATATTTTCATGATCTGTTAGGTCTGAAACTATTTCATCCTTCTCTTGCTTTTCATAAAAATATGGATAGTGACTAATGTGTAGTGTTTTGTACATTTCTTTGTTATTGAAAGCAAAAAGAAAACTAAACAACAAATTTTACCTTCACAATTAGCAGAATTGACAAGATATTTTGTATTAAGTACATCCTTGTACAGTACAGTAGCAGAGCTAGAATATGCTTGCAAATTCTAGACAATCTTGCTTTGTATGTGTATATAATCTTGTCAACCTTCACACCATCATTCATAAGAAATCGTTTCCTAAATTTGATATGGTTGTCTTTGTAGAATTCCAATGTTTTGAAATAATTTTTTCCCACATATAGGATCAAATGATTGCATTGCAACATCTGCTCACCCTCTACATATCATCTATGAGGTGTTGCCTGTAAATATTGAGGAACATTTGGTAAATATTCTGCCAAATGATTTGAAAAACATTCAAACAACATTCAACAAATTGTGCTCACCTCAATATTTTACCTAAATTATAACAAAAAGCGCAATATTTTCTATACCTACACATACACAGGATCCACAATTAAGCAAATAACTTCGATTATTGATAGTCAATTAATATTAAAACTAAAAAATCCCATATATACGAATAGAAAGCCAATGTAAACACAAAACAATACTTGTTTCGCGAAAAAACTGATCGGAAAATGCAGCGATACCATCGGTAATTATTTTCTCCAATAATCGAGCCGAGAGCTAGTACTCTACCAGATCGGGAAAACAAAATTGGAAACATCACAGTAAATTCGAAAAGGGCCATATTCTTGTGGAACAGTTGCAGAATCAAATCCTCATAGGGAAGTGATATCGAATAAATGTCTGGGCCGACAGATTCGGTTGGGTGGGGATGTAGAGCACAACGTATGGTACGCGAAGTGTCGAATCGAATCAGTAACACTCCAACGCGGTATGGGTGATTTCATATCTGTTGTAAATGAATATGTCAATTCTATTCAACTCTGACGCGAGGAATATATTTGCCTCAATGAATGACACGAATAATTTCCCGTGGAAATTAGTATTCAGGTTCTTTTTCGCCAAAACTGGTTCGAAAATAAAATGAATTCTAGAAAAAATAATTGAAAAACAAAAATATATTCTACGAGAAGAAATTAAAAAACAAAAACTAATTCTATGAAAATAAACAAAGAAAAACAAAAACAAATTCTAAAACATGCGAATTTGAATATCGAAAAATTCAAATTAAATGTTCAAATAATCCTTCTTGTTGTGCCAAACAGTAGCCAAATCTATTATAAAGAGATAATCTCATATCTCTGAGAAGATTGGGCATACTTGCTATTTTGGCATAAAGTTGGAGAGCCGAATGTGAAGATATCTCCAAAGGCAAGAATAAAAGAAATTATTATCTCCGCAATAGATTGACCACCAAAGTAACGCTTTTTGATTTTAATTTTCTCTTAAAACCGTAAAAATCTTTATTTACACGAATCTAATTTATTTTCTCACTATCACATCTGACATTCGGATGCGACCCATGTGCATTGCAATTCGCGGCAGCCGAGACTTGCCATTCCAACAGTCCAGTCCCTTATTTGTTATCGAATCGCAATGAGATTTCGATTCTTCCACTGTTCTACTAGACTCGGAGGTCATTCGAATTTACCATTCATATTCCTATGTTTCCATAAGGATTTTCTGTATCTGTATAATAAACACATACGGGATGAGGAGAATCCTCAATGAAAACCACACACTATTTATTTTTGTAAACATCAACATTTAATAGAAAACTATAAATTGTTGCTCTTAAATTTTTGTTACAGAGTGAAATTAACTATTATTTCAGATGAAATGAGAATGTTGTATGTGATTTTTAAAATCAGTTTTACATTTTGAAAAATATTCACACAAACATCAGGGGTGATGTGAATTTGAATGAAACGACTTCATATGGCTTTTGAGGCTAAATTTATAATTCCAAGCAAAATTACACAAATGGCACTTGAATCACTTCAGGTTCGAATGAACTGAGTCGATATGATTTTTCAGATTACACTTGTAATTGTAAGCAAACTCGCATAAGTGACACTTGTTCAGTTTTGAATTTAAATGAACTGAATCGATATGTGCTCTGAGATTTTTCTTATGATAAGAAGCATATTCACATAAATGACACTTGTGTCGTTTTATGTTTAAATGAACTCCATCTATGTGGTTTTTCAGATGTATCTTCTGATTAGCAGAAAAATCACATAAGTGACACTTGTGTCGTTTCAAGTTTAAATGAACTGAATCTATGTGGTTTTTTCAGGTTCATCTTCAGATTAGTAGCAAAATCACATAAGTGACACTTGTGTCCCTTCAAATTTAAATGAATAGCATCGATATGCTTTTTGACATGATCTTTACTTCTGGCAGCAAAATTACATAAATGACACTTGTGTTGTTTAATGTTTAAATGAACTGAATCTATGTGGTTTTTCAGGGATATCTTCCTAGCACCAGCAAAATCACATAGGTGACACTTGTGAGGTTTTATATTTAAATGAACTGAATTTATGTGGTTTTTCAGATGTGTTTTCTGATTAGATGCAAAATCACATAAGTGACACTTGTGTTGTCTCAAATTTAAATGAACTGAATCTATGTGTCTCTTCAGACCCATCTTCTGGTTTGATACAAAATCACACAAGTGACATTCATGTCTATTCGGATTTGAATGAATGTAGTTAACATGTTTTTTGAGATTAGATTTGCTCTTGAAAGAAGACTGGCAAACATCGCACCTATGTTGCTGTGAATTTACTTCATTTGTTATAGGATTTTCATCTGCCATAGAGAAAGGACAATTTTTCTCATCAATTTCATTGAGGCCATTAAGGTTATCTTCAACTTTTAATAGGAATTCGGCTCTGTCGCAAACTTGATTCCCATCAATGAATTGTTCAGCAATATCGACATCTTCTTCTTTGACCATGTTGGTTTCAAAATTTTCTTCATCCCTTGAAACTTGAGCCCTGCAACAAACTTCCTTAAATACCTTCGATATGCTAATTAAAGAACCAACAAGGACAACTGATGTCAATAAATGTTTTTACACTACCATCTCCAACTCAATTATCTGGATACAGTCCTAAACAGTATTTTAACGAAATCAAAACACAGATTTTGAACAGTTACACTTCTCAGAATATTAAAAAAAAGTTTACTCTTGAAGGTCATATCCGAAGTTGAGAACCCTATTTTTTTTTTTAAGGAATGATGAACAAGTTTCTGTTGCTGTAGGGAATTATATCAGTATCTTTAATCAGTTTCATAACATCGACTTGAATTGAATTCGTACTTTGTTTATTCGAACTACAAAAACGAGAAGGCGCTCAATATACGAAAGAACAATTTCAAATAATTGAACGTGTTAATATCTTCAAAATAAAAGGATGCTATGCGCATAATTAGATCTCGCATGTTTGGGGTAATGTTAGACCAATTGACAAAGTTACCCTGAATGACTGTATGCTAATTAAAGAACCAACAAGGGTAACTCAACATTCAGCTACTTGTCTTGATAATTTTTTCACTGAATTTGAAAATGGCACGCAGGTAGCGTTATTCAATACCAGAAACAGTTTTCATAAAAATTCAAGAGAGAATTAGATTAATAAGCTCATTAAGCTAATTTTCCCAGTTTTAATTCACTAAGTGATAGAACTCTTTTGGTCTAGCTCCTTAAGTAGAAGAGGAGTGTCTCTCTCAACCATGAGGTGCTTTCGAAAATTAATCATTCGCCAGAACATAAGTTTCCTGTGTTGTTCCCAGTACTACATACAAAAAAGATTATTCGTATGATTTTCAATATTGCTCCCAGATAGTTTTGTAGGCCTATCTTTATTTTCAATGACCTTTTGACATTTGCATCAACTTTTATTTTCAAATGCTTAATGTATGTGATAGCTAATTAAAATATCACAGCATGATTATAATACTAGAAATAGGGAAACATTGTCATTTCCCAGACATAAAATAGCAAAATTGGAGCTTCCACTTACTTATCAATGTATCAGGTTGTATAATCATTTACCTCCTCATTTTAAATCTAAGAATGTGAATAGATATAAGAAATCAGTCAAGGCAATGCTTCTTAGAAAATGTTATTATACTGTGAATGATTATTAGGACATTTAGATGATACATTTTAAGGTGTCTAAATTTTTGAACCTTTTTGACCTGTCCTATGCATACTTAAGATGTCTCGAAGGATTAATAAATTATTATTATTATTTTCAAAAAAAGACAGCAACATATTCATTTCAGTAATGTTAGTGTCGATTCGTGGAATGAGAAAACCAGAAAAAACAGCACTCACCGATCACTGATAGAGGCTTCTCCTTCTACTTCTTTTCGGTTTCCAACACTTTCCATTGTGTTATTTGATAATCCTTTTATTTTCATAAACACAATCGATTGAATAATTTTATTTCATCACACAAGGTTTACAATACCTAGGCTTGATACGTCGATCTTTTAAACCACACTTTACACCAGATTCTGTCTTAGAATATTTCTACAATGTAGTTTTATAAGGATAGCAGTCTATTATCGAAATCTTCTTTCCAAGAAAATTGTTATGTCGGACAAGAAAATCATAAAATTACGGAAAAGTGGATGCTCATATGGCCGACAAGACATAATTCGACAAATGACAACTAGTTTCGCCAACATAATTCGTGATTACTACCAACATATTCGCTCAAAGAACCCTACGACGCTCACAATCATAGACGATGGAAAATAAGCGTTACGCACCCTGGTGACAATCTCAGTAACTACAAATGTTGACATAGTTCTTGTTCTCGTGCTTTGTATTTTTACTTTGTTATCTGTGCTCTGTATTTGTGCGATCATTAATTACATTCTTGTACAGTACAGTAGCAGAGCTAAAATATGCTTCCAAATTCTAGATAATCTTGGTTTGTATTTATATAATCTTGTCAACCTTCATATTATCATTCATAAGATATCGTTTCCTCAATTTGATTTGGTTGTCCTTGTAGAATTCAATGTTTTGAAATAATTTTTTTTCCCACATAGAATCAAATGATTGCATTGCAACACTTGCCCACCTTCTACACAGCACCTATGACCATGTATATATTGGAAAATTTCCTATAATTTGATAAACCTTTGGTGAACATTTTGCCAGATTATTTGAAAAACATTCAAACTTGAATTGTGTTCACCTCAATATTTGACCTAAAATATAACAAAAAGCGCAATATTACCTATACTTACATATACAATATAACCCACAGGATCCACAATTGAGGAAACAACTTCGATTGATAGTCAATAAATGTTGAAACTTAAAAATCCCATATAGAAAGCTAATGTAAACACAAAACAATAATCGTTTCAGTAAACAGCTGATCGGCGAATGCAGCGCCACCATCGGTAATTATTTTGTCCAATAACAAAAAGAAATTGAATTCGTATTCAATGAATAGTTCTTAACATACTCTGAACAAACATTAATAAGAATAAAATACAATAATCTTAATTCATTAGGTTGGTTTCAATAATTTGAATTTTCTCTTTAACCGTAAATTTTTTTATTTACACGAATCTAATTTATTTTCAAACTGTCTCGCTATCACATCTGACATTCGGATGCGACCAATGTGCATTGCAATTCGCGGCAGCCGAGACTTGCCATTCCAACAGTCCAGTCCCTTATTTGTCATCGAATCGCAATGAGATTTCAATTCTTCCACTGTTCTTCTAGACTTGGAGGTCATTTGAATTTAACATTCACATTCCTATGTTTCCATAAGGATTTTCTTATCTGTATAATAAACACATACGGCATGAGGAGAATTCTCAATGAAAACCACACACTATTTATTTTTGTGAAACATTTAATAGAAAACTATAAATTGTTGCTTTTAAATTTTTGTTACAAGAGTGAAATTAACTATAATTTCAGATGAAATGAGAATGTTGTATGTGATTTTTAAAATCAGTTTTACATTTTGAAGTATATTGACACAAACAACATCAGGGGTGATCTGAATTTGAATGAAACGACTTCATATGGCTTTTGACGCTAAATATAATTCCAAGCCAAGCAAAATTACATAAATAGCGCTTGTGTCACTTCAGGTTCGAATGAACTGAGACAATATGTTTTTTCAGATTACTCTTGCCATTGCAAGCAAACTCGCATAAGTGACACTTGTTCAGTTTTAAATTTAAATGAACTGAATCGATATGTGCTTTGAGATTGTTCTTATGATAAGAAGCATATTCACACAAATGACACTTGTGTCGTTTTACGTTTAAATGAAATCCATGTATGTGGTTTTTCAGATCTATCTTCTGATTAGCAGCAAAATCACACAAATGACACTTGTGTCGTTTCAAGTTTAAATGAATTGAATCTATGTGGTTTTTCAGATATATCTTCTGATTAGCAGAAAAATCACATAAGTGACACTTGTGTCGTTTCAAGTTTAAATGAACTGAATCTATGTGGTTTTTCAGATGCATCTTCAGATTAGTAGCAAAATCACATAAGTGACACTCGTGTCCCTTCAAATTTAAATGGATAGCATCGATATGATTTTTGACATGATCTTTACTACTGGCAGCAAAATTACATAAATGACACTTGTGTCGTTTAATGTTTAAATGAACTGAATCTATGTGTTTTTTCAGATGTGTTTTCTGATTAGCAGCAAAATCACATAAGTGACACTTGTGTTGTCTCAAATTTTAAATGAACTGAATCTATGTGTCTCTTCAGACTCATCTTCTGTTTTGATGCAAAATCACATAAGTGACATTCATGTCTCTTTGAATTTGAATGAACGGAGTTAACATGTTTTTCGAGATTAGATTTGCTCTTGAAAGAAAACTGGCAAACATCGCACCTATGTTGCTGTGAATTTACTTCATTTGTTATAGGATCTTCGTCTGCGATAGAGAGAGAACTATTTTTCTCATCAATTTCATTGAGGCCACTGCGGTTATCTTCAATTTTTAATATGAATTCGGCTCTGTCGTAAACTCGATTCCCATCCATGAATTGTTCAGCAATATCGACATCTTCTTGTTTGACCATGTCGGTTTCAAAATTTTCTTCATCGCTTGAAACTTGAGCCCTGCAACAAACTTCCTTAAATACCTTCGATATGCTAATTAAAGAACCAACAAGGACAACTCGACATTCAGCTAGTTGTCTTGATAATTTTTTCACTGATTTTAAAAATGGTACGCAGGTAGCGTTATTCCATACCAGAAACAGTTTTCATAAAAAGTCAAGAGAAAGGATTATATTAATAAGCTCATTAAGCTAATTTTCCCAGTTTCAATTCACTAGTAGTAGTAATGTTAGTGTCGATTCGTGGAATGAGAAAACCAGAAAAAAATAGCACTCACCTATCACTGACAGAGGCTTCTCCTTCTACTTCTTTTCGGTATCCAACACTTTCCATTGTGTTATTTGATAATCCTTTTATTTTCATAAACACAATCGATTGAATAAGCAACAATTTCATCACACAAGGTTCACAATACCTAGGCTGGATACGTCGATCTTTTAAACTACAACAGATTCTGTCTTAGAATATTTCTAAAATGTAGTTTTATAAGGATAGGTGTCTATTATCGAAATCTTCTAGCTAAGAAAATTGTTATTTCAGACAAGAAAATCATAAAATTACGGAAAACTGGATGCTCATATGGACGACACGACATAAATTGACAAATGACAACTAGTTTCGCCAACGCAATTCGTGTTTCCTACCAACATTTTCGCTCAAAGAACCCTACGACGCTCACAATCATAGACAGTTATTGATCTCTTTGCGGATTTTCTGCGACAGTTAACTAGATTCTTCTGTGGGTCATTGTAATGTCATAAGTCATGATTTAACCTCATTTTGAATTTTATAATTTTCTTTTCGTAAACTCCATTAACTTGGATTTCTTTATCAAGAAATATGGATTTTTTCGAATTAGGGAAGGATTCCCTAGAGCAAAAACCAACAATTTTCCTCGAGGATTCGTAAGTAACACGATTCATTCTCCGCATGTTTGTTGAAAGAATTACCTACATTAAGAAGAAATTGTATCGTCTTGTACACTGGAAAACAAATAATCTTATTATTATTAGGAAAGCTATATTATATAGCAGTTGTGGAGAGATAAATTTCAGATGGCATCGGAAAAAAAGCACTTTGTATTGAAACATAAAACAGATTCAGCTCTATTTCTTGTTTAACGTTTTAAGTTATCTCGTCAGTTAACTGTTGACTAAGACAGCTGAGGTACTTTAGTCTCCTCGTAGTATCACAGAAGAAGTTTCTCTTTTTGTTGTGCCTTTGGCTCATTGTTTCTCTTCATCTTCTTTTGAAGACCATCTACAACACTTCGGATAAAGAAATATGCAGGCTATTAATTCTTTTCATTTCAGTCCCCAACTTTCAAGACATGAAGAATGTTGTGAAACCGACAAGGTCAAAATCGAGGATGCGGAGATTGTCGAACAATTCATCGATAAAAATAAAGTTCATAGCAGGGATGAATTCGAGGTAAAAATGAAGAGTTACGAAAAGATCAGTGTTCAGTCCGAACAGGTTGATGTCGTTTCTTCCATCAAAGAAGAACCATTCAAAAACGAAGAAAAGTGTGAAGAAATAGTCAGTGAAAAAAACGATTTAAATACGAAAAGACACAAGTGTTCATTTTGTAAATACGCCACAGATAGGAAAGACTCTTTCGAAAAACACATAGAGTCGGTTCATTTGAACTTGAAGGAACATAAGTGTCTTTTGTGCGACTTCGCCTCAAACAACAAATACAACCTCAAAGCGCACATCGATTCGGTTCATTTGAATTTGAGGCAACACAAGTGTCATCTTTGTGAATATGCATCCAATCAGAAATCGTTACTTAGGGCTCATATCGATACAATCCATTCAAATTCTCAACAACACAAGTGTTCATTTTGCGAATACGCAACCAATAGGAAAGATGCTTTCAAATATCACGTAGAATCGGTTCATTTGAACCTTAAAGAACATAAATGTCATCTGTGCGACTTTGCCTCCCACAAAAAATATAATCTCAAAGAGCACCTCAATTCGGTTCATTTAAATTTGAGGCAACACAAGTGTGACTCATGCGAGTATGCGTCGAATCAGAAATCGTTACTCAAGGTGCATATAGAGACAGTCCATTTAAATTCAAAACAACACAAGTGTGAACATTGCGATTACGTTGCTTCTCGGAAATATTTCCTGAAACTTCATATCGAATCAGTTCACTTGAAGTTGAAGAGGCATAAGTGCCATTTGTGTGACGCTGCTTTCTTCAGGAAGCAGCATCTGAGATCTCACCTAGATTCTGTTCATTCGAATTCTGATAACGCTTCCGTTGAAGAATCGAAGAAACACAAGTGTCATTCGTGTGATTTTTCCACAAACTACAAATTCTCTCTGAAAAAACACGTAGAAGGCGTTCATTTAAAACTGAAACAACACCAGTGCCATCTGTGCGATTTCGCAACGAATCACAAATACGAAGTGACCAGGCACATACGCACGGTACATTTAAAGTTGAGGCAACACAAGTGCCATCTGTGCGACTTTGTTTCCAGTCAAAAATCGAACCTTAAAATTCATATAAACAAGGTTCATTTCAACGTGAGAGAACACATGTGCGACTATTGCGATTTCGCTTCGAACAACATGCAGCATCTCAAGGCACACGTAGATTCGGTCCATTTGAATTTGAGGGACCACAAGTGTCATTTGTGCGAGTATGCTTCAACACATAAGGACACCCTTAAAAAGCACGTGAATTCGGTTCATTTGAAGTTGAAGCAACACAGGTGCCATCTGTGCGATTATGCTGCGAATCAGAAGCAATATTTGAAGGTGCATGTGGATTCGGTGCATTTGAATTTGAAGCAACGGTGTCAGTTGTGCGATTTTGTTTCGAAACACAAATCGAATTTGATGAGACATATGAAGACAGTTCATCCAGAGTCGAAGGAATAATAAGAATAACTAATTTCAATCGTTATTTGAACGTTGAAATATTCAAAATAAAAAAATAGATATTTATTATGAACTTATTTATACCCTTCATATTAGAAGTTCTAATGACAATAATGACTTTATATTAACAATAATGTTAAAAATAATTAGCCGTACCATCATTGACTCATCTATGTTAAAAGAGACATTCATGCTTTTTAGAATTAAAGAACCCATAATAAATGAAAACTTCTTTTAAATGTCGTTTTAGGAATGAGAAAAATATTCGAAAAATATTCGAAAAATTAAATAATTTTGTTTTTTCCTTTCAGTAAAATTATTGTTACAATGGTCAACTAATTTAGGAATTTATATAAGGGACTGATTTTTGTAGTTATGGTAGTCTTCTTACATAACCTGGTCAGAGAAATTTTTTATTTTCCTATTACTATCATTTCAGATTTTATAAATTTTTTTGCGATGGTTCAATTTTTCGGATTGTCCATCGACTATAATTTCCAAAAGAAATTTAAAAAAAATATCTGTTTGCATATTCGTGGCCTTTTTGGTTTTGATCCAAACAAAAAATGAGATCCCTCAGGAAGTTTTTTCAGTGGGAACTCCTTTTTTTCAGCCTCTAACATGGTCCTTGTTAGCACGACGTTTACATCCATAAATACAACAATAAGCACCGATTTTCGTCATTTTCAAACACAAATAAATCAACGAGAAGTTTGAAGTTTTCAACTCTCACCAACAACTTTAGAAAATGTAAATGTCATTCACTATGAAATCAGTACTATCAAACCCAGTAACACTAACCAGCTGGTTGGAATTTTCGCCGCTAGGTGGCTTGGACATGAAGTTTATTTAAAAGTTGGTAACATTAGAAGAAATTTGGGGGAAATAATGTTTTGGGATTGTCAATACTTGCTATGTCTTGTGCATGTTCTGTGGTAAGGATTGTCTATGGTTCTGAGGTTAGTTGCTGACTTTTGACACTTGTCAAAGGTTTAATCGAATTTTCTATTTATTATCCTTCGAGTTTGTAAACTTCAGTTGGATTTCCCAATTAAACAATATGGATTTTCCTAGAGAAACACAGGACAGACAAGACAAAAAACCAACACTCTCCTCAAAAGATTCGTAAGTGCCAATTCATTATTCTGTTGGATTGATTCTGCTCACTCTACCTCCTAAAAGCATTGGCAGTACTTTGGGAATAAAATTCGAAAAGATATCCAAAATAAAAATAGATCTACTTATAAATAAAAAGGTTATTAATTCTTCTCGTTTCAGTCTTCAAGTTTCAAGAGATGAAGAAAGTTGTGAAAATGACATAGTTAAAATAGAAGACATGGAGATTGTCGAACAGTTCATAGATGAAGATGGAGTTCATAACAGAGATGCCTTTGTGGCAAAAAGGAAAGTCACGTAAACCTCAGTGGACTGTCTGAACTTGTAGATGAGAAAACTGTCCTCAAAGAAGAAAAACTGTTTGAAAACGAAGAAAAGTGCGAAGAAGTTGTTAGTAAAAAGAACGATCCTCCAAGTTTGAAACTGCATGAGTGTCCATCATGCGATTACGCCTCAAATAGGACAGATAATGTGAGAATGCACATAGCTTCGGTTCATATAAATTCAAAGCCTCATAAGTGCCACTTGTGTGAGTACGCTACAAACCTCAGATATCACCTCAAAAGACACGTAGAAGCCGTCCATCTAAACCTGAGGCACCACAAATGCGACTCATGTGACTACGCATCGCACCAGAAGCAAGAACTCAAAAAACACGTGGATTCCGTCCATCTAAACCTCAAACGACACAAGTGCCACTTGTGCGAATATGCCACGTACTATAAAAACAGCCTCAGGCTTCACATGGACGCCTCGCACTTGAATCTGAAGCAACATAAGTGTTCATTTTGCGAATACGCCACCAATAGGAGAGACAGTGTTGAAAACCACATAATTTCGGTCCATTCGAACAAACAGCGAAAGTGTCATTTGTGCAACTACGCTACGAAGCACAAACACAACCTCAAAAAGCACATAGAATCGGTTCATTTGAATTTGAAGAGGCACAAGTGTCATCTGTGCGAGTTTGCGTCGAACCAGAAACATCACCTGAGAAGGCATATAGATTCGGTTCATTTACATTTTAAGCGATTCGAGTGTCACTTGTGCGATTACTCTTCGAGCGAGAGAAGCGAGTTGAAGAAACATATAGATTCGGTCCATTTGAATTTGAAGAGGTACAAGTGCACCTTGTGTGAATATGCTTCGTATTATAGAAAAAGTCTTAGGGTTCATATGGATTCTTCCCATACGAATTTGAAATAACATTTCTTAATGATCCGCTAAAATACACTTTAGTTGAAGGAGAAGTTTAGGTGAAAGATGAAATGGTTGCATGTAAAATCGACAATTGCACTTTCTGATTTTTTGTGTACAATTATTGTTTATTCTTTCGTCTGTGTTAAGCTGTGTTGATAATGATTGCATTGCAATGAAAATCAATCAAAGCAACGAAAGAGTTCGCTCAAAACTTTACTAGATTATATTTTTATATAGGTAGTAAGTAGCCTGTTCAAAGTACATACTTTCAAATAGAAATACATTCAAGTTTGAAAAAGTACATTTTCCAACTGTAAAATCAGTTTATATTTAAAAACTAGTAGTAAAAAGGCCTAATATTCAAAGAACATAAAAATACAGGGTTATACACAAATATGGCTCTATAGAATATTTTTAGGAAAGACACAAGATTCAGAATTGAAATTCTAAAAGTGAGCTTCAAGTAGGAAGACGACTTCTTGTATATTTTTTTGAGGTTCTAGGATTTCCGGTTCTCCGGAAGTGACATCAACTTTCGTTTTTCAAATGGGAAGACCCATTTTCTATTGCATAAATAGATTCTCCATTGAATTCTGAGTCTTTTTGATTCCCAAAGTTTCAATTTTCCAGAGAAAATTCTCTTCAAATGAGGAAATACGAAAAATAATCACAAAATTGAACTCTGTTGAAATACAGACAACTTCGAGGTTTTTTCATTAAGAATGATGCTTCTTTTTCGATAGTGTGATTTTCAGAATATGATACAGGAGGTCGCAAATTCTTTGTCAAAATAAGAAGTGACGAAACATCAAAAATCGGTTTTTTCAAATTGGAACCCAATTTTTTCGAAGGATTTTCGTAATCTTCGTCGAAAAATATCAGGAGCATACATCCAAGATTTTATTTCCAATATGAATATTTTTCGAGATATTCAGGAAAACGATTTTGTATTCAATTTTCAATCTCATTCTAAATGTGTTTTTTTTTACTGGAAAATAATTAGCGGTCAAGTGAGATTTTTGGAAATCTCTGTTATCAAGAAAATGTTTTCTTATAGTTCAGACGAGTTAAGTTCTTGAATTATCATCTGTAATACGAGATCATCAATTGGTTTAAAGTTCTCAACATCTCTAAAATTTCAATTAAAAAGGGTAACATTATGTATAAATAAGGTAATATTTGGAAAGGAGAATAAAATACACCATTTAAATTTGTTTTTTTTATATTTTCGTAACTGGAAATCTAGGTATTTTAAGTTATGCAGAATTCGAAATGTCTTCGAAATATAATTTCTTGGGCTTCGAAAAATTGTCTAAAGAGATTCTTTTTCTTTACAATCTGAGACATCTGATTTAATTAAATTAGTGTTCTGTGCTAACGACAATAACAGAATAATATCAGAGAATGAAAAGTAAATATACAGAGTTATTCACGAATATGGCTCTATATAATATTTTTAGGAAAGACACAAGATTCAGGATTGAAATTTCGAAGGTGAGCTTCAAGTAAGAAGACGACTTCTCGTATATTTTTTTAAGATTCTAGGACTTCCGGTTTGTGACATCAATTTTCAAATGGAAAGACCCATTCCAAACATTTGAACAATGAAACCCAATGACTGAATTATTCCTTGAACTGTATTACAACAAATTAAGTATTAATATAGATAAAACCGTATGTTTGTTGTTTAATTAAAAACAAGGTGATCTGTGATATAATGTTGTGATAAATAATGTCAAAATAAAACCTGTAACAGAATATAGATATTTAGGTCTAACTTTAGAAAAAAAGTTATGTTGGAGGTCGCATACAGATTTTCTGTTAAAAAAGATATCTCCAATGGTCAGAGCTGTGAAAAGATGTTCTTATCTATTAGACCATTCATCAAGAGCATTACTTTACAGTAGTTTTATAGAATCCAAACTAAGATATTGATAATAATAATAAAGCTCCAAGACATAAAACCACGGAGAATTGAATCAAGTATTCAATCGTAAAATAATAATGACACCATGCGTATAGACATATTATTTTGTGATTTAGCCTACTTAATACTCAATA
>CM076610.1:46893909-46955995 GCA_038502775.1 Hippodamia convergens
GGGTGTTTCGACTATTTGGGCAATTAAATGAAACGGTCAATTTGTATTAAGTACTCTATATTTCGTCAAGCGATCTTGACTTCCTCAGGAGTTACTGAAAATGAAAATACATACAAGATCTCAAAATAAATTTCCTACACAAACTCACAATACATAGACAGCCAATATGAACCGAAATGTGGGGTGTGTGACATCTCTATCCTCTTCTTGAGACCTAGGATAACGTTTTCTTTAATTGAAATGTCGTGATATGACATACTGTTTATCTACCAGAACTGCTTTCCTTTCTGTACCAGTCCAGCTTTATGTTATTGTCCCCACATTTCGGGAGCAGCACTAGGGAGGCTTGTTAGTCTCATGCTTGACAATGGCTACTCCACCAGATTTGTCAATAAGCTGGTTATAATACCCCATGCACGTCGGGACAAAGCCAACGACGGGCAGGGAAACTAATGCGAATGATGAAAGATGAAATGGACCAGACCTTTTTTTGCGAAGCTCCCCTTCATTAGAGAGGTGACTTTTGAACTCATAAAACCTTTCGAAAAATTCTCGGAAAACATGAAGATAGCAAAATACAACCTTATTGTCCACCCAATCTTCTTTCAACAGCACCAAGGATAGATTGAGTCAGTCATTTGAGAAGAACACATTTATAAAGTGAAATGTGGATCTTGCTCATTATGCTATATAGGACAAACTTCGCAGGCACTTAAAAAAAGAATGTCACTGCACAAGAGCGATTCCACCATAAGACCGGATAGATGTGCCCTAGGACAACATATCAGGGACACAGGACATTATGTGGATTTTGAAGATGTCACCATTTTGGAAAAGGAAGAAAATAATAAAAGACTGACACTAGGAATCTAAGTAACATTTACAGTTTCCTTCTGGGCTGCGACAATATTGGTTAACATTTTTCAAGATCTGGGTTGGTTGTTTTTTGTAGATTCCTGAAACAATGAAGAAGAAGAGGATATGTCATTTTTGTGTACAATGTCATTTTACTCACTGTCTTGTTTGTGTAATGGTGGTGCCGCCATTGCAAAAATTTGATGTAGGATTTTTAAAGGATGTTGTTTTCTCCACAGTTTCTTCCTGGAACTGAGCAGGTCATATTGGCTGTCTATGTATTGTGAGTTTGTGTAGAAATTTATTTTGAGATCTTGTATATATTTTTTTGACACATGTCCTTCATTTCAGTAACTCCTGAGGAAGTCAAGATCGCTTGACGAATATAGAGTACTTAATACAATTGACCGTTTCATTTAATTGCCCAAATAGTCGAAACACCCGTAATAGCCTTTACATATCCATACGACTTGTACTGATTTTCTCTAAATATATATATATATATATATATATATAAATATATATATATATACTATATACATATATAATCAGAAACAGTTTAACGCTTTAAGGATAGGCATACCATAAAAAATGCAAGAAGAAAACGGTCACAATTCGGAAAAATTAATTTCCGAACTGCGATCGTGGACTAGCGGAGATCCATGCCGAAAGTAAACCACAGGAAATAGCGTCGTCGTCGAGAAGGGAACAGATGCATACCGGTTTCGTGGTTGTTACCACTCATCAGTGCAACATAATTCTCCAACTCGACAACGAACACTGTGAAGTCACGAAACCATTCTGGTGAGCACTTCGGAGAATTAAATATCCGAAGCGACACCCTAGTGATGGCAGTCCGAACTCCATCCCATGTGGCACTTAAAGCATGGATCCTCGCGTATATTCATTTCTCCCCGTCGAGGCTTTTCACATTAACCCGATATCCGGGTCGAAATGCAGGTCGCCTCGGAGAGGTTGAATACGCCCGGATCACGCGTAATATCTCGCCAGTGAAAATAATCAGAAACAGTTTAACGCTTTAAGGAATAAGCATACCATATAAAAATGTATGAAGAAAACGTCACAATTCGGAAAAATTAATTTCCGAACTGCGATCGTGGACTAGCGGAGATCCATGCCATGACAAATGTCATAATAAAATTAGTGTCACGAAAAGCGTACTTCCTAAATTTTTTCATATTTTCTTGTGAGAAAATAACTTTGGACAGTCTATGGGAGATGATTTCCCTTCATTAGGGACCTGTAGCGGTCTTCAACTATCAGAAGTGCCGTAAAATCATCGCTTGGATGGCCGAATCTGGTTTCAAACCCTCCCGGTCAGAGAGCAAAGACATTCGCGTTTTGAATCTGAATATTGAAGGCATATCGAAGGACAAAGCGGATTATTTATCGAATTTAGCAGGCGAACTTGGCGTTGAAGTGATTCTACTTCGAGAAACACATGTTGCCACAGAGGAAGGTCTTCGTGAAAAGAGGAAATTTGAAAGGTTATGTACTAGTTGATTTTTTACTTAGTAAAATTTACGGTCTAGCCTGTTACGTGAAAAATTCTCTAGTAATAATGTCGAACTGATCCAAAAAGGAGAATTCGAAGGAGTTTTTTTTCATTTCATTCCAAATTTTGTGACATTTCCGTCATTAATATCTATAAACCTCCAAATATTTCATGGCCAAGAAATTTCAATGTAAATGTTCAAAACACCCATCAATTTACTGCGGAGACTTCAATTCGCATCATGTCATGTGGGGTTATGATGTTAATAACAGAAATGGCATAGCTTTAGTGGACTGGATGGAAGACCATGATTACTTTTTAATTTTTGATGCTAAAGATAAACCTTCTTTTCATTCGTCTAGATGGAATAGAGGGTATAACCCTGATTTATGTATCGTTTCTTGTGATAACTCTGAACCTGTTGCAGCAAAGCGTAACATTTTAGTTAATCGTGACTGTAGTTATCATCCATTGTGTTTGTAAATAAAATTTAATTTATTTTAGTTAATTTTCCTCGCAGTCAACATAGGCCCATGTTATTAACTTTAGGCAATGCGATTTTTCTGGCTCCATGTCTACAAAAACCACGCTGGAACTTCAATAAAGCTGATTGGGTTCAATTCTCGAAAAAATTGATAGTGATATAAGATGGATTCGACCCTCTCACGAAAATTACAGTAGATTCGTAGGTGTAGTTAAGGCCGCCGCGAAAAAGTTTATTCCGAGAGGTTTCCGCAAAGATTATGTACCTGTTGGTCAGAAGAAACCGAAAATTTATACAACGATTATCAAAATTCCCCATCCCCGAAAAATTGTGAAAAACTGATGAATTCAGTTAATGCCAGTCGTAAAAAAAATGGAACAGTGTAGTTTTCGAGCATGAATTTCACGCATTCTAGTAGAAGTTCATGGGATATTTTGAGAAAACTAGGTGAGGCTACACCTCAAGTGATAACATTCTCTAAAATTGATCCAAAATTAATAGCACGTCGTCTCGTTGATGTTTCTAATTCAGTTGAAACCTCAAAATTAAAAGTCAAGGATATAAAGAAAAAATTACACAGATTTAGGAAATCAGCTCAAGCTGTAGAAAGCATATCGGAACCGTTCAATCTTGATGAACTGAAAGCAGCTATTAAACGCACGAAATCACGTAAAGCTGCGGGTTTCGACGGAATTTACCTGAGTTTATTAAACATTTAGGAAAAAAGGGCAATGAAGTGGTTGTTATCCTTTTACAATAACATTTTGTGTACTGGCAATTTCCGGTTGAGTAAAAGTAATAGGCATTTTGAAACGTGGAAAGAATCCTTCCGAAGCGAGTAGTTATAGGCCAATTAGTTTATTGAGTGTTTCTATGAAAATTTTAGAAAGGTTGATTTTCATCAGGATTGAACCTACTATAGAGGATGTTCTTCAAAATTGTCAGGGCGGTTTCAGGAAAAATAGAAATTGCAATGATCAGGTTCTCAGTTTGACCACATTCATCGAATCGGGTTTCGATAATAAATTAAAAACAGGTTCAGCTTTCATAGATTTATCGTCTGCCTACGACACGGTATGGAAAGATGGTTTGATCTATAAACTTTATACACATCTTAAATGTGGAAAGATGATTCGTTTATTAGAGAATATGTTGTCGGATAGAAGATTTCGTGTTTTTGTTGATGATAATAGTAGTAAATTCAAAATATTGAACAATGGCCTTCCACAAGGATCTGTTTTAGCACCCCTTCTATTCAATTTATATTTATGCGATATTCCTTGTACTTCATCTGAAAAATTCATTTACGCCGACGATATTGCACTCGCTTTCCGTCATTCTGATTTTAGAAGTATTGAGGAAAATTTAACTTCTGATCTGAAAATTTGAAAAATTATCTTTTCGAATGGCGTTTGTGTCCAAATCCAAATAAAACCGAGGTTTCGTTATTTCATTTGAATAACCATCAAAAATTCAGAAAATTAAATGTCCTATTTCGGAACTTTCCTTTGAAACATAATTTTACCCCCCAAATACTTAGGTGTTAAATTAGATTCCTCTCTGAATTACAAAGCACATTTGGATGACTTACGAATGAAACTAAAAACGAGAAATAACATTCTACAGAAACTTGCTGGTACGTCATGGGGTGCTGACCCGACTACACTTCGCACAGCAGCCCTTGCCCTGGTTTTTTCCACCGCTGAATATTGTTGCCCTGTTTGGCTCAATAGTGTTCATGTTCAGAAAATCGATGCACAGCTCAATTTTTCAATGAGAATAATTACTGGAACCATCCGATCTACACCTATCCAATGGCTACCAGTGTTATCGAATATAGTTCCTCCCCATATTCGAAGACAGTCTGCAACTTGGAATTCTTGGAATAAATTCAATTCATTTCCGGATTCTTTTTCCGATACATTCCTACGTTCCAGAAAAGAATTCCAAGACTGAAATCTCGTAAACCCTATTTGGTCGAATAACTTTCTGAATTCGAACTTCAGCTACAACGAAATCTGGAAATCCGAATGGGATGTATGTTCTTTATCTAATAAAGATCTAATATCTGTTCCATCGAATAAAGTTCCTGGTTTAACCTTCCCAGGAGAATATGGTCCCTTCTTAATCGAATTAGAACAGGTCATGGTCGTACCAACAGCATGCTTTTCAAGTGGAATTCGTTGATAGTCCTAATTGTGAATGTGGTGAATCAGAGGAAACAGTTGAACACCTAATTAATAATTGTTCGATTTATAAATTCCAAGATGGCATTAGAGCCATACACAATATATCAAACTCATTTTTGCAATGGGTTGAAAATTTCAGATCAATTTGATGAAGTATAAATTGAATTCTCTTGCTGTTCTGGCTTTTTTTATTTTCAGGTTGGAGTTAGTGTTTGGAAATCCTTCCTCCGAAGAGCCGTCCCGCTGATCGTGATGTCCTTCTATATAGAATATTCAGAACAATTTTATTTTATTTTTTTAACGGGGAGACAGGTTTTTTCGGCTGAGGTTTTTTCCCCTGGCTCTATAGTATCGTATGATACTGGTGATGAAAGTATCGTATGATACTATAGTATCATACGAAGAATGTTGTGGTACCACCCGTTCCTTTTTTTACCTCAGCTTAGGTTCTTTTTGTTTTCAACATTTATTGTATTATTTTAGCTCTCTTATTCAAAATAATATATATATATATATATATATATATATTATATATATATAATATATATACTATATATATATATATATAATATATATATGTGCCGAAAAGAAACCACAGGAAATAGCGTCGTCGTCGAGAAGGAAATAGATGCATACCGGTTTCGGGGTTGTTACCCCTCAACAGTGCAACATAATTCTCCATTCTGCATTTTTTGTAATGGTATGCTTATCCTAAAAGCGTTAAACTGTTTCTGATTATTTTCACAGGCGAGATATTCCGTGATCCGGGCGTATTCAACCTCTCCGAGGCGACCTGCATTCGACCCGGATATCGGGTTAATGTGAAAAGCCTCGACGGGAGAAATGAATATACGCGAGGATCCATGCTTTAAGTGCCACATGGGATGGAGTTCGGACTGCCATCACTAGGTGTCGATTCGGTTATTTAATTCTCCGAAGTGCTCGCCAGAATGGTTTATAGTTTCGTGACTTCACAGTGTTCGTTGTCGGGTTGGATAATTATGTTGCACTGATGAGGGGTAACAACCCCGAAACCGGTATGCATCTATTTCCTTCTCGACGACGACGCTATTTCCTGTGGTTTACTTTCGGCATGGATCTCCGCAAGTCCACGATCGCAGTTCGGAAATTAGTTTTTTTCCGAATTAAATATATATATATATATATATATAATATATGTTGAAAATAGTTCATCTCTGACTTGTATTGATACGTAAGATAAGTAATTGGGTATTCAGAGTAGTAGTACTGTCTTCAATAAATATATCAGCACCCCAGAGGTAAAGTGTGTTAGATCACAATATCAAAATTACACAAAAAAGAGATTTTCAGTTAGATTATTGTTTCAAAGAATGTTTACTGCCATTATTTTGTGACTTGAGATGATAGTCAAAAATGTGTTCCTACAAGAATTAGTAATTTCAGTAATGTAAATTTTCCATGTTTTGAAACATCCAAGAAATAATAAATAAAGTATTGTTCGATTATATTAGTAGGATATATGTGGAAGATGTTCTTTTTCACAAAGCTGTTATGCCCATTAATGTCTTAGTATTGTAAGTGACCGTAAATGTAAACAAATATAGATGTTAAATTATGTTTTTTACTGTAAGCTCCTGAAGATGTCTACAAAGTTTGACGAAATATATTGAGCTATTAGTACAAATTGACATTATCTACTCAATTAGTCGAAACACCCGTATCCTTTTCGTATTTTTCTCCGACTAGTATTTCTCCAGTGAATTATATATATATATATATATATATATATATATATATAATATATATATATATATATATATATATATATATATAATATTCCAAGTAATGATTGTTAAATAATCTACCAAAATCGTTAAGGGATATCGATCAATACACCAAAGGTTAATCTATTCTTTATTCATAGGCCAAGCTTTCGGAAACATTTAGTTCCTTCTCAGGGCAACTGTAACAGTGTACAGTGTACAGTTGCCCTGAGGAAGGAACTAAATGTTTCCGAAAGCTTGGCCTATGAATAAAGAATAGATTAACCTTTGGTGTATTGATCGATATCCCTTAACGATTTTGGTATATATATATATAATATATATATATATATATATATATATATTTAAGTCAAATGTTCTAACAACAACAAAGTGGCATCATCACGAAACAGACGAATATTTCTGTTTGAATGGAAAAGACAAGAATTGGTTACAAGTCACATAACGTCGAATATGAAAAATATCATGGGACTGTTTGAATACGAAAATAGAAAACTAAACAGTAAAATTAAGGGACTTTGATGAGAAAACGATTAGGAAAGTACTCAACTTGGAAATATCTCAGGTGAATTACAAAATAACCAAAATTGAAAACAACAACAGAAAAATAAAAACACCTACCGAGACAAATACTAACAGTATATAGTCATAGAATGCACAAAGCCTATAACAAAAAATTTCATGAGGTCAAGAAAGTTAATATGAAGAAAATTGAAGATCTTAATAGAAAAAAACGCAACCATATAGAAATACAAGAAAAATGGCTCAAGAACCTATCAGAAAAAACTATCCCAGACACAGTGAAAAACCTTTTATCACTTGGATCAAAGTTTAGTTTACCAATCACAAATAAAGACATAAAAAAAGAAAACATTATAGCCGACGTAGAGTATGCCCTATTAGCAGTACCCGAAAACAGAAGAGATATAATCAGAGCACAAGCCAGAAATACAATAACAAACCTCACCCACAAAAACAACATGGATTGTGAATAAATGGTACAATGAGACAAAAAGATTCTTGAGAGAAAATGACGATCTTTTGATACTGGACAGTGATAAGGGAGCAGTAACGGTGATAATGGAGAAGACAGAATACGAAAACAAAATTCAGTCAATACTTGACTCAAAAGACTTCAAGAAAATTCACAGAGACCCAACATCAACCATACAGAATACGTGCAATAAATTCGTATCTAGATTATGCGACAAAGGATACATCACTCAACAACATGCCAAAGAGATGAAGACCTACAACTCAGTATGCCCAAGAATATACGGAAACCCGAAAGTACACAAGACCAATAACCCATTGAGACCGATTATTTCTAGCACAAATAGTCCCATGACCAAATTATCAAAACTTATCGCAGATATCCTTAAATCGGCGTAGGACACGAACAACGAATATTATATAAAAGATACTTTCGATTTTGCACACCAAATAAATAATTTTCAACTACCGAACAACCATAAACTGGCATCTTTCGATGTCGTAAACATTTTTCTCTATTTCAGTATCGTAATGAGTTCATTACAGTACTAAAAGTAGTGCTGTAATGAAATTCATTACAGCATTGTTTTCAGTTATATTTTTCGTTTTATGATTGTCAGTACTGACCTCCGACCGAATCAATTTTCGAATCAAATCAATTCAAATTCCGTGATCTGTCAAATTTCGTATGTCACACCAACTGTCAAGATACAAAACAAAAGTCACTAATCTGAATTTTCATTTGAATTTCGAGAGGTTTTCACAAAAATGGATTGAAATAGAAAAAATACCGTCTAATACTCGTTGCAGAAGGCAATTCCAACACTCATGCTTTCGAAAACGAGCGACGAAGGAGCGAGTTTTCGAACTTCGCATTCGTGTTGGAATAGGAGCTCATTCTGCAACTTGTTTTAGAATTTACTATTGGAAATTTAGAAAAAAATAAAATCATGGAGATTCTAGAAAAAAAATTTCGAGGAAATTTCTACCAGCAAGAATTTGGATGTGCTATGGGGTCAAAACAACATCTCATTCTATCATTGTACGTTATGGATGATTAACTGGATAACTGAATACAAAAATTAAAATTCAGATTTCCATTGTTGAAGAAGTTTGTAGATGACATTATAATAGCACTACCGAAAGATGAAATCGAAAACACTTTGAAATGCTTCAAGTCCTACTGTGAAGACTTACAGTTCACTATTGAAATGGAAGATCAAGACCAAGGAGTACCTTTTCTCGACACAAAAGTCCATTGGCAAAACAACAGCATCAAATTAAATTGGTACAGAAAAAATACAAGTTCAAATAAGTTCATTAATTACGACTCGAATCACAATATAAATATAAAGATCAACTTAATCAGAGGAATGAAAGACAGAATTGAGAGAATATGTCATGAATCTTTCAGACAAGATGGTTTAAGGGAATTATTTGAATTATTAAGACAAAATTTCTACCCAAAAACACTCTTGAATAAACTCTTGTATGCCTCAAATGGAACACATGTGTCGATGGAAACAAATCAAGAAAATAAGGACACAGGAGAGAAACTTTATGTTTCTTTTCCGAACAAATTGACATCAAAATTAAAAACTATCTTCAGGAATGGAAACGTATTAATGGCAACTTAATCAAAAAACAGTCAAATCACTGTACAGTAGACTTAAAGACCCAATACCGACAACATTGAAAAGTAATGTGGTGTATAAATTAAACTGTCAGGATTGTGATAATGTTTATAATGGCCAAACATCCCAGTGGATGAAAAGTAGAATAAGTTTTCACAAATCAGATATAAACCGATATACAGATCGATGTGCACTAGCGACGCATTCCCACGACTTAGACCATCGTATTGACTTTCAAAATGTAGAATTACTAAAAACTGAGAATAACTATCACAAGAGATTCATCCATGAAATGATTCAAATAAATAAGCATGATAATACGATCAACAAGAAATCTGACACACACAAGTTGAGTAATATTTACAGCTACCTACTAGAAAAGACTAAAGGAAATGAATATTATGAAGGTCCATTAGATGAATAAATATAAAGAAAAAGAAAAACGACGTATAACATCAATCTGTCTTGTCAACACCACACATTGGTACTTGACAACATATTATACAGGGTGTTTCCTTAACATGCGGCAAAAATTCAGGGGGCTGTTCCTTGGACTATTCAAAGAATATTTTGTCCTTTGATGATTTTTGAAAAACCTCTTTGTTTCGAAGATACAGGGAAAACAAAATTTTAGATAATAACATTTTATTATGAAAAATTACATGAAAATTTAACTTAACCTACAAAAACTGTTGAAAATGACCACCTCCAGCCAGCATACAAGCATCCAATCTTCTCCTCATTGACTGCCGAACCCTTTCAAAAACACCAGGATCATTTCTTATTAAGTTACACCCAGCAATGATCCGATTTCGCAATTCTGAACTTATCAATTTTAAGTCAAAAAACTGGCCGTTTTTTTATAGTTGTCAAACACATTTAAAAATAAATTGTACCTACTTAGTAAACACAGTGCGGTACGCATTTTCATTTATACTATTATCAATTTTAAAAATATGAAAAATGTTGTTCGCCCTGTATCTTCGAAACAAAGAGGTTTTTCCAAAAACATCAAAGGACAAAATATTCTTAGAATAGTCCAAGTAACAGCTCCCTGAATTTTTGCCGCATGTTTAGGAAACACCTGTATATTTTTTTTCTGGTCCCCACGAAAAGGGATATCCTGTAATGTTCAGAGAACATCGTGGGAACCAAGGGAAAGAAGGTAGGAGTTGGTGTTCTTCTTAAATTTCTGGATGTTGTATGCCTCGGGGAACACCTCCCTAGGCAATGAGTTCCAAAGCCTCGCTGTTCGTTGGATGAACGAGTCTTTGAAAAGTGATATTCTGCAGGTCTCCAAAGTGACCACGAAGGAGTGTGAAGACTGGGCTTGACGGGTTAATCTCGAAGAGACTGCCAAAGGAGGAAAGATTGTCGATGATATTTCAGAAGAGCATCGCCCATGAAAATATCTATAAAATAGAGACAAATCGCCGACTCTTCTACGGTGTTCCAGACAAGTGAGCGAGTTTGTAAGCGAGGCATCACCGACGAGACGATATATGTGAACAAGCGAAATATTGAATAAAAAATTTTAAATGTTCAAGTTGTACCTATTTGTTCATCGTTCATCACTCACCCCTTCTTCCCTATTCAAAAATTGGGGATGAGGGTTGTAGTAGCAAGGGTTGAAGCGCTATGCGTCCGTAACCTACATCTTAAGTTGTCCCACTCGAAACAGAAATCGACCTGTCCGAGCATTTCTATCGAAAAAATTTATTTCGTCTGTAATCTCGTCTGTTTCGTTTTCAAATGGCCACCCTGTATTTCGAGAATCAATGCATAAAATGAAAAAACAATTACTGTGCTGAAATCAGTATAAAAATACCTTTCAAATGAGGTATCACTCACCCCATCTTCCTTATTCAAAAATTGGGGGTGAGGGTTGTAGTAGCAAGGGTTGAAGCGCTATGCGCCCGTAACCTACATCTTAAGTTGTCCCACTCGAAACAGAAATCGACCTGTCCGAGCATTTCTATCGAAAAAATTTATTTCGTCTGTAATCTCGTCTGTTTCGTTTTCAAATGGCCACCCTGTATATATATTAGACTGATTAAAAAAATCGACTTTTTTGTTTTCACGAACCCCCCCTAATTATCTTCAGGGTATCGAAAAAAGACCTCTGTGAAAATGTCAGCTCCAAATAATAACATTTAGAGGTCGCTCATCAATTTTTTCTATTTTGCCTACTTAAAGCAGGGGAAAAATTCCTTTTTTCAATAAAAAATTCCTAGAACACAAACCAATTGACGGATTTCTTTGTGTGATACATTTTCGTGTAGGCAATCAGATACACTACAAATATGTCCCTTAGGATATTTCGATGAAACGGCCTCTTCAAAAGTTGTTCGATTCGATGCTAATATTGAGGTATTTTTGAAGAAAAAAAATATTCAAAAAAATCGACTACTTGTTTTCACGCAACCCGCCTTCTAATCATCTTCAGGGAATCGACAAAAGGCGTCTGTGAAAATATTAGCTTTGAATATTAATATTTAGAGGTCGCTCATCGATGGTTTCTAATTTCGCTGCTGATGGCAGGAAAAAAATTCTTTTTTCAATAAAAAATTTTTTGTTCACGACCCAATAGACGGATTCCACTGTATGATACATTTTAGTGTAGAGAACTAGATACTCTACTAAAATGTTTAATAGGATATCTCGATAAAAACCACTCGTTCAAAAGTTATTTGAACTTTTTTTTCCAAAATACCTCAATATAAGGTATTAATATAGAGGTATTTTTGAAGAAAAAGTTCGAATAACTTTTGAACGAGCGGTTTTATCGAAATATCGTATGAAACATTTTCGTAGAGCATCTAGTTCCCTACACAAAAATGTATCACACAGTGGAATCCGTCAATTGGTTCGTGAAGAAAACATTTTTTATTGAAAAAAGAAAATTTTTTCCTGCTATCAACAGCGGAAATAAAAATCATCGCTGAGCGACCTCTAAATATTAATATTCAAAGTTAATATCTTCACAGATGCCTTCTTTCGATACCCTGAAGATAATTAGAAATAGAGTTTCGTGAAACAAACAGAATGGATTTTTTTGAATAATTTTTTTTCTTCAAAAATACCTCAATATTAGCATCGAATCGAATAACTATTAAAGGGGCCGTTTTATCGAAATATCGTAGAGGTCATTTTCATAGAGTATCTGATTGTCTACACGAAAATGTATCACACATTGAAATCCGTCTATTGGTTTCTGCTCTAGGAATTTTTTATTGAAAAAAGAAATTTTTTTGCCTGCTATTAGTAGGGAAAATAGAAATAATTGATGAGCGACCTCTAAATATCATTATTTGAAGCTGATATTTTCATAGAGGTCTCTTTTCGATACCCTGAAGATAATTAGGGGGGGGGGGGTTTCGTGAAAACAAAAAATGTCGATTTTTTTGAAACAGTCTAATATATATATATATATATATATATATATATATATATATATATATATATAATCAATAGTTATTTGCTGGACAGTTAGTAATGAATATTTGTTTATTAGGAATAGCAGCAACTGATATGAATTACTCTTTTTTCTTACTCGAGTATATATATATATATATATATATATATATATATATACAGGGTGATTTTTTTCGTTATTTCAAATGTAACACCCTGTATATTTAGACATATTTTGATTCTTCGTTCAATTCTACACTAATTTCAGGTATAATATGCCCAACCTCATGAGCGATTGTTGAGTTATGGCCCAATTGTCAAATTATTCGTCATAAAGATTGTCACAAATAAGTGTTTATATCTTCAAAATCTCTCATTATAAATTTTTTTTCCGCAACAGTGAAATAAAACAAAGTACGCTGTTGCTGTTATAACTCATGAGGAAATTTCATACAGGGTGTCCGAAACAAAGCTTCAAAGTGAGCCTTAATTAAACTATGAAATCTCCTTTTTTTCAAATGGCAACCATATAATTTTGTTCTTATAATCTATTGCTCGTCAAAAACTAGTTAGAGTATGCCGAACATTTCATGCCTTCAGAATCAGTAGTTTTGCCGTTATTGAATTAAATTCAATTTCACGACCAAAGACAGGTTTCAGTCGAATTAATTGGTACGCTCGTTTTTTTAGTAGGCTATGGTAGGAACTGTCATTCTCACCTTTTTTCATAATGATCAAATAAACAAAAAAAAATTTCAATTCAAAACTTCCACATCAATTCTCTTAACAACCAACGAAAATTAAATAAATACTATTCAAATAAATTTTCAAATTTATTAATTCTTCTACGAGCCTTAAATCAAGCTCTAACTTGGTCGGAATATAAAAAGACCAACACCATGAAATACCTTATCTCTAGTACACCGTATGGACTAATTAATTATATTTCACCGGTTTCGGAGGGAGAATTAGTGATGTATGCCTTGTAGAAAATTGTGATTTCCTTAACCATTTGCCTAGAGGGTCACATGTTATGGCTGACAGAGGCTTCAAACACATCGAATCTCTTTTACTTGGGGTTGGGTGTAGACTAATAAGGCCACCCAGCACCGCATCAGACAATAAATTATCTAAGGCTGAAGTGAAAGAAACAAAAAAAATTGCCAGTCTTCGCATCCACATAGAGAGGGTTATAAGACGCATCAGGGAGTTTTCTTTTTTGAAACCCCATGCTTGCGTCAATAATTATCTCTTGGGGAAACTTGATGATGTCATGGTTATAGCTTGTGGTTTAATAAATTTGCAAAGTCCATTAATTAATAAGTGATTATGTAATATTCCTAGTAAAAAATGGAAAATTGAAATAAAAGACTAAAACACAAATAATAAGGAATTTTATTGACTAACTTTCTGTTGTCTTATACAACAACGGATAAATATTTTCTTTCCAAAATGATACTAACAATTTTAATAAAGAATTGACATATTCTTCATTGAAGTCAACTGATATTATTTTCACCTCATTATTGTTTTGATAATTTATATCAGCGACACAAAAATAACACCTTCTATACCCACAAACATACATTTGAATTTGTATCTGGTCGTAACATTTTTTTGACGGTTCTCCATTTTGGATGTAATTTTTTACAGTGTTCTCGTTGAAGGGACATTTTATTTCTACGAGAAACTGCTCGCCTATTCCATCCGTGAGCCAGCAATCATGGGAAATTCTTGGCTTATGAAAAGTCCACATTTTTTTATTTTTTTTTTCAGCATTGTTTGAACCGTTTGTAGAACTTTACCTTCCAAACTCCTACCACGTTTCATTGCTGGAGTATCTGGAATATTTCCACCCATAATTAAGGCTACTAAAGCACCATCACTTTTCTTGCAATTTTTAATTTCATAAGCTTTAGAAGCTGTTAGTCTTCCAAACCTCAACTCATGCCACAAATTGCTATCACTTTGACTTCTTGTGTGCTCCTCCACATTTTTTAATGCATCTGCAGTAAATAAAACTGCTATGTTTTTTAAAAATTCTTCGCAACTCTTCTCCCCATAGTTCTGCACCAACTGGTACATAGAGAGCTTTTCTATTTCGTTTGGCCTGTTTTGTACATATTTCAGTAATGCACAGTTTGAAATACCCTTTGCTGTAGCCTGTTCTACAAATTTTTCATAAACAATGGGATTTGAAGAAGTTGAAGCTTGTTCCCCAGCTAATTCTGCAGCTGTTACAAATTTCAACGATGTTCCTACCTTGGATAATTGGGACTTCCTCCAATAACATTCTACCTGAGTACAGGATGGCTCTTCACTCCTTCGATGCAGCCACATCAAAAAAGCCACTGCGTGTTTGCAACCACCTGCTGATGCAGCACAATCGTGGCATTCTGAACTGATAACAGCACAGTCCTTCTCATCCACAATGACAGTAACTTTGTATGGTTTTGCACGAACTTTGTGTTCAGGGCACACGCGGCATTTCACAGTACAAATATTCATTCCTCTTTTCAACTGAACGTAACCCACAGCATCATCGCCATAATATTCTCTCGAAGATCTGAAATGGACAAAATAACAATGTAAAACTGAAATATACTACTAACATTTTGTGAATAACATTTCATTGATAAAGATTATAAGTTATTCAAGATATGATCCTTATTTTTTGTAATAATGAATAAAAGTTGAAAATTAGATACTTACAAAGACATTTTCACGTTTCTAAGCTCCGCTCCACAAAAATCCTTGTTTCCAGCAAAGAAACTTGCGATCATCAGGGAATCAATCTTTGGCAAGTTACTACTGCTAGCTTTGATGAAACCAGTCTCCATTGTATAATATTATTGTGTCGTAACAAATAATCTTGAAATACTTCACTGGTGAAAAGTTTAACTCTCTTCTTTCAACCTCGACGTGCTTTCAACTGCGAAATTCTTCGTAAAGACAAATAGGTTAGCTTGTTTACTAACCGTCACCGGTTAGTGACGTCACGCACTCTGATTGGTGTTCGAAGTCACGTGATAGTCGGTAATGGATAATACAATTTCAATCAAGTTTATTTAATTAAATAAGATTGATAATACTATTTAAATGTTTTTTCAGCAATTTAAAAACTACCTTCAATGTGGTAAACCTCAATTCATATGAATTTGTGACATGTGTCAACATCCCTATTGGGCTATAACTCAACAATCGCTTGTGAGGTTGCGCATATTATACCTGAAATTAGTGTAGAACTGAACGAATAATTAAAATATGTCTAAATATACAGGGTGTTACATTTGAAATAACGAAGTTCACATTCGTTTCCGGTAGAACCGGAAGTAGATTTTGCTTGAAAATATTTTACAACTCGAGATCATGTAGTCTAAACCAACAATGCAAAATCTGGAATTTGTATTAAAATTCCTTCCCCGAAAACTTCTAATGAAACACTTAAAAAAATCACCCTGTATATATATATATATATATATATAGAATAGAATAGAATAGAATTTTATTAAGTTACATAGTAACAACGTCATGTAAATACAACATACATATTAACAACAAATCATTAAATTCTGAATTCCATCAGATTATACGGAGGGTTCTCTATAAGATGATTTTTCAATTCCTTCTTCAAGAGGTTTGCTTTAAGTTTTCTCCATGTTAATGGAAGTTTGTTGTATAGACGAAGGTCTTCATATTTACGATCAGTAACTTGTAATCTAGTTCCCATTATCCTCAGATCTTCCCTTCTTCTGGTATTATATGGATGGTAGTCACACCTCCTGTCAAACTCTTCTACTCTTACCACAACATCCATTATCAACTTTATTATTAATTCAGCTATGACTGTAAGAATCTTGTACTTCACAAAGATTGGTTTGCAATTTGTCCTTTGATTTACGCCCTCTATTGCTCTAACAGCTTCCTTTTGAGTTATTAGTATTTCTTGAATATGTCTTGAATTGCCCCATATTTCTAACCCATAGATCATGCGGGAGTGAAACAGAGCGTAGTATGTCTGGAGAGCTGTTGACTGATTAATAACTTGCCTTACTCTTCTTATGGCATATATTGCAGGTTGTAATTTTTGTTTTAGGTGTAGAATGTGTTCTTTCCATGTTAGATGTGTGTCGAAATATATACCTAAGAACAATGCATCAGTTGTAGGGGCTGAAGTTGAGGGTGAGAAGAGTAACATTTTAGTTTTCTCCTCATTGAGGGACAATTTGTTGGCATTGAACCAGTCAGTTGCTTTTCTAATAATTTGTTCCGAGTTATTGATTAGGTTATTTCTGTTGTGTTCTCTTGAAGCCAGTACAGTAAAGTGTGGCATCCGATATTGCCTGGTAGATCGTTAATATAAATTATGAATATCAAAGGTCCCAATATCGAACCCTGAGGAATGCCATGTGCTATTGTCGAAATTGTACTATGGATACTATTATATGTTGTCATTTGTTGACGATTGTGTAGGTAGGACCTGAACAATGATAGAGCTATCCCTCTGACTCCATAATGTTCCAGCTTCATCAAACATATCTCGTGATCCATGCAGTCAAATGCAGAACTGAGCAATGGTCTCCTGATGGACTTCAAATCCATCCAAAATGAAGTGGTATAACCTTTTCACAGCATCGATAGTGGATCTGCCTTGCCTGAAACCAAATTGTGAATTTGTGATGTAGTTATGTTTATCCATGAAAGAAATGAGCTGCTCCGCCATCACCATTTCCATGACTTTTGAAAATACAGGTAGAATGGATATTGTTCGATAATTGGTGATCTCTTTTGGGTCTCCTTTTTTCAGAGTAGGACAGACTCTGGCCAGTTTCAGCTTATCAGGAAATATTCCGCATTGTAGGCACTCGTTAATTATGTGAGTTAGTGGTGTCAGTATATTGTCACCAACTGATTTTATTAGTTTCGTACTTATCTCATAGATGTCTAAGGTTGGTTTAGAAGCCATTTTTTGTATGTACTTGAGCGTGTCATGTTCTGTGATAGGTTTGAAAAATAGAGACTGTGGTTGTATGATTTCATTATTATGCAGGTAAGACTGGGCTTCCTCAGTGTTGTGTCCGAATTGTTTAGATATGGTTGTTACAATATTAACAAAGTAGTTATTGAAGGTGTTAGCTGACAGGGTTGAATTAGTTATTTTAGGTTTGCTTACTTGAGTTTCTGCTTTTATGATTTGCCATGTGACCTGTTGTTCATTTTTAGCTGTGAAAATTTTAATTTCATTATTTGTCTTTCTATTATCTTGGGCAGCAGTTAGATGTTTTTTGTACCTCTTATAAAGTTCCAATATTGACGAGTCTCTAACTTCAGTGTATACCTCCCTTATGTCGTTTCTTTAATTTGGGCGAGTTCTGGTGTGGGCTTACATTGCAGATCATGCTTTTTCGCATTAGAAATTCTCTTAGGGATTGAACTATTATAATGAAGACAGAATATATTAAGGAATATGTTGAACTTTTCATTCATATCAGTTTCCTCATATACCATATTCCATTTTATGTTTTCCAGATTTCTCCTTAGGGCCATAATGTTATTCTGTGAGAATGTTCTAGTCAAATTCTGTATCTTCTGTTTGTTTGTATCACTGTTTATACATATAACCTGGGCCAGATGGTCTGAGAGATTTGCATTGAATGTCATTGTACGGTGTTCACAAATATTGGTGAATATGTTGTCAATGCAAGTTTGCCTACCAGTAAAATGTTCTCTTGTATACGTGAACACAGTTCTGTATAACCCGTAACTCTCAAACATATTAATAACATCTTGTGCTTGTTCATCCTTTGAATTGAAGTTCACGTTGAAGTCTCCAAGAATTGTGATATTTATGGTAGCGTTATAAGCAGAATATATATATTCAATAACCTCGAACCATGATGACCTCTCTTGGGCATTTTCGGAGTATAATACACCATCACAACATGGTTGTGATCAGGTAAGTAGATCGCACTAATTTCATGATTCATTTCAATAGATAATTTGTCCATGTCATTTAATTTTAAGAAATCTATATTGTTTTTAATATACATACAGACTCCTCCATGTTGATGTTGTGTTCTGCTATAGCAGGTAGCTAGTTTGTAGTTCCTAATCAAGTATAGGTTTTCATTATTTGAGTTGAGCCAATGCTCACTAATGCAGATGACGTTTTTATTATGTTGGTATATAATATCTTCCAAAGCTTCAACTTTATTAGTAATACCCTGAATGTTGAGGTGCATAATTTTGAAACATTTGCTTATGATGTTATGGTCTTCAAGTCAGGGTGTCTCCTGGCTTGACTTTTCATCTAGTAGAGGGTGTCCCAATCTAAAATTGAATTTTGAGAACGATACTCCTATTGGCCAAAATTTAGTATCATAGACTTTATCCTTGTATATAGGTTCCACTCCTACCAAGAAGCATTTATTATCTTTAGGGGTATTTTTGGTTGGTAATGCCTTAACACTTACTACAGCTGTTCCTTCCAGGTTATCTTTTATATAGTCTCTAATTGTTTCACTTTGAACACTATCTTTAATTCTTCCTACAAAAAACCATATTTTCTTTTCTTCCGGCTTTTTGATTTTCCTTCCACTTTCAAAATTATGTTTTTTGCAAAGTTGTTCCTCTGTTAAATAGTTTCAGGCTTTCACGACCGGATATATTGACATTAAGAGAGTGTTACGAAGTGGAAGCGATGGACCAATCAACATCGCGCGCGTAAACCCACTACCTTCTCCCGCCAATGATCAGGGTATAAGTGGGGGCCAACGGATCGAATCCAGCATCACTTTCGGAAATTCAGCGGTCGAGTTACAATCTAAGACCAAGAATCCTCTGAAGATGCCTACCGCAGTTGTGGGCGAAACGATAGGTGAAATAATTCCTAATAGACCAAGACTCTCTTATTGTTCCTCTGTTCCTATTTGTGGCACAACTTTCATCCTTTTTTTCCGTCTTGACACTGTTTGAAATTCGTTTTGTTCTGTTTCACAGACATAAATCCTTGTTTCATACTTTGATTCTTCTAAAGATTTTTTATTGTTGTAATTAATTACTCTTTCTGTTGATGCTGGGGAAGGAAGTATCCTTTCATTTTCCGTGATGTTGACAACATTCTTTTTGACAGTTTGTTTAGTTGCTCCTTCCGGTAGTTCAAGAGTAGGGTAGTTCTTTCGATCCTCTGATGTTGCATTAGAACTACTGCCTCCGTTTTGTTGACTAGCTGGCCGAGCTTCCTGGATTTTGAGGTTATCTATCATACGTCTATTTGTATTATCTTAGGATTTGTTGTTATTTAATTTTTTCATTGTTTCCATATTTTTTTTTATTTTATCGTTCAATAAGTTTACGTTCATCTGAAGTGAATAATTTTTACCTTGGATTTCCTTCACTAGCTCTTTCAAATATTTAATTTCGAGGTTTAGTATATGGATCTGCATCTCTGGGTCTACAGTCAAATTATTCGTTCTTTCTTCGTCCCTAAGTTGGTCATTTGAAGATGAAGGTTCTTGTTTGCATGTGGTTGATTTTTGTTCAGCCGCCTTTGGTAAACATGATGGGTGAAATTTTTCTTCACACTTCGCACACTTTGTATATACTACCACGTTTTTATTACAATATAGGCACCTATACTTCACAATTTTTCCACTTTTAGTGGAGCGATCGTCTTGCTCGTCATCACTTGACGCCATCTTGAATATATATATATATATATATATATATATAAATATATATAGTATAAATGTTCTATTTTTACCTAGTATTGTATATGTATATCATTCAATTAGTTGGGTATCTAGGTTAGTTTTGAATATTCTAAAATAACTCCTTTATTATAAACGTTTCGGCGCATCCCCGCCTTCTTCAGTATAAATAAAATGACATTACAAGTGGTATCTAAAAGATAGATACCACTTGTAATGTCATTTTATTTATACTGAAGAAGGCGGATGCGCCGAAACGTTTATAATAAAGGAGTTATTTTAGAATATTCAAAACTAACCTAGATACCCAACTAATTGAATGATATATATATATATAAATATACATAATATATAATTAGACTGATTCAAAAAAAATTGACTTTTTTTGTTTTCACGAAACCCCCCCTAATTATCTTCAGGGTATCGAAAAAAGACCTTTGTGAAAATATCAGCTCCAAATAATAACATTTAGAGGTCGCTCATCAATTATTTCTATTTTGCCTACTAATAGCAGGGGAAAAATTTCTTTTTTCAATAGAAAATTCTTAGAACACAAACAAATAGCGGATTTCTTTGTGTGATACATTTTCGTATAGGCAATCAGATACTCTAACAAATATGTCCCTTACGATATTTCGATAAAACGGCTGCTTCAAAAGTTATTCGATTCGATGCTAATATTGAGGTATTTTTGAAGAAAAAAATTATTCAAAAAAATCGACTTTACTTGGTTTCACGCAACCCGCCTTCTAATCATCTTCAGGGCATAGACAAAAGCCGTCTGTGAAAATATTAGCTTTGAAAATTAATATTTAGAGGTCGCTCATCGATAGTTTCTATTTTCGCTGCAGATGGCAGGAAAAAAATTCTTTTTTCAATAAAAAAATTTTTGTTCACGGACCAATGGACGGATTCCACTGTATGATACAATTTAGTGTATGGAACTAGATACTCTACGACAATGTTCAATACGGTATTTCGAGAAAACCACTTATTTGAATTTTTCTTTCCAAAATACCTCAATATAAGGTATTAATATAGAGGTATTTTTGAAGAAAAAGTTCGAATAACTTTTGAACGAGCGGTTTTATCGAAATAACGTATGAAACATTCTCGTAGAGCATCTAGTTCCCTACACGAAAATGTATCACACAATGGAATCCGTCAATTGGTTCGTGAAGAAAAAATTTTTTATAGAAAAAAAGAAATTTTTTCCTGCTATCAACAGCGGAAATAGAAGTCATCGCTGAGCGACCTCTAAATATTAATATTCAAAGCTAATATCTTCACAGACGCTTTTTTTACGATACCCTGAAGATAATTAGAAATAGAGTTTCGTGAAAACAAACAGAATCGATTTTTTTGAATAATTTTTTTCTTCAAAAATACCTCAATATTAGCATCGAATCGAATAACTTTTGAAGAGGCCGTTTTACCTAAATATCGTAGAGGTCATTTTTGTAGAGTATCTGATTGTCTACACGAAAATGTATTACACAATGAAATCCGTCTATTGGTTTCTGCTCTAGGAATTTTTTATTGAAAAAGGAAATTTTTTCCCTGCTTAATAGCAGGAAATATATATATATATATATTAGACTGTTTCAAAAAAATCGACATTTTTTGTTTTCACGAAACCCCCCCCTGATTATCTTCCGGGTATCGAAAAGAGACCTCTATGAAAATATCAGTTTCAAATAATAATATTTAGAGGTCGCTCATCAATTATTTCTATTTTCCCTACTAATAGCAGGGAAAAAATTTCATTTTTCAATAAAAAATTCCTAGAGCAGAAACCAATAGACGGATTTCATTGTGTGATACATTTTCGTGTAGACAATCAGATACTCTACAAATATGTCCCTTACGATATTTCAATAAAACGGCCGCTTCGAAAGTTATTCATTTCGATGCTAATATTGAGGTATTTTTGAAGAAAAAAATTATTCAAAAAAATCGATTCCGTTTGTTTTCACGAAACTCTATTTCTAATTATCTTCAGGGTATCGAAGAAAAGCGTCTGTCAAGATATTAGCTTTGAATATTAATATTTAGAGGTCGCTCAGCGATGATTTCTATTTCCGCTATTGATAGCAGGAGAAAAATTTTCCTTTTTCAATAAAAAACTTTCCATTCACAAAACCAATTGACGGATTTCACTGTGTAATACATTTTCCTGTAGGGAACTAGATGCTCTACGAAAATGTCTCATACGATTTTTCGATAAAACCGCTCGTTCAAAAGTTATTCGAACTTTTTCTTCAAAAATACCTCTATATTAATACCTCATATTGAGGTATTTTGGAAAAAAAAGTTTAAATAACTTTTGAGCGAGTGCTTTTATCGAGATATCGTATGGAACATTTTCGTAGAGTATCTAGTTCTCTACACTAAAATGTATCATACAGTGGGATCCGTCTATTGGTTCGTAAACAAAAAATTTTTTATTGAAAAAGGAATTTTTTTTCCTGCCATCAGCAGCGAAAATGGAAACCATCGATGAGCGACCTCTAAATATTAATATTTAAAGCTAAAATTTTCACAGACGCCTTTTGTCGATGCCCTGAAGATGATTAGAAGGCGGGTTGCGTGAAAACAAGTAAAGTCGATTTTTTTGAATATTTTTTTTCTTCAAAAATACCTCAATATTAGCATCGAATCGAATAACTTTTGAAGAGGCCGTTTTATCGAAATATCGTAAGGGACATATTTGTAGTGTATCTGATTGCCTACACGAAAATGTATCACACAAAGAAATCCGTCAATTGGTTTGTGTTCTAGGAATTTTTTATTGAAAAAAAAAATTTTTCCCCTGCTATTAGTAGGCATAATAGAAATAATTGATGAGCGACCTCTAAATGTTATTATTTGGAGCTGATATTTTCACAAAGGTCTTTTTTCGATACCCTGAAGCTAATTAGGGGGGGGTTTCGTGAAAACAAAAAAAGTCGATTTTTTTGAATCAGTCTAATATATATATATATATATATATAATATATATATATATATATATATATATATACAGGGTGTTTCAACATAAACTGGACAAACTCATATGACGTATAGAGAACATCGGGAGAATCATTTTTTTCTTATGACATATTTCCCGTTTTCGAAGCATAAGGGAGATACACGGTGTTTAATGTCATTTTCGAGTGTTATTATATTGAGTGTGGTCGGTTATGTATAAGACTGGAAGTAATGGTTTCTTGTCATATCGTAGTATTTTTGGATGCTTCATTCAGAAATGGTGTAGAGCTCCGAAAAAAAAATTACAAAATGGCGGAAAACCTGCAAAGTTCATGTTTTTTTTTTCGGTTGCCAAATTGATTTTCATTTCCTAAATTAGCACAATTTTTAAAGGATATCTGTGAAAAAATTTTTTCAAAAATCGAACACAACTTTTTTTTTACATGTCTACAGCGAAAAAAAAAATTTCACTCGAAATTGATGAAATTTTTCACGATTGTACTTACTTTTATACCTAACACGAATATGAAAACAGAATCGAAAAATATCAAACGTTTTCGTTTTTACAGCCATTCAAATGTCCCGTTCGAATATCTGAAATAATAAAAAAACATGACACAGCTTGTGTTCTTAGGCCCATAATTTTTGAATTAGTGTGTCGAAACATTCCAGATTGCAAAATGAATTAAAAAAAATCAGTGAAACTTCATTGAGAGTTGAACTCCCTACTCTGAGTTAAGTATTAATGTGAAATATGAGTCTGTTCTAAGGTTTCTGAGTATATTAATTTTCGTTGCCGAGCAACAGTAGCTGATAGAATTTGACAGGTTATTTGAATTTTACTGAATAATTCGAGTATATTGAAACGACTTGTTAGCAAACGAAAATGAAATATTCACTTTTAGAAAAAAATGATATGGTTCAGGCTTATTATGAAGCGAATGCCTCAGGGAGAAAAGCAAGGGAAATTTACGCTCGCAGATTTCCAAGCCGAAACGTTCCTAATTTTAAAACTTTCATAGAAACAGTGCGTAAATTACGTGATGAAGGTATTCTTCACCGCAAGAAGAAGGAAACAATCCGAAATAACGAAGAACGTATCCTGGATTTAGTGAGTGAAAATCCGATGGTACCAACGAGAACTCTAGCAAATCATCCAAGTGTGAATAAGAGTAAATCCACTGTATGGAGAGTTTTGAAAAGAAATAGCTACCATCCGTACCATTTCCGTTCATGTCAAACCTTAGAAGAAGGTGATTTTGAGAAGAGGAAAGAATTCTGTGAATTTATTTTAAGGACACGTGAGAATAGGAATTTCCTACGTCACATACTGTTTACGGATGAAGCAACATTCCACAGAGATGGTTTCTTCAACAACAAAAATAATATAATATGGCAAAGGGAAATCCACATGCAACAGTAGCAAAAAATAGCCAGAAGAGATTTTCTGTCAATGTTTGGGCGGGAATGAAGGATGGATTCATTGTAGGACCGTACATTCTTCCTGAAACATTGACTGGAAATGGCTATAATCAATTTTTGAGGGAAACTCTGCCCGATCTATTGGAAGATATTCAGTTGAGTCACTTTCAAGGAATATGGTACCAGCATGATGGTTGCCCTGCTCACACAGTGAGGAGTGTACGAGAATTTTTAGACTCTCAATACCCTCGCCGATGGAACGGCCGATTGGGACCTGTCGCATGGCCTCCTCGTTCTCCAGATCTTACACCTATGGATTTTTATTTCTGGGGTCATATGAAGAGTCTTGTTTATGATAAGCGAGCTCCAGTGACTTCGAGAGAAGAACTGATTCAAAGAATCGAATCAGCCGCCGTAGAGATTCGCCGAAACCCGGAAATGGTTCGTTCAGCGGTGGATAGTGTGGCGAAAAGGTCGAGAAAGTGTATCCGGAGAAATGGCAATATTTTTGAGAACGAATTATGAATAAATTTTATACTAATAGGTTTTTTTGTTGCGTTTGTGAAATTGTGGAATTATTCGTAGAAATTTCCGCAATAATGTCATGCCATTAATATCTGGGAAGTATTAACCGCCAATTTCTACTCAAACTGCATAAATTGGTTTCAAGATACTTGCATTATTATATTCAGTTAAATTCAAATACTCTGTCAAATTCTATGAGCTGCCATTGCTTGGCAACGAAAATTAAAAACCTTTGAACAGTCTCAATTCAGATTCCACATTTATTTTAATAGGTACTTAACTCAGAGTAGGGAGTTCAACTCTCAATAAAGTTTCACTGATTTTTTTTTTAATTCATTTTGCAATCTGGAATGTTTCGACATACAAATTCAAAAATTATGGGCCTAAGAACACAAGCTGTGTCATGTTTTTTTATTATTTCAGATATTCGAACGGGACATTTGAATGGCTGTAAAAACGAAACCGTTTGATATTTTTGATTCTGTTTTCAAATTCGTGTTAGGTATAAAAGTAAGTACAATCGTGAAAAATTTCATCAATTTCGAGTGAAATTTTTTTTTTTCGCTGTAGACATGTAAAAAAAAAGTTGTGTTCGATTTTTGAAAAAATTTTTTCACAGATATCCTTTAAAAATTGTGCTAATTTAGGAAATGAAAATCAATTTGGCAACCGAAAAAAAAAATCACGAACTTTGCAGGTTTTCCGCCATTTTGTAATTTTTTTTTTCGGAGCTCTAAACCATTTCTGAATGAAGCATCCAAAAATACTACGATATGACAAGAAACCATTACTTCCAGTCTTATACATAACCGACCACACTCAATATAATAACGCTCGAAAATGACATTAAACACCGTGTATCTCCCTTATGCTTCGAAAACGGGAAATAAGTCATAAGAAAAAAATGATTCTCCCGATGTTCTCTATACGTCATATGAGTTTGTCCAGTTTATGATGAAACACCCTGTATATATATATATATATATATATATATATATATATATATATATATCATAGAGATAGTATAGAAGGAGACGCTGTTGCATTCAACGATTTCCACATAAAACGGGTACACTGGGCGGGGCAAAGTGTCGTACCAATGTGGCGGTTTCGGCCACAGAACCACAAATTGGACAGGGTCGGAGTAAATAAATTACAGGCTAATTTATGGATGAAGCAGAATAAACATCATGATTTTTAACATTCATAAAATAAAAATGAATTTCAACAGTTTATAAACTAAAACAATACTTATTTCATTTTGAGAACATTTTTAATGGAGATTGAATTCTCCGGAGTTTTTCTAATGTTAAGAGAATTTTGTCTTTTTTAATTAGCAGAAACAACTAGTGCTATTCAATAACATCTTTGGAAGTTGTACTCGTTAACGTTCCTTCAAATATTTAGCTACTTCTTCCATCATGACTCAGTTTTTATAGGTGGAAGATCAACAATTTTTTCCTTATATTAATAAAAGCTAGATTTTTTATTATAGAATACCTACCCTTCCTTTGGTTTCAAGGATATATACACGAGTAGATATTACTTTCTCGTATGGTAGGTTCTCGTATAATAATAGGCAAAGTACAGATTTTGTATAAGGTGAAAAATTTATTTAAAATATAAATGATGAATATAAAAAATTATATAATATACATATACATATACATATATATTAAAATATCTACACCTAGTTAAAAAAAAAATTATATTTCCAATTTATATGATGACAGGAAACTTTTACATCAAATCTTAGAAATATTTGAATGTTCCAAACATTCTCTCATATTCAATAACTGAGTTCTCCTTTCACAAACAAAAATTTTACCCAATTAACAGTTTTACTGTCCCTTAAACAGTACAATTTTGTTATTTTGGTGCCTAATACTAGTTGATTTGTCAACTTTATACTTGAAGAGAGAAATAATTCTTATATTGTAATATTTCTTTATTATGCTTCTGATCAATAATAATCGATGATTATCCAAAAAACTGATCAAAATTGTGATCAATTAAAAATGAGAAGATGTTTGATGAAACAAATTCATTAAATATCCTATTATAATAATAATAATTAATTAATAATAATTATTATTAAACACAGTTTTGACCAGCTATAATGATTTCTCGCTCCATGATTTTTTCGGTCTTTAAGCAAATTTTGATGACATCCTCTGAAGGGTATTGAAGACTTTTTTTTTCTTCAAATCTCTAAATGAATATAAAAAGGAATTCCTAGTATCAGACATCAAATCTACTTAAACCGACCCTGTACATTGTTGATATTAACCTATGAAATGTAATTCCTGATGATTTCTTCTTATCCACGCCATCTCGGGGACAGCAACTTCGCACAGCACAAGAAACCATTTTGTTCAATTAGTTCTACAAAGATTGTCCTTCAAATATAAATAATTTTCACAAAACTCACAACCGAACACGAAACATCAGGGTTAACGACCGCTTGACAAATGTGTCGTACCAATGTGGCGGACCTGGTCCCGTTTTAGTTACAAAATCGCTCCTCCTCTTATACTATCTCTATAATAGTATATATATAATATATATATAATATTTATATATATAAATATAATATATATATATATAAATATATTATATATATACTTATATATAATATATATATATAAAAATATAAATATATATAATATATATATATATACAGTCAAAAACCGGATATAGCGACCCCGTTTACAACGCCGAATCGGTTATAACGTCCATATGCAAGGGTCCAGACTAAATCCTCATATGAACAGTTATAAAAAATACCCTTTATAACGACATCGGATATAGCGACATATCGGTTAAAGCGACGAAAAATCATAGGAATTTATCGGCTATAACGACCAACTGTCATACTTTCTTGTTGAATCAGAACGTTAATGTGAACCTTATTATAATGAATAATAGGTGCCTACATGCTATCTACCCCTCCATTTCAATTCCACATCACGCATGCTCTACTGCTCTATGCAGTTCAGTGTATCTTTAACGACACGATCGTGCGCAATACGGGAGCCAAAAGATCGTAGATTTCGCTGAATTGTTTTTTGACCTTGGGGTCATAAATCACGAGATTTCGCAAAAAAAGAGAAAAGCATTCAATATTGAAGAAAAATCCCACATAATATGGAGATTAGAGGAAATTACAAAATACTTTCGAGTCTCAGCTCAAAAATAAACAGACCAAAATCACCGACTTTTTTGTAAAATAATTGTATTGTTTGTTTTTCATAATAAATATTCTTATCAACTTTGTCCTTTCATTCGGAAAATAGTCCATATTCAAAATATCGCTTCAAAATGAAATGTTCATTAAATTATAGAAATATTGCTTATAACGACTACCGGATATAGCGTCCCATGTTTTGCAGTCCCTTCAATGTCGTTATAAACCGGTTTTGACTGTATATATATATATATATATATATATATAATATATTATTATTATTTTGAAGGGTTAAGGGTCTATCGACTCTCTATGGGGAGTGAAAATGATGTACTCTTTTACTCTGTGCCGAGCTTTCGCATTTATTTCAATGCTTCTTCAGGGCTTCTATAAGACAAACTGTTAAAAACACATTAAAATTTACGACAACTTACTGAATATGAGGTTCTATAAAAATGGATCTGCCATAAACCGAATTTTCATATATATATATATATACAATATATATATATATATATATATATATATATATATATATATATATATATATATATATATATATATATAAAGACACACCCAATTGATATTTGTTGTCTGCTTTATTATTAGTTGGATTTGTCAGTTGCAATTGAACGACTTGGTTTTCAACAATGTATATTCATATACGTTTCGGAGATGTTTCTCTTTCTTCAGTATGATTGTAAATATAAAAATAGATAAAACTAAGCCTGTAAAATTACAACATGTTAAAAAAAGCGATACATAAAAAACTTTTACATCACAAAATAAGCTACTTGAAATAAAATTTAATGAAATGTATCTCACCTTCAATTTTTCTTCATCTTAGGCCCGGTTTTACAATAGAAGGTTAACTTTTGGTTAAGGAAATTTTATAGGTTAGGCGTTTTACAATTCCACGAAACGTAGTTAACTATCAGTTAACTTAACCAACACCGAAAGTGTGGGTAAAACAATTAAAATTTACGACAACAAACAACTTACTGAATATGAGGTTCTATAAAAATGGATCTGCCATAAACCGAATTTTCATATATATATATATATATATACAATATAATATATATATATATATATATATATTATATATAGACACACCCAATTGATATTTGTTGTCTGCTTTATTATTAGTTGGATTTGTCAGGTTGCAATTGAACGACTTGGTTTTCAACAATGTATATTCATATACGTTTCGGATGTTTCTCGAGATGATCTGCTTTCTTCTAATAGTATGAGTATGAAAAATAAAAAATAGATAAAACTAAGCCTGTAAAATTACAACATGTTAAAAAAGCGATACATAAAAACTTTTACATCACAAAATAAGCTACTTGAAATAAAATTTAATGAAATGTATCTCACCTTCATTCAATTTTTCTTCATCTTAGGCCCTGTTTTTACAATAGAAGGTTAACTTTTGGTTAAGGAAATTTTATAGGTTAGGCGTTTTAACAATTCCACGAAACGTAGTTAACTATCAGTTAACTTAACCAACACCGAAAGTGTGGTAAACCTGAAGTTTAATTCAAGAACCATAGAATCTTCCGGGCTTATTGGCCGTGGGTCCATTAGGATTAATTTCACCTAACGTTTCCCCTACAACTTCGGTAGGCATCTTCAGAGGATTCTCGGTCTAAGGTTGTACCTCGAACGCTGAATTTCTGACACTGACGTGTTCGAACCGGAAGCGTCATCTGCGCGCCGGTTATGGCGGGAAAAAGTGGCGCGTCTACGTGCGCGATGCTGATTGGCCCATCGCTCCCGCTTCGTAACGGCTTGATCTGTGTGAAAGTGGGTCGACCCACTTTCACAAGCTGGTATTTACAGGATACCTTGTGACTGCGGCAAAGTCTATATTGGCACAACAAAGCGAAGTATTAATAACCAGAATTAAGAAGCACGAACGATGCTGTCGACTGAATCAGACAGAAAAATCCGCACAAGCAGAACATGCGCTAATAGATGGACACAACATAGATTTCTCAAAAGCGGAGATTATTTCCAATATCAAAAATTACTATTCCAGGCTGAACATGGAAGCCATTGAAATCTATAACACAAAAATAACATGAACAGAAAAGAAGAGACCCCTTTCTTGCATAGCGCCTGGTTTACCGACCTTAGAAAAAACAAAGATCAAGCCGTTACAAAGCGGGAGCGATGGGCCAATCAGCATCGCGCATGTAGACGCGCAACTTTTTCCCGCCATAAACCGGCGCGCAGATGACGCTTCCGGTTCGAACACGTCAGTGTCAGAAATTCAGCGTTCGAGGTACAACCTTAGACCGAGAATCCTCTGAAGATGCCTGCCGAAGTTGTAGGCGAAACATCAAGTGAAATTATTCCTAATGGACCACGGCAATAAGCCCGGAAGACTCTTTTCATACCAGTATATCCGGTCGTGAAAGCCTTAAACTATTCAATAACCTAAAAGGTTTGTCTGATTCGAAAATGATTGTTTTGAAGAAATTGATTTCTCACTAGAGATTTGTTAATATGGATTTAATGGAATGTGATTTCAACGCAGTGATGGAGAGGAATGTCGTAGATCTGAAGTGATGCGTCTTAGATCAAATTTTGCTTTATATTATTATTTATTCAGCGTATGCTAACTATTCTAAACCAAATAGAACATTGGGATAGCTCGTCCAACCAGAAGGTAATGCCAGGTTTCTGAGGTGCACATAAAAATTCAATTGCCAGGAGGTGATCAAGCAAACTATTCAGGAACCATTAACAGTTTTTTTTCTTTGAATGTGCAAACTGTAGCTGATTCATCTCTGAAAATTACAAACATTGATGCAAAATGGCCAGGTTCAGCACATGATATTTTAGAATTCTACGCTGTGCGGATCATTTAAAGGAAGGGATTTTCCCCACAGTGAGTGTGTAGAAACGTCGCTTTCTATCCCTTGTCATGGGAATGCATGTAAAATTAGATACAGCTCAGGCTATGTTAGTGGCTAGTCATTCTTCATAATACAGCATATTGTAGAATTCACTAGTAATATTAATCTTTTAGAAATTCCTGATCAAAGGCATAATGCAAGTACCTCTACCCCAGATACGTCCATTAAAATGTATTTTAATAGATTGTAAATTGATCTTATGTATACATGTACAATAAAAAAAACTGAGGAATTATTTATTTGAATGAAATATGCAAATTAATCATATTAAACTTGTACATTTCAATCATTGATTTTGAAATTTTAATATTCCTTCGACGTCTTTTAAATTCGTTAATGCGTCCAACCTACTATTTAGATCAAAAGAACCATTTTTTTTCTACCAACCGGCCCTTTTTTCATTCATTCATTCAATTCTCATTACCAATCTGTGTGACAGAAGCCCCCTGTCAAGGTGCAGAAAGGGAGTTAGGCTCAGCCATTATGCTATGTGCCCAATATCAAGTGTTTTGTAAAAACTATGCTCTTCTTTATAATGTTCTTTTCGTGCCCTGTGTCCTGGGGGCAACATGAGTCTTGGATATAACCAATCACAGGATCACGTGTTCAACACATAAACCACAATTAATACAATTATAACTTTTACAATTTTAACGAAAAGAATGCACTTTTTAAACGAATATTAACTTATATTTAAGAGAAGTTGCGGTGTAGAAGTAAGTTTTTGAGTTCCAAACCAGGACGTGGGGAAATGTAGTCATCCCACCGTGACAACCATTTTGGAACTGAAAACCGGCCCTTAGTTGAATTAAGTCAGTTAGAGGTTAGAGTAAAGTTATTCTATGTCAAGTCTTTTGGTTTTTCTTCTTCTTTTTATTTTAATGGTCTTGTGAGGAGTGGTGTATAAAATTGACTAAGTTGTTTTATGTCTTGTTTATCATTGATTGTTTAGTCTAGTTTTCATTGAATGTGGATCATCTCCCATATTTCTCTTTGCTTCTTTTTTGGTTCTAACATATGTATTTACAATCTAGAGGGAACACAGGAGGGAAACTTGATAGAGAATTTGCTCGAATTTTTAACGAAAACATGAAGGTAACATTTACCAAGGCTGACATTATGAAGTGCTATAGAGTGGGCGTAAGGAAAGAAAATCCGCGTCCAGTTATAGTACGATTTGAAAGGTATCATACAAAACTAACAATATTAAGATATTGTGGACGTTTGAAGGGATGCAAAATAGGAATAACAGAAGATCTAACAAAAAGTCGCATTGAATTACTTCGTTCACTCCGACAAAAATATGTTAATAAAAATTAAGTCTCCACACGTGATGAAAATATTTACATTCGAAAAGAAAATGGTGTAGAGAGAACAAATCATAGGATGAGTAACACAAGGAACAAATGATAATCTGAATTTACGAAAGTGCCTTTGATTAACTTTTTATAACAGTTTCAGTTCCTTTCTGTGTGTTCTTAGTTTGTATGCTTGTGTTGGGTGAATATTGATTGTAAATTTCGTTTGGATTTCATTCGATTAGAATGAAAGATATAATTGTGGCATTATTATATGATGAAAATTTAATAATTTTGAGTTGATCAGGGGGGTGAGAGAGCCTTGCCTTATGGATATATTGGAGACACTAGAGCTTGATGAGGTCCTGGAGTCTACAAAGGTTCGGGTTCTTGGGTTGGGGGGTTGTTTTGTTGGAGGCAAAACAAGGTTGGGCATAGTACATTTCAATATAAGAAGCATCCAAAAAAAATTTTAATGAATTACTGATACATCTAGATAAAATGAACTCGGAAAGAATACAGATAATTGTACTTTGAGAAACCTTTAATATTACTGACATTGAACATTTCGAAATTGGTGGATTTGATGCATACTACAATAACTCAGTCTTTAATAAAAATGATGGAACGATTGTTTATGTTCGCCAGTATTTAAATCCAAAAGTCAATTTCATACGACTGAGTGAAATAACACCCGTTCGTATAGAAATTAAACTAAATAAAATTTCGCTTGGAATAACTGCTGCATATAGACCTCCATCAACCAATTTGGGTCTTTTTAACCACCAACTTTCCTTATGCCCAATAACAACGATAGGACCCCAGACCGTATTATATAAACAAACTCGCTTGATAAATGCCTCAAGAACATAGATGTCATACCAGATCTGGGCGCAGACCATCTAGCTATTAAATTTAAGCTCCAGGTAAATCGGAACAATACCATAATCGATGAACTGCGTCACAATTTTCATAAATCCGACATGGTTAAGATAAACACAAAGATGCAAGAATTTATCAATAATATCAGTGACCGACCAATTGATAGAAGTAAGATCTCGGAATTCCTAAAAGCACTAGAAGACACCACATTAAATAACACTCCCAAAAAGGCAATCAACTTTCATGCACATGAACTTCCACCATATATTATCCGATTGATAAAAAATAGAAGAAAAATGTATAGAGAATATAGAAACAATCCAATACCAGAATTCAAAACACACATAAACAGATATAATAAGAACATACATAGGCTTATCCAAGAATATAAACTAAACAAATGGCTGGAAGCATGCGACCAAATCAACAACTGCCAAGGAAAACAATTTTTCCAAGAAATAAAAAAACTTTCGAGATACAAAAAGTCCTTCCGAATCGAAACCATTTAAGAAAACGGAATAACCTAAAATACCGAAGCCCAACAAGTTCAGTTATTCGGAGAACACTTTTCCAAACTATATGAAGATACTCCACTGGACAACTGTGATGAGAACACTGACTCCATGGTTAATGACTGGCATGAACATTTTTTAGGAAATAATTCCATCGAAGCAAGCGAGGTCACAGTCAGCCAAGAAGAATATTTTGACATTCTCAAAAAACAAAAAACAATATTTTGGATGGTAGTAAAAAATTTAAGCCTAGAAATCCACCTATTTATAATAACCATCTTCGAGTTCTGCCTAAACAATCAAAATTTTCCACCAGAATGGAAAAAAGGAGATATCATAGTTATACCTAAATCCAATAGTAACCGCAAGAAAATAAACAATTACAGGCCAATAACGCTGCTTCCGAACATTGGAAAACTTTTTGAAAAAATAGTAAAAAATAAACTATTGGAGGCAATTGCAGATCATATACCCAAGTACCAGTTTGGATTCAGAACACACTGCTCAACACTTCATCCACTTACTATATTATCTTCAAATGTACAAACTGCCAAACTGAACAACCTGAAATCCGCTGCCTTGTTTCTGGATATCAAAAAGGCTTTTGACAGTGTGTGGCACAAGGGGCTACTCTACAAGCTCAAGAAACTCAACGTCCCAACATATCTATTAAGAATCATCAGAGAATTCCTTTCTGGCAGAAAATTAAGGGTAAAACTAGGGAACTGCACTTCTCAATCCTTTACAATCGAAAAAAAAAGGCCTACCACAGGGCTCACCACTCTCACCACTTCTCTATAACGCCTACTGCCATGACATGCCTGCCTCCGTGGATGACTGCGACTATGTACTTCAGTTTGCAGACGACACAGCATTAGTCTCCCATAAGCGAACCCTACCACAGGTGATCTCTACAAGGACTAACAAATGCTACACTGGAATGATTAGAAAAAATGGAAACTACAATTGAATCCCCTCAAGACCGAGTTAATGAATGATATTCAACCACAATATTACTACCTCTTCTCCCAACATCACAATCTCCCAACACAATATCCGCCTAAAGCTAACATAAAATACCTGGGCTTTCTAATCGACATCATCATCATCATCATCATCATCAATGGCTCTACAACTCAAGGTGAGTCTTGGCCGCATTTATTATTCTTCTCCACTCTAGTCGATTTTGTACTGCTAGCTCCCATTGTGTTATTCCCAGTCTCTTAGTTGAATTAATTAATTAATTTCTAATCGACCAAAAGCTAAATTTCAAACACCACAGCAACTCGGTTAAGAGGAGTGTACTTTCAAGAGCCGAGGTTTTCCGTTGCCTTATTTACAAAAATAAAGGTATAAAAAACAAACTGCCGCCAAAATATATGAAAGTATAATAATAATAATATTCCTTTATTTCTCAAAGCAAAATTATAAAGTATACACAATATATTCTGCAAAAGATTGACGTCATTTTAAACAAAAGAAACTCAAAAATGTGATAGGTCAAATTCTCTGAGAACTACATGACTCAAAAAATTCCTCAATATTGTAAGGTTCTGTATTCACCAAAAACTTGATCAACTCTTTCTTGAACATGTTATTGTTTGTCTCGTGTATATGTTTGGGTAGAGAATTGTAGATTTTGATGCACATGTATTTGGTGTTGTTTTGTGTCAGAGCCAGTTTTACTTTTGGGTACATGTATGGAATTGTTTTCCTTGTGTTTGTTGTGATTTTCGTAGTGTTTAAATAGTTCTCTGTTGTTGCGTAAGAAAAGGGTACATTTCAGTATGTAAATTGCAGTTGTTGTCAGTATGCCTTTTTCCTTAAATACTCCTCTACATGATTCCCGATATTTCATGTTATATATAACTCTAATAGCGTGTTTTTGTGTTATAAATTTTTTTTTTTTTTGGGGAACTATTTCCCCAAAAAATAATTCCATAGAGTATAAGTGATTGAAAATTTGCATTGTAGAGGGTTTTCATTACATTTACGTCAACGTGGTTTCTCATAACTTTTAGAGGTTTTCATTTCATGTTTTGATCAAGCCAGACTCCTAAGAATTTCACATTATCTGAGGGTTTTATATCTTCATTTTGTAGTGTAATAATTTGTGGTATACCACTATAGTGTGACCAGTGTGTTCAGTATGGAAAATGGTACACTCAGTTTTGTTTAGGTTTAGTATGAGTTTGTTACATTTACACCATTTGTCGACTTCGTTGAATATTGCTTTCATGTTTCTCAAGGTTGTATGGGTATCTTTAGCTGCGGTTATTATATTTGTGTCGTCTGCGTAAATAGTGATGTTGCATGATTCAGTAGGGTCGGTTTTTCAGCATCTGCCTGCATATGTTGTTGCTTAATTGTTGTCTCTATTTGTGGTAGATCATTAATGTAGACAATGAATAATAGTGGACCCAGTATGCTGCCCTGTATTACTCCTTCTGTGATTTCCAGTTCGGAGGATGTTATTACTTGTGTGTTGTGTTCTAGTAGTATCTTTTGGATTCTGTGTTCCAGATAACTTTCCAATAATTTCAATTGTCTGTCGCGAATTCCATATATTTCAAGCTTGTTTAGCAATATCTTGTGGTCCACACAATCAAAAGCCTTGGACAAATCCAAAAATAAAGCAATAGGAATGTGTCCTCTTTCGAAAGCATCTATAATTTCATGAGTAAGTTGAAATATTGCAGTGTCTGTGCTTCTTGTATTGACAAATCCATGTTGGTGAGCGGATAGTACATTATTTTTGACAAAAAAAGATAGTATATGCAGACCACTTCTTGACTATGGCCACAATCTATACCTGAATTGTAGAAAACCAACGATGGGACAACTGCAAACAGCAGAAACAATATCAATGAGGAAAATAACAGAAATCCGTCATCCCAACAATCCATTGCACAACCCTCCAAACTCAATGCTATATAGTCTACTTAAAATTGAACCTATTGGGGACAGATTGAGAAAACTATCCACAAAATTCGCCCAAAAGCCGCACAACTGGGAGATACTACAACCACACTTAAACCAACGAAACCAGCATTCCATCTCGAGAGCAAGATACCCACTAAAAACTATCAGGGAACACCTCGAGGAGCTTAGGGACAGTCCTACCAACTAAGAGAGTATACATGTTGCTGATATCAATCAAGAAATTAGTTGTTTCACTACCAGATAGTTAAGATTTTTTTTTTGTACGCAATGTTGAGAAAATTGTCAAACTATTAATCCACAGACACATTTGTGAAATCATATTATTTCAATTATTGTAAATTCACCTGGCTGCAGGACTAGATGTTGTCGATGGCCAATTGGCTTTTTGGTCAAAAAATTGCGTTTGTTGTTGTTGTTGTTGGGTCTTTTTTATAGAAGAAATTGAAAAATATCTGATTGAACTAAAAAATAACACTATTGAGATAGTTGTGGGTGTCATAAACATTGATATTTCGGATGAAAATGAATAAATGTCTAGCCTATACAGGGTGTTTCCTTAACATGCGTCAAAAATTCAGGGGGCTGTTCCTTGGACTATTCTAAGAATATTTTGTCCTTTGAAGATTTTTGAAAAACCTCTTTGTTTCGAAGATACAGGGCAAACAAAATTTTAGATAATAACATTTTATTATGAAAAATTACATGAAAATTTAACTTAACCTACAAAAACTGTTGAAAATGACCACCTCCAGCCAGCATACAAGCATCCAATCTTCTCCTCATTGACTGCCGAACCCTTTCAAAAACACCAGGATCATTTCTTATTAAGTTACACCCAGCAATGATCCGATTTCGCAAGTCTTCCACATTTTCTACTGGAGTGGTATAAACTAATGATTTTAGATGGCCCCATAGGAAATAATCTAAGGGGTTTAATAAATTGTACCTACTTAGTAAACACAGTGCGGTACGCATTTTTATTTATACTATTATCAATTTTAAAAATATGAAAAATGTTGTTCGCCCTGTATCTTCGAAACAAAGAGGTTTTTCCAAAAACATCAAAGGACAAAATATTCTTAGAATAGTCCAAGTAACAGCTCCCTGAATTTTTGCCGCATGTTTAGGAAACACCCTGTATATGAATGTAATGAATTCGTGTGGCTTTTTTTTTTGCATTAACAAACCTACCAGAGTAACTGAGGCGTCGTCTACACTAATTGATCATATATTTTCTCCGATATATATATATATATATATATATATATATATATATGGCTATTACGGGTGTTTCGACTATTTTGGCAATTAAATGAAACGGTCAATTGTATTAAGTACTCTATATTTCGTCAAGCGATCTTGACTTCCTCAGGAGTTACTGAAAATGAAGGACATGTGTCAAAAAAATACATACAAGATCTCAAAATAAATTTCTACACAAACTCACAATACATAGACAGCCAATATGAACCTGCTCAGCTCCAGGAAAAAACTGTGGAGAAAACAACATCCTTTAAAAAACCTACATTAAATTTTTGCAATGGCGGCACCACCATTTAACAAACAAGACAGTGAGTCAAATGACATTGTACACAAAAAAATGACATATCCTCTTCTTCTTCATTGTTTCAGAAAACTACAAAAAACAACCAACCCAGATCTTGAAAAATGTTAACTAATATTGTCGCAGCTCAGAAGGAAACTGTAAATGTTACTTAGATTCCTAGTGTCAGTTTTTGAGTTCATGGTGTTATTTCTGTTGATATGGTACATTTCAAGGAAAAGACGCCTTTTATTATTTTCTTCCTTTTCCAAAATGGTGACATCTTCAAAATCCACATAATGTCCTGTGTCCCTGATATGTTGTCCTAGGGCACATCTATCCGGTCTTATGGTGGAATCGCTCTTGTGCAGTGACATTCTTTTCTTAAGTGCCTGCGAAGTTTGTCCTATATAGCATAATGAGCAAGATCCACATTTCACTTTATAAACTGTGTTTTTCTCAAGTGACTGACTCAATCTATCCTTGGTGCTGTTGAAAAAAGATTGGGTGACAATAAGGTTGTATTTTGCTATCTTCATGTTTTCCGAGAATTTTTTGAAAAGTTTTATGAGTTCAAAAGTCACCTCTCTAATGAAGGGGAGCTTCGCAAAAAATGTCTGGTCCATTTCATCTCTTCCATCATTCGCATTAGTTTCCCTGCCCGTCGTTGGCTGTCCCGACGTGCATGGGGTATTATATACCAGCTTATTGACAAATCTGGTGGAGTAGCCATTGTCAAGCATGAGACTAACAAGCCTCCCTAGTGCTGCCTCTCGAAATGTGGGGTGTGTGACATCTTCTATCCTCTTCTTGAGACCTAGGATAACGTTTGCTTTAATTGAAATGTCGTGATATGACATACTGTTTATGTATCTACCAGAACTGCTTTCCTTTCTGTACCAGTCCAGCTTTATGTTATTGTCTTCTCCTCTGTGCACTATTGTGTCAAGGAAAGGAATGCTTCGGTTGTTTTCCCTCTCAATTGTGAACTTTAAGTTGTCATCAAAATCATTAAACACCATAAGGAAGGTGTACCGATGAGACCTGTGGTAAACACCATCATGTCACCAACAGCAAATTTGAGTAAGTTCATAGCTGATATTTTGAGGACATCTTTTGCTGATTATCATGATTTCCGGGTGACAGACTCAAGTGAATTTGCATCTGGTATAAATGACACAAAAAAGCAATTATATCTCAAATGGATTAACACCCTCACACAAGAAGACAGAGACCAATATTTAGAAATGAAAAGAATAACAAGACGAACAATAGCTGATGCAAAAAGAAAGACATGGGACAGGAAGTGTCAAGAAATAAACATGTACCTTGGTGGTAAAAGATGTTCAGAATCATGGAAGTTCATAAAAAAAGTCAGGTCAAATGAAAAGAATTCTGCAAATATCCAACTTATACCAACGACAAAGTGGATTGAACATACGAACACTTGCTGAAAGAGGATAGAGATGAATATCTTATAACTTCACCAACAGAGGTATTAATTGAGGGTGAAACGATCAGAGTTGGCGATGACATGATCAAAAGAGCAATAAAAAACCTTAAGAATGGTCGCGCGGCAGGCCCAGAAGGAATCCCAGCAGAGTTGATCAAAAATGGATCGGATAAACTTGTGGATATACTGACATGGTGCATAAACAAATACATCAACGGTACTCCGGTCCCAGAAGAATGGAAAGTAGCTCATATAACTTCAATACATAAAAAAGGTAACAAATTAGACTGCTCCAACTATAGAGGCATATCGGTGACGAGCACACTGAGTCGGCTATATGGAAGAGTTCTGCGAGATCTAATCGAAGTTGAATATAAAGAACAGGAAGAAGAGGAGCAGTCAGGCTTTCGAACTGGAAGATCTTGCACAGACAATATCTTCTGTGTGAAACAACTTATAGAAAAAAGATTAAACACTAATATGGAAACTCATCTTCTGTTCGTAGATTTACGGAAAGCATACGATACAGTGCCTGTAAAAATGCTTTGGAAGGCACTGCAAGAAACCAACATCAACCATACCCTTATTAAAGCTCTCAAAAATCTATATGATGGGTCAACATCAAGAATTAAAATTGGTAACAGGATATCAAGAAAGTTTTCTGTAAATAAAGGTTTACGCCAGGGATGTTGCATCTCGCCAACACTCTTCAAAATTTATGTATCAAGAGCATTAAGACAATGGAAGAGAAAGTGCAGCGGAATGGGAATTGATATTGGAGGAAAATGTTTATATACGCTACAATTTGCAGACGACCAAGTTGTCATAGCGAATGATAAAGAAGACCTCGAGTATATGACGAGGAAACTATATGAGGAATATAAGAAATGGGGTCTGGAAATGAATACACAGAAAACAAAATACTTACCAATAGGAGTTGAGCCGGGAAACATACAATTTGAAATTGAAGAAATAGAGACATGTAGCGAATATAAATACTTAGGAGTTGAATTTGATACAACAGGAAAAGACGACAAAGAGATCAAAAAACGAATAATACAGGCCAGACGAACAATAGGCTGTCTGAATGGGATATGGTGGAGCTCTGATATTGGCAAACAAAGGAAACATAACATATATGAAACCTTTGTGAAAAGTCATCTAACCTATGGTGCGGAGACATGGAGAATTACGGAAGGCATTAAGAGGAAACTAGAGGCGACCGAGATGGATGTATTTAGACGTTCCTTGAGAATATCTAGAAGGGATAGAGTCAGAAATGATGATATCAAGCAGCGTATGGGAATTGATGGCTCACTAACTACAGATATTGAGATAAAACAGCTTATATGGTACGGACATGTACAACGGATGGATGAGGGCAGACTACCCAAGCTGGTCATGCAGTGGGTACCACCAAACCGTAGGAAGCGAGGAAGACCTAAGAAATCATGGAAAGAGGGGATAGCTAAGGCTATGAGTAGAAGAAATTTGCAAGAAGGCCAATGGAACGACAGGAACAAGTGGAAGTTGGGCATCGGACAACGTCGCCAGATGTTTTAAAACCGATCACATATATATATATAAATGACACAACGCTGCCCCCTGACCATGAGGTCATCTCATTGGACGTGGCTTCACTGTTCACCAACATATCGCTAGAGCTGACGGTGGAGATTATCGATGAGAGTTGGGAACGGATTATGCCCCACACTGAAATACCGAAGGATGATTTCATTCGACTACTTGAATTCATTTTTCATTCCAATTTTTTCGTTTATAATGGAACTTTCTACAGACAAAGGTTTGGATGCCCGATGGGCCTTTCTTTGAGCTCAGTACTTGCTGACATAGTTATGACATATTTGATAAAGACGCAACTAAACAGACTATCTTTCAGACCTTTTTTCATACGCCAGTACGTGGATGACCTTTTGATGGCAGTGCCAGGGTCTGTGATAGATGAGCTACTGATGGTGTTTAATGATTTTGATGACAACTTAAAGTTCACAATTGAGAGGGAAAACAACCGAAGCATTCCTTTCCTTGACACAATAGTGCACAGAGGAGAAGACAATAACATAAAGCTGGACTGGTACAGAAAGGAAAGCAGTTCTGGTAGATACATAAACAGTATGTCATATCACGACATTTCAATTAAAGCAAACGTTATCCTAGGTCTCAAGAAGAGGATAGAAGATGTCACACACCCCACATTTCGAGAGGCAGCACTAGGGAGGCTTGTTAGTCTCATGCTTGACAATGGCTACTCCACCAGATTTGTCAATAAGCTGGTATATAATACCCCATGCACGTCGGGACAGCCAACGACGGGCAGGGAAACTAATGCGAATGATGGAAGAGATGAAATGGACCAGACATTTTTTGCGAAGCTCCCCTTCATTAGAGAGGTGACTTTTGAACTCATAAAACTTTTCAAAAAATTCTCGGAAAACATGAAGATAGCAAAATACAACCTTATTGTCACCCAATCTTTTTTCAACAGCACCAAGGATAGATTGAGTCAGTCACTCGAGAAAAACACAGTTTATAAAGTGAAATGTGGATCTTGCTCATTATGCTATATAGGACAAACTTCGCAGGCACTTAAGAAAAGAATGTCACTGCACAAGAGCGATTCCACCATAAGACCGGATAGATGTGCCCTAGGACAACATATCAGGGACACAGGACATTATGTGGATTTTGAAGATGTCACCATTTTGGAAAAGGAAGAAAATAATAAAAGGCGTCTTTTCCTTGAAATGTACCATATCAACAGAAATAACACCATGAACTCAAAAACTGGCACTAGGAATCTAAGTAACATTTACAGTTTCTTTCTGAGCTGCGACAATATTAGTTAACATTTTTCAAGATCTGGGTTGGTTGTTTTTTGTAGTTTTCTGAAACAATGAAGAAGAAGAGGATATGTCATTTTTTTGTGTACAATGTCATTTGACTCACTGTCTTGTTTGTTAAATGGTGGTGCCGCCATTGCAAAAATTTAATGTAGGTTTTTTAAAAGGATGTTGTTTTCTCCACAGTTTTTTCCTGGAGCTGAGCAGGTTCATATTGGCTGTCTATGTATTGTGAGTTTGTGTAGAAATTTATTTTGAGATCTTGTATGTATTTTTTTGACACATGTCCTTCATTTTCAGTAACTCCTGAGGAAGTCAAGATCGCTTGACGAAATATAGAGTACTTAATACAATTGACCGTTTCATTTAATTGCCAAAGTAGTCGAAACACCCGTAATAGCCATTACATATCCATACGACTAGTACTGATTTTCTCGAAATATATATATATATATATATATATATATATTATATATATATATTAATAGTATAATCATAACTAAATACAGACTATTGCCGCCTTCCCGTCACCCTCCTCCACACATCTCTGTTCAGAACGTCCTCAGTATTTAAATCCCGGGCCTCCATTGCTTCCTTGATCGTATCATTCCAGGATTTCCTAGGTCTGCCCCGTTTCCTTCTACCAGCAGGAGTCCACTGAAAAATTTGTTTCGGTAATCTATCCACTTGCATGCGAAGCACATGTCCAAACCATTTGAGACTTCTTTGTTCTATACGCTGCAGTACCGTCTCCTCTGCCTTCATGATCTGTCTTATTTCGGCATTTGTCCTTCGTTCCATTTTCGATATACCGGCACTCCTTCTGAGGTAGTCCATTTCTACTACCTGGATCTTTCTTCTAGAGTCTGCGTTGAGTGTCCATAGCTCTGAGCCATAACACAGTACTGATTCCACCAGTGTTCGGCCAAGTCGTTTTTTGGTTTTGGGGGATATGTTCCGATCCCACCAAAGACTATTAAGGCACCCAATTATTTTTTTGCTGTTTTGAATTCTTGTTCTTATCTCCTCTACTCCAATGTCGTCTTTATTTATTATTGCTCCTAGATACTCAAATCTGTCAACTTGTTGGACTTGCACATCATTATTGATGAGTACTTCGAAACGAGCATTGGAGTTTACGACCAGGTACATTGTTTTTTTAAGATTGACTTGCAGTCCCCATCTCTTGTATTCATCATACAGTCTCTTGATCATGAACTCCAGATCATAGGAGTCTTGTGCTATTACAACCTGGTCATCAGCGAAACTAAGGGAGAAGAGGGTTCCATTCCCAATCGGTACCCCCATCCCTTCGCATCTTCTTTTCCACTCCTTGAGTGCCACTTCGACATAGGCATTGAAGAGTAGGGGAGGCAAACTGCATCCCTGCCTCAGGCCCTTTGTCGTCTCAATAGGGTAGGAGAGTCTACGTCCGATTTTCACAGAAGATTGATTTTCTCTATATAGTTCCTTGATGAGCCTAACTAATCCCTTATCGACTTCCGAACGCAGAATAATATTAGAAATGTTATTGTTCCTAATTCCTATGTATTTGAATGTTAATGACGGGTCACTTTCCTATAGGCTTAGAACTTTGTTTCGATGAGAGTTTGAAAAACGAAATGAACACAAAAATATTTACACAAACAAATCTAGAAAAATTGATAAGCAAGCTGATGAAAGAAAATTGGCGGAAAGTATATGAAAAACATAATCCAGAAGAATGTTATCAAACTTTCAAGTCTTCTTCAATGATTCATATTAACTCCTGTCAAGAAAGTATACGTATAAATAATAAGAATAAAAAACTTAAACCGTGGATATCTTCTGGATTAATTACTTCTATCCACGAAAGAGATAAGATGAAAATAAATTTAAATAAAAACTTCTCGCAAGAAATTAAACTTCGATATTTAAATTACAGAAATATCCTCAATAAATTAATAAAAAAATAATGATTTTTATTCTGACAAAATGGAACTTGCAAGAAATTACTCTAAAAAAACCTGGAAAATAATAAATGAAGCTGTTAATGTAATGAAGAATAAAAGCAGAATTAATCTCATTTTTGATGAAAACAATGAAATTTTGACGCATCCAGCAGATATTGCCAATTATTTCATTAATTACATGCAGACCGAGGTCTCTGAAATACATCATTAACCCCATATTTGAAAAAAATGATATTCCTCAGGACTAGAAAACATCTAACATTATACCTGTACATAAATCCGGTGATGTTCAAAAAGTACAAAACTATAGACCCATTGCCCTTATTATTAATTTCGGTAAGTTATTTGAAAAATGCTCGAAAAACCGTGTTATGAACTTTCTTGAGACGCATTATTTCATCTATAAAGATCAATAAGGATTTAGAGCCAATCTAAGTACGGAGGATGCAATATTTAACTTAACAGATTAAATAAACAACGCCTTGAACGCAAATAAGAAGAACCTTTCAGTTTTTATAGACTTGGCTGAAGCATTTGATACTTTACCACATAATAAACTATTGGAGAAAATGGAATATATGGGTATAAGAGGTGGCGCAAATTTACTTTTCGAAAACTATTTATCAAATAGGACACCTCGAGTAAAAATTGGAAATAGTTATAGTAATGTTAGAAAGTTAACAATAGGCATCCCACAAGGTACTGTTTCAGGGCCTACACTATTTCTTATCTATATAAATGATATTGAAACAATTCTTGATAATGCCAGCAGGAGAATAATAAGTGAAATGGTACGCATAAAGACCGAAAACACAGTCAACTTCAGAGAGGACACTCAACATTTAAGCATAATATACAATAGCCTAATGGAGCAGACATGAAGAAAATAAGGGACCAGTCATAGGAATGATTCATGATCTAGGTTAGATTTTATATTTTAATTTATTTATTTTATTTATTTCAGTGTTTTAATATTTGACCACAAAAAATGTTTTAACATGTCTTTGTGTCTAGTTAGTAGTACTGTCTTGACGATATTAGTAGAATTTTCAATGTCTTTAAAGCTGGAGTCGCGACATTAACATACCTACAAGAAAGAAGAAGGAGAAATTAAATGCATAGACTAAATAAACTCAACAATAGGAGTCACATTTCATTCCAAAACCTGCTCAAGAAATAAATAATTACATTTTGACTATTGAAGAAAATAATTTACATCACACTGTAATTAACTATGTGTTCTCCAAGTAACATAAATCTAAATTTATAAAACAACGAGGTTAGTAGATTATCACGACTCCAGAAACAGTGAAAAACATTAACATTATACTTGTTTACAGCCTTGATAAAGGAGAAAGTAGTCTCCGAAATGTCGGCGAAATTGTTAATTAAAATTTAGAGAAAAAGAACTGCTTATTTGTCCACATTCCTGTGAAAAGTTCCTGAATACTGTTCTATCTTTCACAGGGTCAACTTGGCAGGATGTTTTTCGGGAGGCAGAAAATGGAATTAGAAAATTGTACAGTTGGTTCAACTACAACCTACTCAGCTTAAACGTCCTAAAAACAAATATATTGCTTTTTCGATCTTGGTTGTCGATATACCGGAAAATATTATTTTGAAAATGCACAGTGAAAATTGTTTGAGCTCTCATTGCAAATGCGATACCGGAGAGAACGTTCAAAATATTAAATACTTAGGGGTAATGCTAGACCAGCACTTAAGATGGAATATACATGGTTACTTTATTGATAAGAAAATAAGAAACTTTATCAATAGTTTTTATCAACCTAGAGATATCCTCAATATTAGACTTCTCAAGACAGTCTACATCTCATTAGTAGAATCGATTCTGAGATATTGTCTGATTGTTTGGGGCGGAGGGTTCAATTCTCTTTAAAACGTGATAATCACACAGACATTCGTTCTGAAGGTTATTTATAACAAAACGGACTTTTCCAACCGACAGACTATACAAGTTAGCTGATGTACTACCACTTAAAGCTCTATATGTGTACGCTTGCATAAATTATCTGCCAAAGCTCCGAAATAGATTGCCGATCACACTATTCAACTAGATCAAACCTATTGCGAACCCAATTGTACACTAAATCGCACACAGAGCGGACAGTTACATATTTTGCACCCAAATTTTACAATAAACTTCCCAATAATATGAAGCTATTGATGGAAAATAGACGGCGGTTCGGTACTCTGACAAAAAAATATATTCAGGAAAATTATTGGACTTTCATGGATATAATGAAATCTTCATAAACAAATGCAGGAAGTGCATACTCAAGTCCTCATGACTACTACATATGTCATCCTTCGGGCACTTTCGCGGCTGGCTCTCTGGTTAGGTGGATTCTGGAATCCTCACAGGCTCCACACTAATGGAATGAATGCATCAATAAACTTTATATTGGTGAATGATTCACAACACAGAAATGGATTTTTCCATTTCTAGCGTGAGTACGTTCACCATTGCCGCATACCTACAATGAAACAATGGCTCTAACATAAATTAATTTTGAAGTTATAAGCGAAGGTATGTGAAGTCATTCTTTTTGTAACATTCAATCATGGTGAATAAATTTGAGTTGCTTTGATTTGATTGTCAGTACTTTTGTCTCCCCGTAATCAAATTCGTGTTTCTTGGTTTTCTTGTGTTTATTGAGTGCAGTTGTTGCGTTTTTATTGTATTCATGTCCATTTAGACTGTCATGTAGTCGTTGTGAAGTTTGTCCGATATATTGTTTGTCACAGTCTTTGCACGGAATACTATAAACAACAATCGACTTAGATTTATGTGTTGAATCTTTCAATCTGCTGGAAATCTCTTTAACTTGATTTTGAAACTTGTGGACTGTTTCTATGTTGTGAGGTTTTAATATTTTTGATATTTTTTTGAATAAGGTTTTCGTGTACGGTATTGGTATTCGTGTTTTCTCTTCATCTTTTTCTTTTGTTATGTTCGTGTTGTAAAGTCTATGTATTCGTTGCCTTATAATTGGTGTTCTAATTTTTTAGTTGTTTTTCATAAGTAGGTCTTTTAATTCTTGTATTATTCTGGGTCTTAGTTCTGGTGAAGTGAGTTTAAGTGCTCTGTCTTTACATCCAATTATTGTACCTCGTATTTGTTTGTCATGATAGTTCGAATTATAATTCGAACTATCCTGGACTATAGTCCAGGATACGGTCGGAATTTCGTTGTTTCTTTTTCCATATCGTCAGAATTTTGTTGTCTTTATTGGATATGACACTCATCAATAAAGACAACAAAATTCTGACGATATGGAAAAAGAAAGAACAAAATTTCTACCGTATCCTGGACTATAATTCGAACAATCACGACAAAGAAATACGAGGTACAATAATAGGGAATATGCATGTATTTTTTTAATTCATTTTTCACATCGTTACAACGTCGTAAAAAAGATTAAACCCTTTTCAAATGCTCAAAAAAAAATTTTTTTCAATTCAAAACATCGATAAAATAGTAGCAGTTTAAACGCCGCCATTTTTCGCGGGTCTTGAATGACGTCACAAACCACGTCCAGTGTTTGTTTACTTCCCTTGAACCAGTAGTTTCAGATTTATTTTACATATTTTTAATTCTAATAGTTATTTACATAATGAAAGAAGCTAAAAAGTCTTTTTATAGATATTGTCTTCTGCCAATGTGCAAGAATACTATAAGAAGTACGCCGGACAAAGTGTTATTTCCTGTTCCAAAAGATGAGAAAACTCGAAAACAGTGGTGTAAAGATATGAAAAAGGATAATATACCTTCGAAATCGTGTTTACATTGTTGTGAAGACCACTTTGACGTAAGTACAGATATTAATCTCATATAATAGTGAGAAATGGTCAGAAGTTAATATTTACTGAAATCCACTAGTTGAAGGATTCGCTTAACTTTCGTTTGAAAAACTTATCTTATCTCTCCTCTTTTCTTATAGTCTAAGAGCCAGCGTTCGGCAGACTTACGTCATTTTAGCAAACTTCATATTAATGGCAGGTATACTATGACACCTACCTTAGGTGAAATGGGGATTCGGTATGCTCGGCGATGGTTCCTTGGAGCGTGGCCCGAAGTCCAAAAACGTGAAAATGGGCTTTTTCAACGTGATAGTAGCATGTCTGCCTTTTTGATATGTTGTAGTATACACATTTTTATATAAAAAAATCCAATGGCAGACATATATTCCGGTTCCAAGTGTACTTTCTAGGTTCATGAAAATCGAAAATTTCATAAAATAGCAAGACTGAAAGTTATGTATGTTATTCATATAATTATCAAATAAACATATATGACGAGGCAGACAGATAGGTCGGTTCTAACATGCAGGCAGACCACATAATACTCATCTGCACGACACCGTACGATTCTTTCGGCTTTACTCCTCATTATGAACTATTGTTTGAGCCATTGCTCAACAATTTGCACATGGTATTCATACTATAATCATGTATACATATTGAAATAACCGACAGATATATCGATTCTAACATGTAAGCAGTGTTACTGAAATCGTAAGATTTTTACTTTTTTACTCTCCATTTCACTGAGAAATACTGTTTCAGCAAGACTGCAATTCACACATGGTCTTCATAGTCTATACACAATAAAAGAAAACAGACAGATATATCGGTTCCAACATGTAGGCAGACAAAAAAATTTATTCGCTGTCGTGTTAATGAAAGTGTAAGATTTTTACATTTTTACTGCACATTTCATTGAGAACCAGTGTTCTAGCAATGCTGTAATTAACACATAGTGTGCATACAATCATTATGTATACAAAATAAAACAAAATAGGTTGAGATAACGGTTCTAACATGTAGGCAGACAACGAAATAATATCAAAAATGAAAGTGTGAGATTTTTACTTTTTTACTCCACATTTCAATGAGAACCAGTGTTTGAGCAATGCTGTAATTCACACATGGTATTAATATTATCATCATGTATACCTAATAAAACGAAACAGACAGATATATATGTTCTAACATGTAGGCAGGCAACAAAATACATTCGCTGTCGTGTTAATGAAAGTGTATTTTGTTGTCTGCTTACATGTTAGAACCGATATATCTGTCTGTTTTCTTTTATTGTATATAGACTTTGATAGTATGAATACCATGTGTGAATTGCAGACCTGCTGGAAGCAGAAATGAAGAGTAAAAAATTAAAAATCGAACACTTTCATTAACACGACAGCGAATGTATCGGCATCTTCGTTGCTCTGTATAGCATTGTATCCAGTATGTTGCAGTTTTGACATCAGCAAAGTTATTAATCCATCGATAACATATTGTACATCCCCTGAAGGGACATTGTCGTCGGTTGGAGTGAACAGACCATAAACACAGATTTTTTGCTCTTTCGCATGCCACTTTTATCGAAAATAGATAGAGGGTAAGGTGCAAGTTCATAAGCGAAGAACCCCAGAAGTTGCTGCTGAGATTCCTTGGTAAAAGAAATCTGTTGGAACAGTAACATTGGATCAACAGGAACGACTGTATCAACGATTTTCAAGGACGATGTTACAGCTGAAAAAAGAAGCACACTCTGGAAGCGCCTCTCTCTGCGACGCTGACGTTCTTTTCGTTGGTATACGCTTTCCAACAAACTGTTTGAGCTCTCAAACTCTCGAGACCCAGGAACAAAGCATATTTGCCGCCTTTTCTTCTTTCACAGCACTTCCTAATTCGACATTAAGAGAGTCTTCGGGCTTATTGGCGGTGGTCTATTAGGAATTATTTCACCTAACGTTTTGCCCACAACTTCAGACGATTCTTGGTCTGAGGTTGTAACTCGACCGCTGAATTTCCGAAAGTGATGCAGCATTCGATCCGTTCGCCCAACTTATACCCTGATAATTGGCGGGAGAAGGTAGTGGGTTTACGCGCGCGATGTTGATTGGTCCATCGCTCTCACTTCGTATTGGCTTGATTTTGGTCTTTTCCAACACCGGCAACCATGAGCCATGTACCAAAGGAGTTTCTTCCCTTCTGTTCATGTTGTTCTTATGTTTATATATCTCAATGGCTTCCATGTTCATCCTAGGATAGAAACTTTTGATGTTCGAAATAGTCTCTGCCTTTGAGAAAACGATATTGAGTCCCTCTGTTAGAGCATGTTCCGCTAATGCGAATTTTTCTGTCTGCAGCATTGTTTATGCTCCTTAATTTTCGTTTTGATTCTTCGCTTCGTTGTACCAATGTAGACTTTGCCGCAGTCACAAAGTATCCTGTAAAGGACTTCTGGTTCTTTTTCTTGGGATAACCTTACTGTGTATTTACGAGACAGCCAAAAATATTGGAAATATTTTCAAATCCAATGTCCCACCCGTGTATCATAACAGGTTCAAGCACCCTTGGTCCCCGAGATTCAACATTTCAAATGCTTTGGAAAAATCGGGTATCGTAAAAATATAAGTTTACAATATGACTGGCGATAACAAATTTTGGGATCATATACATAGGCGGTATGAGTATTCCGTAGCATATTATTTTCGGGTTCTCCATGCCATTTTTGTACCTTCATCGCGATCCCCTGATCGCGCGCCAAACGCCTCGATAGGCTCCGAGTCAATCTCGTGGCTTCTTTCAGCTTTTCCACTGGTCAAAAAAGGTGGAAACTTCAGTAACTCAATTATCCCATTATGTACAACTTTATATTAACTTTCCCACCTTGTCAGATTTTTTTTACCAGTGTTATTTAAAAAATCTTACACTTTCATTAACACGACAGCGAATGAATTTCTTTGTCTGCCTACATGTTAGAACCAATCTATCTGTCTGTTTTTTCTTTTATTGTGTATAGACTATGATAGTATGAATGCCATGTGTGAATTGCAGACCTGCTGAAACAGTAGTTCTCAGTGAAATGGAGAGTAAAAAAGTAAAAATCTCACAGTTTAATTAACACTACAGCGAATGTATTATGTGGTCTGCCTACATGTTAGAACCGATATATCTGTCTATTTTATTTCAATATGTATACATGATTATAATATGAATATCATGTGTAAATTGCAGCATTGCTCAAACAATAATTCATAATGAAATGAGGAGTAAAACAGAAAGAATCGTACGGTCTCATCAGCACGACACTGAAAGTATTATGTGGTCTGCCTGCTTGTTAGAACCGACATATCTGTCTGCCTCGTCATATATGTGTATTTGATAATTATATGAATAACATCCATAACTTTTAGCCAGCTTTTTCATGAAATTTTCGATTTTCATGAACCTAGAAATTACACTTGGAACCGGAATAAATGTCTGCCATTGAATTGTTTGATATAGAAAAATGTAAACTCCAATATATCGAAAAGGCAGACATGCTACTATCACGTTGAAAAAGCCAATTTTCACGTTCTTAGACTTCCGGCGACGCTCCAAGGAACCATCGCCGAGCATAGCGAATCCCCATTTCACGTACGGTAGGTGTCATAGTATACCTGACAATAATATGCAGTTTTCTAAAATACCGTAAGTCTGCCTTCGCTGGCTCTCAGTCTGTATTATATTTCAGATTGAAGAAGATACAGAAAATTAAGTTCAGTATAGCATTATGAGTCAAGGAGAAAAACTTCACTTCGGTTAAAAAAGGGAGCTTTGCCTCATAAATTCCAGTGCCGAAAGAGGAATATGCCATCACCACTTGTGAGAATGGGTGCTATTAAGGGACAGAAGTTAGCACTCAAAAGAGAATCTCTCTCAGATTTTGCTGCTGGAAGTAGTAATGATCCAGAATTTTGTGAATCTCAAGAAATCTCAAGAATCAGTGTTCATGAAGCAGAGCCAAGTTCCTCCCAAACTGAAAGCTGTGATAACTCTGATAAATTACGTTGTGATAAAGCTGTCCAAGTAAATATCAAATCCTATTTTAGAAGTAGAGGTATTAATGTAAATATTACATTGGAGAAAAAAAGTGTAGACCTATCTCCTATTCCACCTTCTCCATCAAAAGATATGGCACCGAGCACATCAGCTGTTGCAACAGTTGCAAAAGAAAAACTGATCACAGACAATCCAATTGATGAAATGTCTATTTCATCGAATTCGTCAGCGATAACTCAGGATTATGAACCCTCCAGTTCATCGGATTTGAGTTGGATGCAAGAGGATTCAGAGAATGAAAAACACTTCAAAAGTGTAATGCGCTCTAACATGCAAACGTGAATAGAGAAAGAACCGAAAATGTTTTTGGGGTTACCACAAAAGTCTTATCATTTGATGAAAATTTTAAGTGAGAATGTTCAACTTCGTACAATCGATATTTTGATTACTTTGAAAAAAATTAAATTGAATGACTCCTTTGATATACTAGGGATGCATTTTGGATATTCCCAGAGCAGCATTAGTAGAATATTTTCAAAAAGTATACCACTAATAGCTGCAAAGATGAAAGACTTGGTTGTATGGCCAACACCATCAGAGATACATAGAAATTTACCAATATCATTCAGAGCAAGATATGCAAATGTGGTTTCAATCATTGATTGCCTAGAAATTCAAATTGACCATATTCGTTGGCTATCGGTTGCAGCTTTTTTAAGTGTTTTTGGGTTGGCGACATTGTGAGATTAATCATAATGACATTTATAGTAGTTGTCAATTGTCATTATTCATTTCCTTTTTTCAAAAGTTGAATTTTGAAATTTTTCAAATCATCTATAGTAAACGGACATTTTTCAAAATATTTCATCAATCTAGTTAGGTTTCTCCCTGAATATACTACAATCATTTATAACAGATATCAACAATTTTTATTGATAAAACAAATACATACAATTTTTTATAAAATGGATACTAGAAGGCTGTGAGTATATCTTGTGTATATTCAACATGTCCAAGAGTACAATATTAGGTTCATGATTTTTCTATTTTAGCAACCACAATGGTGGAGGTGGCTGGAGCACTGTCAAAGTCGTAGCTCTACCGAAGATTCCAAATTAAAATTTCATAGGTTTGTTTTAGTTTCATAGGTTCCCTAAAAATGAAATACTTGCTAAGAAATGGTAACATGCTCATTCATTAATTTCCAGAGAAAGAGAATATGTGGTTTACATTTCAAAAGGAAATGAAGAGAACTAAAGTTGAATTGGTTGAGGCTTTCGCGGCCATTGTTCAATAAGACATGTTCTTTCGAGCATTTAGGCCGTCGTCGTAGATTAGTTCTCGACGTTTCGCCAGTTCGAGTGTCTGGCATCTTCAGGAGTGCCAGTACTCAAAAACACAAAACCACTTCCCTATAATATTAACCGGGTTCATGAAGTGAATGCAGATCGGAAACCGGTTGTGAACCGGTCGGACACCGGCGCGCGTTCGTTATCGGGACGGGACCGGTCAAGCGCAGCCACGCCCCCCGACCGAGGTTATATAAGGAAGTACAATCTGCGTCCCCGTCACACTCAGGCAGTTCAGTCCAGTGAGAACATCTCCTGAAATATAACTCCTGAAGATGCAAGACACTCTAACTGGCGAAACGTCGAGAACTAATCTACGACGACGGCCTAAATGCTCGAAAGAACATGTCTTATAGAACTAAAGTTCCTACATTGTTCCTAAGAAAACCTATGATTTCTAGTAAGCTCTAAATTTTCATTTACATCTATCCACTCATTAACATTATGTTTATTAGCAGGTCAAAGCGAAAGCATTTCGAAGATGATAATAAAAATGTGGTTGCGATGGAATATGAAACACAGCATGTGGATTTTTCAAAAAAAAAAAAACATTACAGGCAGAGTTATTTTTTTTCATCGAAGAATTTAAGCAATTTTTTGCATACTGTTTTTTATTACAGTTCAATTGTTATTTTGTTCTTCATCTTTAATAAAAAATTCCTTGGATTTCCAACAAATTAAATAGTGTTGTGAACAAATTAGGTTATATTAGTACCACATGAAAAAGATCTATTGGACGTAAACCTCTTATTGATACCTATATTAGTACTACAAATATCTCTGAAATCATTTCCATATGACCAAACTTGAATTCATAAAATTATTTGCATGTTCGTAGGGGACATTCCGAATTTGGGAATGAAAACAATTATTGAAATGGAATATTTATATAATTACTTCTAAACAATTATTGAAATTGAAAACTTCTATATTGCTTATATACTTCTATCTAGAAGCGGTGGGTGCTTTAAAGAAATTGGGAATCAAACGTTTCATGGTACTGATGGGAATCGTAGATTTTAGTATATTGAAAGTTTTCACTTCTCCAATCTTCCTCCCAACATGAATTCTCAGACCTACAAAAATGAAAATTGTTCCTAGTCTGCATAGGCAAGGATTGTTTGCTCCAAGGATTTGTATGAATATAATAAAAGTTGAATTCCAGGAGCAAAAATTAAATTGTAAGTACTGTTTTTCAAGTTGGGCGTGAACTCACTAGTTAATATCTTTGGTGACTTGTTCCTCCAACTCATCTAGTTGATTATTCTTAATAACAAATGATCAATGGATCCTATAAAATGAAAATTATGATATTCATGGGTATATTGGAGTTCAGATGATTTTTTTTTAAAGATTCACATAGGCCATCACAAACACATTTATATTATAATCTTCAAAATGTCTTTCTGTTTGACCTGCTAATAAACATAATGTTAATGAGTGGACAGATGTAAATGAAAATTTAGTGCTTACTAGAAATCATAGGTTTCTTCAGGAATAATGTAGGAACTTTAATTCTCTTCATTTCATTTTGGAATGTGAAATATAAACCGCATATTCTCTTCCTCTGGAAATTAATGAATGAGCATCTTGCTCCATTCCTAAAGAATGTTACCATTTCTTAGCAAGTATTTCATTTTTAGGGAACCTATGAAACTAAAACAAACCTATGAAATCTTAATTTGGAATCTTCGGTAGAGCTACGACAACGACAGTGCTCCAGCCACCTTCACCATTGTGGTTGCTAAAATAGAAGAATCATGAACCTAATATTGTACTCTTGGACATGTTGAACATACACAAGATATACTCACAGCCTTCTAGTATCCATTTTATTAAAAATTGTATGTATTTGTTTTATCAATAAAAATTGTTGATATCTGTTTTAAATGCCCGAAACAGCTGTCTACGGTTCATTTTCGTTTCAGAGGGTTATGTCCGTTAAATCTTTTCCATATATATATATGGAGATAAGATACTATGTCAGGATGATGAGGTTTCGGGGGATAAAAATTCCAGTGAATTGATCACGCATGCATATTCCCTATTGGATATAAAGGGTGAGTCTTTGAATTGTACATATATTTTAACCGTAGATTCCTGAGGTCAAAAGAAACACTTTTTTCATTTTCCATTTTTTCCGATTCGTCTTCGTTTAAAAATACAGGCTGTTGAAAATCCTTGAAAAAATTTAATTTTGTTATATTTCGCAAACGATTCTGTCGAATGAAGTGATTTTCGGAATATAGTTTTTCATGAATGTGATTAATCTATCCCGAACCCAAAATTCCACCAACATCCGCCAGTTTCTCAATTATGACCATAACATTCCATAAATTCATCAGAAATTCAAAGTGTCTAATTGTAAACAGTAAATTTAATGTGGTAAGATGAATATCCATTCATTTTGGAACATGAAAGTATTCTTGATATTTTCTTGTAAAACTCGCCGGTTACGAGTTATTCCATATTGAAAGAAAAAAAAACTGAGAAATTCAATAATACCTTGGCTGAATGTAAGTCTGTCGAAAATATGCACCGAATTCAATTTTCGCTACGTTGTCACGTTCTCAATTTACATAATTATTTATTCGAGCAAATTTACACACCTCTTTCGAAATACCTATTGCTCTAGGAGAGTTACATTTTGTTGAAGTGAATTGTTCGCTAGAAGCCTTAATTTCCCGCTTTCACTAAAAGCCAAAGTGAATGCTCCTCCCAAAGACAATCTTGTTTTTGTCTCTGGCTCCACCATTCGAATCTGAACATGCACTTGACACACGCGATCACAATTTGGCCATATTTTTCACAACACTGCTGTTAACAACTTCTTTCATGAAACCACACAGAAAAAATTACACGGATTCAAGTCCGGTGCCCATGGAAGCCGTGGCACTGGGCCGTGTCGCCCTATCTAATATCCAACTCCTGTTGAAACTTCTATTGAGTCTTTCTATACCAACTCTGGAATCTGGAAGCTTCATCTTGCTGTAGCCACATATTTGGCACAACAATAAGTGGCACGTCCTCCAATACGTTGTCCAATACACCCTACCATTTTCGTGGTCATATCAGATGATGGTTGACCATGCCTGCCCACATATTTACTCCGATTCGGTTTTGCCTGTTGTTTTCTCTGGTAGCATACGAGCCCAAAGCTATTTTTCTATTAGTGAAAGAGCATTTTAGCATATCTACCATTTCCTGGTTAGAATACATTCTACAGATTCACACTAATATCCAATAATAACGTTTTAATTGAAAATCACGATACCATTAATTCCCAATTAAAATTTTTTGTTGATCATTCTATGCGCAACAACAACCAACATAGAACGGTCGTGAAAAATCTGCGTTGGCAAAGTGGAAATTGTTTCATTTTTATTCCATTATAAAGTATTATATCACTATAATAATGAGTATCTTTCGAAATATTAAGTCGAATTTCAGATAACAAATTAATCAGACACAACAGCGTTATAATTCAACTTATATTTCATATAACCACTCCTCAGAAGACCATCAAAATAAAAAGAAGAAGAAAAACTTATAGACTTGACATACAAAAACTTGACTCTTACCTCTTACTGACTTAATTCAACTAAGATGACGAAAATTTGAAGGTGAGATGAATTTTATTCAATTTTATTTTAACTAACTTATTTTGTGATGTAAAAACGCATTCGTTGAATGCCTTGACAATGGCAATAGGTTCAAGGGAACTGTTAAATCTCTTTTGTTGAAGGGATGTTATTATTTCGTTAATGAATACTTGTGTGATACTCTGCAGACAAGTTAAGGTGTAACTCTTTAATTTAATGACTTGTCCTCTACCAGTATTTGTGTTAAAGGTTTAATGAAATATTATTACATTATTACTATCGATATTATAAAAATGGTTCGAAATTGAAACTCTGGGATTTGGTGTATTAAAATGAGTTTCTCGATTCCCTTGATAATTAGGAATTTTATTATATACCTTGTGAAAAAACTCTTAATTGGTGAAATAAACAAACCTGAATTTAACTCCAACCTCACTTGGATTAATCATTTTAGCAGTACTTTCCATAACGCCTCCGAAAAGTCCTCCTCCTCGTTTGCCTCTTCTACCTCCCATCATTTCTGCAGAACGCCGCATCATGTATATCAAGAATCCTATCACTAGAACAGTGGGTAAAACGCCAGTTAAACTGGCAGCTTCCATTTCAGTTTTATAAATAACTGGAACAAAGTTTTGTGGTTCTAGATTCAGATCAATTTGAGCATTCTCGAGGTTCCTTTCAAAAGAGTCCACACTACCGATGTTGAACCATAGGACATTCTGAAAAAATTTTAGAATTAAATTCTCAAGTAAATTCAGATATAAACATTTGAAATATTCCGCTTGTGCTTTTGAAATTCTCACAGAATGTTGTGCTTGGAACTATGTGAAATTAAGCTTTTGATTAACCAAGAAGAGCTAATGAAAATCAGTATCTGCTTCTGATTCGGTTTCTGAAAGTTGATAATTTCGTTGATCCCTTCGTATTTTCTATGCATCTTTTCTATTATTTCATTAAATGAGAACAGAGAAATAATAATAATAATAATAAATTTATTCACAAGAAAGAAAAGTACATCCACATGTAAATATCACAAAAGAGTTGTCACCCACAAAGGCAAAGCCTGTAGGTGGGCGCCAGTTTTCCATTCAAACATTTTCCATGAATTTACCACGAAAATGGGGTGGCATAGTTCTTTTTTTTTTCTCTTAACAGGTCATTATTCAAATGTGAAAAATGTCATTTTTCTACAAGCGTACGCTTTGAACAGTCACATTTCCAAACAGTACGGGAAAAAACCCTGCTATTTCATTCCCGCACACTTTCTGCGCGGAAAAGGAATAAGGTTTTTTCCTTTTTATTAAAGAATAAACTGAACTATGATATGTTTCTATTCACCGAACGTCAACGATGAGAATACCATGGTAACGACATGTAGAATTACGTTCGATGTGTATTAAGAATTAATATAAGTAATCGAATTTGATCTGTGTGTTGCATTCAAAACAATCTCATACAAGAGCTTATAAAAAAATATTGTATTAAATTAATAAACTTGAGTACTTCGGTGTGAAATTGTTGTGGCCTAATTAAAAGGCCATCTTCAGGGTCCTGGAAGGGTATATGTAAGTTTTATTGAGTAAATAATTAAATGAATAGTTACCCGTCCAAGAAACCATCACAAACATACAGGCGAAAACGGTCATCACAGCATTTAACGGACAAGATTCACAAAAGGGTGAATTTAAGACCCTCTAAAATTATCCGTTCCGAATATAAAACCGTGAAAACAACAAAGGTTTACAACCTCGAGACCCCGAGAGAACAAAAAATGAATATCCCAACAATCAACACATTGTTGAATGTGACGACAGCGGGGTCAAATCGAAATGAAAAGTCATGGGCGTAGTGACATAGGGGGACCTCGAAGTCATATCTTAAATTAAAATTCTTTTTAGACGTCAAACAAGGAAATAAAAACAAAATTAAACGAATTAGGTCGAAAGCGCTCGGTTTTCGACAAATAAAACAATTTCACACCGAAGTACTCAAATTTATTAATTTAATTCAATCTCTTGGTGTGCACAACCACCCTCGTAAAAATATAATATAAATATTGTTCCTAGCTCGTGCGGAAAGTGCGTTTCCCGCACTCATCTGCTTACCCGGCAGTAACTGCAGTTTCGTGTGAAAAATATCTCGTTCCACACTATACATCATTGAAATAATGATTAAACAATAATCATTGTCACCTTAATTTTGTATGGAAAATTGCTGTTTCCGCCACGTTGAATCACCATAGGAATTTACAGCGTCCGTAGCTGAGTGTTCAGAGCCTGAGCTTTGGACCGCGAGGTACCAAGTTCGATTCCGGTTTCTAACCAATACGGTACTGGCCATCATTCACTGTTGAGTTGAAATTGACAGTGCTTAAGGATACAGTAACAAAGCCTACATATAAAACAACTGTTTCTCCGAACTAGCATAAGCTCTCATGTAGCTTAGAGGTGTAAAGAATAATACACATTCCCAAAAACGAAAAGACCACCACAACCTTCCCTTCCCTTCAAATTCAATGAATTTCTCACCTTTGTTCAGGTACACAGACTCTACATTATATTTATCACAGAGTTTTAGTTTCATCCTGCTCTCACAGATAATTTGTACCATGTTGACACATTATATCGTAACGATAATATGCAGTTTTTTGGCCACAGAGGAGTGTGTGTGTACGATAGAGATGATGTAACTTCCATTTTCTTTATCACTACTATTCATAACGATTTGGAGGGAATAGGCAATCTATTTTTGAGATTATCGATAGCAAACTCTTCGATATTGGTTGGATGTGTGTACGGACCACGACCATATTCCGCTGACTTGGATCTCGTCAACTACTTAACTGTGCGACCACTGACAACATTTTCATTACTGGAGATTCTAATTGTCCCGATATAAAATGGTCTCAATTTACCTCAACGAATTCTCCATTATTTCCGTACGCTGATATTATGTTGAATACATGCTTGCAATAACTAGTTGATCGACCTACGAGATTCCGAATCGAACAAACACCAGCTCTCCCCCACCTCTTTATAACCTCGGATGAAAACTTCACATTAAACATAGATTATCCCACCTTTTGGTAAATCCGATCACCTAGTACTTTCGCCCGATCTACAACTCCACTTACTCTGGGAAATTCAATAAGACAGTCGGGATTACAGATTACGGGAAGCTATCACAGATTCTCAGTGCTTATAGTTGGGAATCCCTCACGAGGATGGGTAATATCGACTCTATGAGGACACGATTTTTGGGGATCGTTGAGGATGTCACATCTGAGTGTACTACCTACAAGACCTTGGATCAACGAACAAATTTTGAGAATGATTCGTCGTAAGAAGTCCCTATGGCAGAGATTCCTACGTTCTCGCGCTAATGCAGAATACAAATCCCCCGCAGGTATTCGAACTTGTTGTCATATATATATATATATATATATATATATATATATATATTATATATATATATATACAGGGTCTACCAAGTTCGACGGCCTATTAGGCGTTTCTGGAGAACTAGACATTTGAAATCTGAAAATTGGGATTATGTTATTATTTGACATTATCTACCGAGCTAAAATATTCTTGAAGCCTGACCACTTTCAGTTATACAGGGAGCGAAAAAAATTTTCAAATTTTTTTTTCTGTTTGTTTCTTTTGGAATTTGGCAGAGTATGCAATTCTGAATACATTCGTACTCAAATCGTTGCATTCGTCGAAATACTTTCAAAAATATCGAGAAAAACCTGAAGAAAAAGAGAGAAAAGAGTATTCGGTATTATGTTTGTTATTCCTAATCTAGATACCTTAAGCACAAACCGTTTTCACATTTTTGAAGTCGAAGAATATGGAAATATTGTACATTTCTAGAATTTTGAAAAACTCATCACAGGGTGTTCCAAATGTTGGGTCAAAAATTGGGATCAAGATTGGCCCATAACTTTCGTTTTTCAAATTAGAACCCTATTTTTTTATGATTGCGTTGGATTGTATGAAGAAAAATGATGATAATGTTTCAACATGTTGATGCTCCTAAAATTGATAATTCTTGAGTTATTTAGGATTTTCTGATTTTATGTCGTACGTAGCGTCAAATTCATTAAATCTGTTTCATATCAACTATGACTTTGGTCATAGAAGATAAAGTATTCCAATAACTCACTAGTGACACACCTTTTTCTTCAATTCATTCATCATTGTTGTTATGAAAACAGATTTTATGAATTTGACGCAACGTA